>JAQSVH010000002.1:2659489-2693491 GCA_029448705.1 Adansonia digitata | reverse complement strand
AAGTATAATTATCATTGCGTCTAGAGCCAAATCTTCAATATATTTGTAAACAAAATGCACCTACAATATTTGTTCAACAAATTCACTTCAATTATTTAATTTTAGACATAACCTATTTGAACGAGAGATTTAAATATCGGTCATAACACAACATTACAATTGTTATTTTATCATTACAACTCTATCTTTGTTGATCTTCATTGTTGATATTGATCATAACTTACGATGATAATATTCATTATATTCACCCCATGATAAATATGATGCAATTGAAAACATATTTGTGACCATAATTTAAATCTTAACCTACACTTAACAAAGAGCCATAACTTAGCTCCCCTCACACTAGCTTTTCTTTTTCCTGCTGGAACTTATATAACAATCTTTTATTTTTATATTTTTTTCATTATATTGTTAACAATATGATGCCTTTTAGTGCACAATTATTTATAGCAATTAATATGCCATCATAGTACACTTGATCTCAGTTAAAAGACCAATGTCTCATACATTTGATAGGGCCATTATCTGATCACATGATTTGCTTCTACAATGAAAGAAAATTTCATACCTGTGAAAATGGAAGGCAAAATCATAATATTTTTGTATACAAGATTCAGTTAATTGATGTTTATAAATATCAATTAAGTATTATTAATTAAAAAAATTTATATTTAATATATTATTTTTATCGAACTCAAAAAATAATATATTAATTATAATTTTTTATAAACATCATTTTTTTAATGATTTATAAATATCATTTTAATCAATAATAATGGACACATGTTAATATTCCTCTTTTCATATATAAAGCCTAATAGAATTTAAGAATCGACTTTCAAGTCCATATGATAGGGCATTTGTATAATTACCAAATAACAAAACGAACAAAAGAAAAGACGAAGATTGATCATATTTATAGTATATATAAGAGGTCCATTTAGTTGATATCACGAGTCGAGCAACATTAATATAAATAAAATATAAAATTTTTTTAAATTTAAATTATAATAATAAAATAAAATTATAAGTGTTTAAACCTTTTACTTTTAAAAAATAATTACTCATCAAAAAATTTATTCACTTTTTTAATATTTTTAAATTTTTATAAAATAGCTAACCATATATATTTTAAAATATTTTTTTTGGTTAATTAGATATAGGGGGCAATGGCATAAAATAAAATTATGAGTGTTTAAATCTTTTAATTTTAAAAAATAATTACTCATTAAAAAATCATTCACTTTTTTAATATTTTAAATTAGCTAACCACATATATTTATAAATTTCAATTAGATTTAAGCAAAAATATTTAAAAAATGTTCACCTAGCCTTCCAAATGTCTTTGAACCACCAAACAACACGATTAAATATGACCTCCCATATCAAATCACAGATTTTCAATAGCTTCCATTGAAAATAAGATATTTCTTAAAGAAGTTTCCAATTTATGATTTTTATTAATTTAATTGGAAAAATCTGAAAAAAATAGTAGCTCTATTGTTTGGTTTACAGAATTCCCTATTTAGCTAAATACCAATTCTACCTTTATTCTTGGAACTCTTGTAATGGTCATTCTAAGCCACCCCTTCAGAAATGGCTATTCCTAACCCATTAGGAATATGCAAAAAAATCTAAAAAATACCCTTCTATGTCAATCAATCATCACTCATATCATTTGACTCAACCTCTATCACCACCACCATTGTCCAACCCAACCTTGATGCCTATTCACCATCATCGAAGCAACAAACAATGATGATGACAACAAACAATGACAAGACAACAAGCATCAACCAAAAACCAATAAAAACAAATAACCAAAAAAAAGAAAAAAAATTTCTCTTTCCTAAGATTTTAGATAAATATACTTTTAAGGGCTTTTGGCTTTCAAATTTAGGGTGAATGAAGAACAAAGGTTAGAGAATTGTAGACACCCTATTTTGTTTAGGCCCCTAATTGACTTTTTTTTATTTTAGGGGTTAGATGAAATTTTCTAGGTTTGGATCCTTTCAAATGAGTTATAGATGATAGAAAGGTCTAATTAAGGTTTTGAATTATTTCTATTAGCTTAGCCTAATATAATAAGACATTTGGGCTTAGTTGTCTAATTGGGGGCATAGGTGTTGGATTTGAAAAGCCGGGACTTGAAAATCTAAGAATGTCAAAGGTTGACCAGTAGAAGTCTGTAAAGTGTTTATTTATCATGTGTCGATGAAAAAAAGACTTGTTTTAAAAGTTAAATTAAAAACCAACTAAGTGGCAAAGCCAACTACAAGCAAAGTCAATTGAAAAAAGTCAACTTTTTAGCTTAGATTTAGATTTTGAAATTGGAAGAGTTTTATTACACCAATATAAAATTGAACATGGACTTTAGGTCAAGAAAGCGTAATCAAGATTAGGTCATGAAAGAACCTTAGGAATTTAGAATATCTAGAATTCCTGAAGGCTTAATTAGAGAGGTTTGAAATAGAAAATTTCATATTTTTAAAAAGAAAGTAATTAGGACATATTTTTACTATAGATAGAACATTCAATTGCATTATTATATTGACATATCATGATCAATTGAATGTTAAAAAAATTTGTACAATACTACTATAATAATAATAGCCTGGGGTGAATTTCACCATGTGCTTAGTGTACACAATGCTTATCCATTCATTAAAGGCAAAGGTGTAAAGTAGTAAGGACTCAAAAAGTAATACTTTAACTTTTTGTCTTGTCTCTAACATTTTAGGATTAACTTTTGAAAATTTGAAGGTCCATAGTCGGCTTTAAACTTGGCTAATATAGCACATTACTATCATAACAAAAATCACAACCAAACTGCATATGAAAGCTAGGAAAATTTAAATAAAAGACATGAACGTGAGACATTTGAATGTCTCACTTAATCGTTTTCTTTCTCTTGTAGACTTATCTAAACAATTATGAGGTACCTCAACAAATCTCTTATTGATGCTAGAACAATAACTAATCAACATTTAAACACACATACGCCATCACAAAAACATAATCCTTTAGCTACCAATAAGGCTCAGTTACATTCAAGCTTCTGAATTTACTTAAGAAAACTTCAAAAACCTTTATTTTTTAGCTCTAAATTAGCTTGAATTCAAGCTTGTTTATTGTTTAATATTTCTAAGGTTTCCTTAGAGAAACATATTGAAAACTTAGGCTCCAACTACCCATTGATTGGATAAGCTAAAGCTTAAAGCTTAAAGATTAAAGATTTTTTGATAAAATAAGTTTTTGGCACTAACATGATTAAGTTTTTGGCACTAATCTAAACTAACAAAAAATGAGCAAACCATACCAAATTAAGTATAAAATTATCTAGGCTGAACTTAAACTAACATGATTTCTACTTTACTTAGTATCAATCATCACAAAACATGATCAATGTGCACGTAATCTAGCAAGATCATCAAATAAATGCCAAATCATGAATTAATGCAAAAATCATCAACATACAAGCTTAAATAAACCTAGATCTAACATTTGGATCATGAAATCTCATTAATATCATTAAATTTTAGCCTATATTTCATAGATCTGGGCTCAAATCAACACAAACATGATAGATCTCATCATTTGAACTTGGCCAAACATGATCTAAAGTTTTTCTAGCTTCGTCAATTCATCAATTATGATATTCAATCAAGAACTAGACTTAAATTTAGGAAATCCAAGATTTAATCATAAGAAATCATAAAAAATGCAAGGAAAACCAATATCGAACTTGAACATATCATGAAATCATTAAAACCTAGTTGGCCAAATCCTTCTATAATTATTGAATGCATCTGACCTTGATATGATCAAATCAAAGCTTGATTCATGCTAGGATCATGCATTGGAAATTGAAACAATAAGAGATTTTGGTGAGAAATATACTTTCTCAGCTTTCTTTTCTTGGCTCTTTTGAAAAAAAATGTGAGAAATTTAAAGGAAATTTGAATTTTATTAAGATGAAATCATCAAAACCTACTCAGTTGAACTGACTTCTACAATTGCTAAATGGATCTAATTTTGATATGATCAAATTATAGCTTGATTCATGCTAGAAATCATGCATTGAAAATAAAAACAACAAGAGATTTATGAGAGAATTATATTTTCCTAGCTTTCCTTCCTTAGCCCCTCTGGTGAAAATATGAGAAAGTTAGGGAAAAATCTAAATTTTATTAAGTGTAATATGATATCTAATGTGTAGTGTGTGTCTTATGAATTTTTTTCTATAAGTGATAACTATCACTTGTTATTTATAGAAAAATGAGTGGTCATTTAAAATCACCATTGGGTGATTTTAAACTTGATTTTCAACTAGTTAACCACTTCCAACAACCTTTTGTGAAAAGACTACTTGCCCTTAATTTCTAAATGAATTTGCAAACAAATCCTCGAAATGGTTAAAGAATTTAGCCATGTGATAAAATTGATGCCTAACTTGTGCAATTTTTTGTTTTCATCCAATTAACCATAGTGTAATCTTATAAAAATATAATTGGACGTTCCCTTTTGTAGTAAAAATGATCCCTAATGACCTTCTCTTGAAAAATTTAGAATTTCCAATCTTGGACCTCTTGGAATTTCAGTCTCTAAGGCCTTTTTATTAGTCAGTCTTGATTATACTCTCTTAACTTACTTTCATGCTCAATGTTATGCCCAATTTCAAATTAGTGCGATTAATTTTGAAATTTGAGTTTTAGAACCCTACCAATTTGAAAGTCAAACTTTTGGACTTATAGTTGACTTTTTTATAGTTGACTTTTTGACTTTTTATCAATTTTTTTTATTTGAATTTTAAACCAAGCCTCTTTTCAACACCAAATGTATGCAATAATCATTCTATTTTTTTCAAAAGTTACAAAATAGCCAACTTTAATAATACTCAGATTCTTAAAATTGAAGTCTTGGTTTTTCAAACCCAAGATACCTCTACTAAATTGGTCAAGTAAGCACAAATATTTTATCAAATTAATCCTCTGGAATCATTTCAAGTCCTGTGTTAACATTTTAAACATCACTATTCATTTGAGAAGATTCGAATTAAGAAAATATTAACCAAATTTTAAAATCGAGAAAAGGTCAATTAGGGAGCCCAGACGAAATCAAGTGTTTACAATAATTTTTAACTATTTCATAACCATTATAACTTTAGAAAAGTTGTTAAAGAATCCTGGATTTACCAATGAGGGGCAACTTTATGCTGAGGCTGCATAAGAAACTTAAAAGATTGAAATTAGTCTTGAAGGATTTCAATAATTCCTATTTTAGCAACAGCTTAGATAAAGTGAAGGAGAAGAGGACAAAACTTAAATGTTTACAAATTAAATTTATGTCTTAAAGTCCTATTAGAAAGCTATTGTTGGCAAAAAGGTAAGTTGCTAAGGATCTATTAGATCTAGTTGCTATAAAAGAAAAATTTTACAAGAAAAAGTCTAAAATTTAGTGTGTGAAAAAAAAAATTAGAATATAGAGTTTTTCAGTAACAAGTGGTTGCTAACAAGAAAAATAACATAGTTAAGATATTGTGTGATGCAAAATGAAATAAATTGAAAAGTTATAGCCCTATATCTTTTGATGTAATCCAATTTTTGAACAATCTTTGCGTACTTTTGATCTTAGTGCCACAAGTGCTTTGATAATCTATGGAAGGAACTCTGATAAGTCTCATTACAAGCTATAGATATAGCCTATGCGAGTTGCACAGGTTAACTCAATGAAATTTAGTCTACAAATTTTACAATGAATGGCACTCACTTTTTTAAACGAACTTGGAGCATTATTGGTGTAGATGCACGCAAAAATACAATATTTCTTCAGCATAGGCTATCTATTATTAATCTTTAACACTACAATTATTGCTTTGGTGCCTAAAGTCTCTATTCCTATATGCATGTAAGATTGTAAACTATTTTCTTAATGCTTAATCATCTATAAATGTATCACAAGTTCCTAGCCAACAAAATGAAGAAATGTATACCAAGTTTCATAGCTAGTAACTAAAGTGTATGCATTAAAAGCATAAGCCTAGTAAACAATGTATGAATGGCTCAAAATTAGTTTATGGTTGTCATAAAAGTACCTTATCTGCCAGATGTGTTATCAAGGTAGATATAAGGCTTTCAATTCATTGAATTATAATTTTATAATATATATATAAATATATATATTGCTACTTCCTGGTTTTCGTTTAGAATTCACAGAATGGATAATGGAGGATTAGCAGGGTACTTTCTAGGTACAAAGGGTTTTAAGTAAGGGGATCCCATCTCTCTATGCTTATCATTGCTCTGAATATGCTATTTAAACTTTTGAAAACAACTATTGCCCATTGAGAGTTTGCTTTTCGCTCGATTTGTAAAAAGCTAAATCTTATATATTTTTGCTTTCTCGTTAGCTTGTAAGTTTTTACAAAAAGTTTGTTGATTATGTTATGGTTATCACCAACATTTCGAAGATATATTAGCACATTTTAGTTCTCTATTGGATATTGCAAGAGTGAGTTGTTTGGCTTTGGAATTAATCAAGTTGTGCTACAAGAAATCTAATTGAATGCATAAGGTTCAAGCTTGGCACTTTGATAGTAAGGTAGTTAGGAGTACCATTGTTAACTAGAAGATTAAGTGAAAAGGATTGTTTTCCCTCAGTAGATAGAATTAATTAAAGGATTAAAGGCTAGGTAGCTGCATATTATCTTATTCAAAGCAACTTAAATTCATTCAATCAGTCATTTTCAGTATTCAAAATTTTTGGTATAGGAATTTGTTATGGCCTACAAATTAGTGAAGATTGCTCAGCTATGAAGTGCTTTCTTTTAGAAAAGTGGAGATGGCGATGGATAAAAGGTGAAGGTCAACCGATAGACCATATGTCATCCCAAGTCTATGGGTGGTTTAAGAGTTAAGGATTTGGTTCCTTAGAATAAAGCTTATATATTAAGATATAGTTAAAGCTAAAGGAAGTTACTAAAACTAAGAAATTTGGCCCTCAACTTCATTCAATGGCAAGGTGATAGTATTAGTACGAAAACAACTTGGCTCTGGCTACAATACTATGTTCACGAGGAATGAATTAAGACAAAGTAGGACAGGGTGAATTGGCATAAATTGGTGTGATGCTAATAATTCATTCCCATGCACTTACTCATTACTTGGTTAGCAATTCAGGATAGGTTGCCAACCAAAAATGGATTAAGCTCTCGAGGTTGTCAAATTACTCTTGAGTGTTCATTTTATAATGAGAAAGTGGAGATTAGAGATCATGTGTTCTTTACTTGCGAGTACAAGTAGCTTTGGGGTAGGATTTTACATTTGTGTGAGGTTAACAGATTAGCATGATCTTGGTAAGAGGAGTTATCTAGATAATTTTGAAGTTAAGGAGGAAGGCATTAATCTCAGTAATATTGATACTTGCTTGGAATGCCTACATATACTTTCTTTTGCTTGGAGAGAACAACAATTACATGCTTGATCTGCAGAACAAATTCAAGTATCATTCGGCTTAATTCTCAAAGACATACGTGATGGGTTAGCAGGCCCTACAAATATTGTCAAATGATCCCGTTAACAGACAACCGTGTGGTTCTCGGGGACTTAGTGATTCCGTCCTAAACACTTGTTTGTTGGAAATATGAAAAACTTTACTTACTTAAAAAGAAAAATATTTGGTTGATATGAAGTGCTAAATAAAATAACCTCAGGCGAAAAAGAAGAATAAAAACATCTGGCCAAAGGAAAGAGCACTTGGTGAAATTCCTGATTTGCCCCTTTCCCAGCAAAACCAGTTTTCCCCCTTTTCCACGCCCGCACCGCGTCTTTCTTCTCTCTCTCTCTCTCTCTCTCTCTCTCTCGCAGTATTTCTTTGTACTTTTAGCTCTTTCTGCCTATCAGATTCAGTCGATCGAACGGCCGCTCATCACCGTCCATGACTCTGACGACTCCTCCAGTGTTAGATGTAAGCATCCAATCCTTCGCCCTTCTTTTTTGTTTTTGTCTTCTTTTATTTCACTTCAATTCATTTTCGATCCCAGTATCGCGTTGTTTTTTCAACTGTCTCAAATGCTTCTTCCTATCGCGTTTGAAAGATGAAATTCAACATTATCTACGATTCCATGCTTGGATTCCTAGGGTTTTGATCAGCAGATCCGAACTATCCTCATTTTGTAATTCTGTTGTTGTTTTTTCAGCAGGAGGACGATGAGATGTTGGTCCCACAGAATGACTTCGTCGAGGGTCCTCAGCCATTAGAAGGTGAAATTTCGAATTCAACCTTTTTTTTTTTTTTCTGGTTTGTTTCTCAAGAACTGAACGCAAGTTGAATTTCATTTAAAGAAATAACGATTTTTTTTTTTAAATTTTCAGCTGAATGAAATGTCATATTTACATCATTATGAATATTCCGTGCTGCTGATATTTTTTATATAATTTTTGTTAGAATTCATCAATTTGAAAAATTCTTTGGCTTTCGCTTTCCTTTTTGATTTTGTTTTATTTATTATTAGTGGCAACGGAAGCTGCAAGTAAGGCGGATGCACAAGCAGTGGATGATCCACCATCGGGAAGGTTTACTTGGACAATTGAGAATTTCTCAAGGATTAATACCAAGAAGCTTTACTCTGACATCTTCTTTGTTGGAGGCTACAAATGGTAGTTTTAGTCGATCAATTTATGCCTTTTGGAGTTATTGCTGAATTTTTTTGCATTAATCTGTATATAAGATTTTTATTGAATCCTAATGCACAGGCGGATACTTATTTTCCCCAAAGGTAACAATGTGGATCATTTGTCAATGTATCTTGATGTTGCGGATTCAGCAACATTACCTTATGGATGGAGTAGATATGCACAGTTCAGCTTAGCTGTCTGCAACCAAATGCATAGCAAGTATACAATTAGAAAAGGTATAGCTATTTTATTCTTATTTTTCTTATAATAATTATTATTATTCTATTGTTCTTGTCTTCTAATTTGAATTTGAATTTCTTGTTTGAATTTAATGAAGAGTTTATTAAAATTGTCCAAAGATTCGATTCGTTAGAATCCGATCTAAGAACAGGGATTTTTAGTAAAAATAGAATTCTTGCGAGATGTAGAAAGATTGATCGGTTAATTGAATAAGAAATGGGGGTTAGCGGTCAATTTCGTTGGTACAATTCTATTGAATGCAATTCAATTGGATTGTTTCCTTATTCGATGATGGAATTTTTAAGTTCAACCATCCTATTTTCAAAATTTGAAGCAGAGAAATAAAAATTTTGAAAGTCTTTTTGTCTATCATTATAGACAATACCATCCATATTATCTATGGAATTCGAACCAGAACTCGATTCATGATTCCTTATTTCTATCCTCTCATTAGCCTTTATTTCATTTCATATTTTGTTTTAGTATATTGTTTTTTTATACGTCCAACCTCTGCCTCCTTTTTCCTTCTTATAATTCAATCCCTTTATATAGCAGTTCTTTTGGCACAGCATGCTGTTTGTCACCTGATTTATATGCCCACTGTAAAGGCAGTCAACCTTCTTTTTTCATTCATCAACTTTTGTGTGTTCTATGAACTGAAAATGAGAGACCACAATTTATACATAAATGCTCTTTTGGTGAATTATCTACCTCATAACAAATGTTACTGTCATTGTTTCTGTTTATGAATTCTTTACTGCTGTGAGTGCTAGTTTGCACATGCATTTGGAAATGGCTTAATGATCATTGTCTCTAACTTGTATGTTGCGAACATTCTGTCAAAGTGTATCCAAGATTGAGCTTTAGTTCCTCTAGCTTATAATCAGTGCATCTTATTACATCTTTTATTTTATTTTTTTGAATGTTTATTTGGGAGGGGATCTGAACCTGGAAGTTGAGACCTCCTTTCTGGAGGAGAAGTGTAACTATCAATTAGGTTATTCCTCAGTTGCATTATGTACTTTTCATTTGACCTGACTTATTCATAAGTGTTGGCGCCGGAGTTGAATATAGCATGTTGAAGAACAATGACTGCGGGGCTCTGTCATCTAAAGTTCAGTGACAATTCATGAAATTTGTATAGCTGATTTATAGAATCCTTTAGTTCTTAGTTCACCTTGTGGACTTCATCTGTTAAATAAATAGAGCTTAAATGCAGTTCAAGCTATGAACAATGAGCCTTCCAATGGTACGTTTAACTAAAAGTTGAGTTAGCTTTAAAGTTTATCAGAAGACATGTCATGTTTTTTCCTTTTATTCTTTGTTATGTGTGCCACGTAAAGTTGGGAATGGGGAAAGCAGTTTGAAGCTAAATTTGCCGGACTATGCAGAAAAATCTTTGATTACACGAAATTTTGTCTTTGATCATTTCCCATAGACAATTATCATTTATATATACGAGAGATTTCGTTACACAAAACATATGATGCATCTTGAATTTTATTTTATTTGGTAAATGGAGTTTAGGAATGTTCATCTATATGGAAGCTTCTGGTTATATTTTATCCAGCATTTTCTTTTTGAAAATTGAAACATTGGGCATCGCCTGATTAATTTATTATTGATAACAGTTTATTATCAAGTGAACTATAAGATGATCTTCACATAGAAATTATGGTTGTAGAACAGACCTTAAAAGGTTAAATTTCTCTTGTTCTCATATAATCTAGAACTATAAAATGTTTTCATTTACTAAGGCAAGTTTGAAGTTAAGATTTTAGCTATTTTGGTAATTTCACTGATTCAAGCTTTCTAGGAGTTTCTATAGTCTTATGTATATATTCCTCAAGCCTAGGGTAATCTTTATATGTTTATAAGTTAGCTTTTTTGTTCGAACCCTAATTTTAGAGAGTTAAGATATATTTTAAGTGCATACTTTTTACTTTCTAGATGCCTTTGGATTTGAAATTATGAGCATTCTGCTTGTAACATGGTTGTCTAAACTAATCCTGGTGCTCTCAATCAGGTTAGTGTCGCCATTAACAGCCTTGAAATAGCACTGAGTTTCTCAGTTTACTAGACATGTTCCGTTACACTTCTCATCACCTGCAAATCATAAGTCAACATGGTTTTCCAAATCATTTTCTCATCAGTTGAGCCATCGAAAATCAGATTTTTGTACTGGCTGAAAATTCAATTTCCCAACTGGCTCAAGTCAAGGCCCCTTTTGGCATTAAACTGATCATGGACCCAGTTGAATACGTAACCCTTGTTCCTCTTATATTAAGGTTAGATATTGTAATTAGCTCATACAGAGCCCTCTATACTCCTTGAAATCTGTTAAATGAACAGTTTGGCATTAAAGTTTAGCAGTTCACTTTTTTACTTTATATCGTCTTCTTTTTTGGTCTTTTGTTCACTATGGTAAAAGGGTGGAGAGCTGCTACTTTATATCCTCAAAATCAATACAAAAGAATTTTGGTCAAGAATAGAGATGCTATTTTGGTTCTTTAATTCTTGATAGCTTTGGAGTGAGATATAATGGGTGGCTTTTTCTATAATTTATTGAAATTCAGAAGATGAGTTGGATAAATTTTTAAAATGAATTTCCAACATAAAAATGCACTGCATAAAGATGCTGTTCAGTTACCTGATGTTTACTGTGTTGAAAATTTAGGCTTCCTGAATTGTCTTGGTGACCACTTGTTTTTCTTTATCATATATGCGTAAATTTTGTGTAATTGACACTCCGTTGTTCTCGGCAGACACTCAGCATCAGTTTAATGCACGTGAAAATGATTGGGGCTTCACTTCATTCATGCCTCTTGGTGATTTATATGACCCTAGTAGAGGCTTTCTTGTGAATGACACATGCATAGTGGAAGCTGATGTTGCTGTGCGCAAGGTTGCTGATTATTGGTCGCATGACTCGAAAAAGGAGACTGGTTATGTTGGGCTCAAAAATCAGGGAGCCACCTGCTATATGAACTCTCTTCTACAAACACTTTATCACATTCCCTACTTCAGAAAGGTTAGTATATTTATCCTTTATTACATTTCTTATGGTTAAAATTCTCAAGGAAGTTAAATGTTGGAACTATATGCTGCAGGCTGTGTATCATATGCCAACAACGGAGAATGACATGCCTACAGGGAGCATTCCGTTGGCTTTGCAGAGTCTATTTTATAAGCTCCAGTATAGTGACACTAGTGTGGCAACCAAGGAGTTGACAAAATCTTTTGGATGGGACACATATGATTCTTTCATGCAGCATGATGTTCAGGAACTTAATAGGGTTCTATGTGAAAAGCTTGAGGACAAAATGAAGGTATAGGAGTTTTCTTCTATCAGTATTTTGTGATTGATTGCTTCGAAGTTTGTTTAAAGAGTTACTGAAAATTTCTATGTTACATTTATTTTCTTAAAAACTGTGTCAGGGAACAGTTGTTGAGGGCACAATACAACAGTTGTTTGAAGGGCATCATATGAATTATATTGAATGCATCAATGTGGACTATAAATCAACGAGAAAGGAGTCATTTTATGGTACATCTTTTAAGGTTACAACAGATGACTAGATTATTAAAGATTTGATATTGTGGGCCTTACAATTTGACACAATCTTTTGTAGATCTTCAGCTTGATGTCAAAGGCTGTAAGGATGTTTATGCATCTTTTGATAAATATGTTGAAGTGGAGTGTCTTGAAGGTGACAATAGGTATCATGCTGAAAAATATGGTTTACAGGTGAGATGCCTTGGAGAAATGCATCAATTCAACTTTTTTACTTGGAAACCTATAACTTAATAATCAGATTTTACATTTAAAAAAAAATTTCTATGGACTTCAATAAGTTGATTCAAATCTGCTTGTCTTTGGCTGGTCTGCATTGTCTCTTCTATTGGGTTTCTTTGTTTAAAAACTCTTGGGAGAGCAATTTGTTTTCCTCATGGTTTTAATTTGGCTATTTCTTGACTATTAAAGATATGGTATTCTTGACATGGACTACTGAACACAATGTTCTGTACTTGGCTTACTATCTTCCTTCAATTTTATCTATAAAGATAATGTTTACAGAACTTCTGGGATTTTGGGCCTTTTTCAGGATGCTAGGAAAGGTGTTCTTTTCATTGACTTTCCTCCTGTCCTTCAACTTCAGTTAAAACGTTTTGAGTATGATTTCATGCGGGATACTATGGTGAAGGTTAGTAGCTAAGTAGACAATTATATATCTTGTTTATATTTCTGCTTCTTTTATGAATGCTATTCTTGTCTTTTTTGAATTTAGTTGGTTAAAGTTACTGTTAAGCGTTTACTCCAGCATCTTGAAATGTAAGCATATTTAATTACCCAGACTAGGATAAGGCTCTATATAAAGCTGATTCTTATGGTGGTTCCCTTTCATGAATGTGTTGGTGGCTTTCTATTTTTCTGGTTTGTGGAGTCCTTATATGTAAATTTGGCTCATGAGATACTCAGAGAGATGATTTCTTGTTGATATTTTGAAGTTTATATTCCCCTCCTAAGAAGTTATTCAATCTGAATGGTTTTCTGTTAACTTTCGTTGATTACCCAAATATGTTTAATGTAAGAATTTACTTCTAACGGTATTGGAATTTCTTTTTAAGATTTTTTTTTTTGAATTCTAAAGATATTTTCCCTTATTCTAAATAAAATGAAGATACCTGAATTGTTTCTTATTTGTTATTGTAAGAATATAAAGTGGAAAAATTTTAATTTCCTGGAGTATTTCTACGTGGAGATTAATATTTTTACTTAAAACCTAAGATTTTTCCACCCTCAATGCTATTGAATGGTACATATGTAACTTGTTTTCTAGTATGTTAGTGCTGATTGTAGGGAATATCATGTTGCTTGCACCTATTTCACGGATGGGATGTCTGGACAAACACCTGAATTATTTGCAAGTGGTTCTTTAAGCATTTTCTATTTCGGTTTACAAGTTCATGGTAACGGTTTACATAGACCAATTTTCTGTTTTTAAATAAGTGCAAATTATAGTATATAAAATTTCAGCCTTTGCTGGATAGAATTGTTTTAACATAAACGTTTTTTGAGTATGTGAATAGTATTATGAAGCATATTGATTCCGATTTTTAACTTGGGCCCATGATATGTGTCCATGATTCTGTGGTAAAAAAAAGTATTAAGTTTTCTCTTTGCTTGCTATCCTTTACAATGAAAAATTGGCAATCAATTTGCAATATATGTAGAGTGCTCTTTTGGAAAAAAAGAAGAATCGAAATGGGTGTGGTCTTAAACTTATTACCTCTCCTTGAAGCAGTTCTAAAATAACCAAGATACTAGTTATGCCATTAGATCCTGTAGGCTTGTAAAATTTGTAGGAAATTTAGAAAGAGATGGTGTAAGACAAATTTGTTAGGGTATGATACACGGAATAATTAGAGAGAAGGTTTTGTTAAGGATTTGTTTGAGTGGAAAAGGTTGCATAAATGCTGTTGGACTCTTTCTGTTTTGTTGTCATATGTGACTTATGCACATGCATGTGTATGCATTTGACTCAAATCTGTCATCTTTAATATCTGTTATCCACGGAATATTTCTTTAATAACTTTTAATTTTAATTATACTTGTTGTATAGATAAATGATCGCTACGAGTTCCCCTTGCAACTTGATCTAGATAGGGAGAATGGCAAGTATTTATCTCCTGAGTCTGACAGAAGTGTTCGCAACCTTTATACTCTTCACAGGTATTTGCGCAGTTTGTTGTGCTGTCATTTTTTTATAACGGCTGCCTTCCTGGCCTCCCTTGATTGTAAAACTCTTAAGGAAAGGTTTCAAAGAAACCTAAATCTCTGAAAGTTTAATCCGTTTTTTACTACAAATTACTAGATCATTCAATCAAGTAAGCATGTTTGACGATATAATGTTTAATCAAAACTAATCAGTTATCTGAAAACATGCACAACTCCCACTCAAGTAGATTTTGATGATTCATAGAATTCCTTTAATGTGCCTGCAACAAGCTTGAAGAGCAAGAAAGACAAAGGAAAATATAAGAATACTATAAATAACAAGGTTTTGTTTGATGAGCAAAATACTCCACTAGCTAACTTGAAAAATTACGCATCTTTTAACAATTTCTAATCAGTTACTATTTACTAAAATTCTGCTTCAACTTGAACACTAGTAAAAGCAGATTCACCTATGCTTCCTTGAGTAATAGAAGAGATAATGTCATAAGTGTAGTCTCTTCCGTGAGCTGATATAACTACCAAAATAACTTTCATTTGCTGAAGAAAATGGTTAATTTCAAGTTCTAGAGTAACACAGGAACTTTTTTTTTTTGGGACTTTCTACATCAGATGTGCTGTTGTGTCAATTATGATTGCTATCTGTTAATTGATGGTCTATTCATACCTTCTTTTTACTGCTTTGTGTTAGACTTGTTTTGCTTCACCTCAGTCATGGTGGGCATGGCCATTATTTCTGTTGTGGTTTCTTTAGTTTTCTTCTGTTTTGGGTCTTTTTTTTCTGTTGAACCTGGCTTTTTCCATTGATTATGTATTTTATGCTATTGTCATCATCAACAGCACTTCCACCATCACAAATTTTTTTGGGTGCCATCATCGTCTAATAACAATTAATTCTTAGGCATTGTCGGTTACTTGATATTTAGAAGCATTGTTTGTTGTTCATTTAATGAAGCTGGCTATTACTGAAAATTAGCTGTTGCCTTAAATAAAATTGTGTAGATTTCAACTGATAAGTACATTTCAGTTGTGTATGATGATTATTCTGGTTTGCAATTGTCATTTATGCGAATATGTTTAGCCAGTTGTTGAGTTGGGCTCTGTGAATTTGGTAGTGGCCAATTCAGTTATTTACAATAATAGCAAATAAAGGAGTAATATAAATGTCAACTTAAGGTTATATTGGTATTTTAATGATTAAGTTGTGAAAATAAAGATTTTTTTCTGCCTTTTTGTTACTCTTTGACAAAGTTTTCTCCATCTTTTTCTCTAAATTGAACTGCTTATTTAAAACTATGTAAGTACTTTTATTACTTGCCTAGATGACCATGCAAGATGGTAGGAGTAACATAATCTTAATTCTGTAACATCCTATGCAGTGTTTTGGTTCACAGTGGTGGGGTGCATGGTGGGCACTACTATGCTTATATCAGGCCAACCCTCTCAGATCAGTGGTACCTGTCATTTTTTGGAAATTTCTTGAATCTAGGCTTTTATGCTAATTGCCTGTCATTATGTTCCTGTTCTTACTTATGCTCACTTCAGTGTTCATTTGGATTGGTCATCTAGGTTTAAGTTTGATGATGAACGGGTAACAAAAGAAGATGTTAAGAGGGCATTGGAGGAGCAGTATGGTGGTGAAGAAGAGGTACTATTCTCAGGTTATTGTGTATCAAAATTGATATTTCTATTACGTAGCTGCTTTCTTTCGGTTGATACTTTATCTTACCTGCTTCCTTCAACAGTTACCACAGACAAATCCTGGGTTCAACAATACGCCTTTTAAATTTACTAAATATTCAAATGCATATATGCTTGTATATATACGAGAAAGTGACAAGGACAAAATAATCTGTAATGTGGATGAGAAGGACATTGCTGAACATTTGAGAGTAAGATGGTTTCCGATTTTTATTAAGTAGTAATTTAAATTTGCAAGGCTGTTTATGTTCACTGCAAAATGTTGCTTTGTGCTTTGAACATCACATTTCAGATAAGATTAAAGAAAGAGCAAGAAGAAAAGGAGCAAAAGAGAAAGGAAAAAGCGGAAGCACATCTCTATACTGTTATAAAGGTAAAACATTCCTTATACTTCTCTCTCTCTCTCTCTCTCTCTCTCTCTGTCTCTCTCTCTCTCTCTCTCTCACACACACACACACTATATATATATATATATCGAATATATGGATTCTTATCCTGTTTCTGCGTGCCACCAGGTTGCACGTAATGAAGACTTAGTTGAACAGATTGGAAGGGATATATACTTTGATCTGGTGGATCACGAAAAAGTTCTTAGCTTTCGAATTCAGAAACAGATGCCTTTCAATGCTTTCAAGGTACTTAAATATCATGCTAGATCCTTCTCCGACTTGTTTTAGTTAATTGTTTGGTACCATAGGGAAAGAAAAGTGGAAAGTAATACTGTATACATGATTCTGTTCTCAAGGTTTACTTGGAATTTTCTTTCTCCTTATAATTTCTTAGGGTGATTTCCTGGTACTTTTCCTGTATGCATGGAATTCTTCCCATCTTCTGGAATTTTTTTTGAGACAATTTTATAGTTGATGAACAGACTAATCATATTGGGTCGTTTTTCATGTCATATAGTTAAAGAACTGGCAGAATCTGCTACTAACCGACAAAATGAGTAGAGTGAAAGAAACAAAAATTTTGAGAGGTAAAAGTACAACATTGGAGATTTTTTGAGTTACAGGTAGAAAATTAAAATATTGAAATTTAATTCAGGTAATAATTTTCCAATAACCCTAATGTTTCTTTTAAAAACTAATGATTTAGATGGTTTTAACTTCCCAAAGTGGGTTTCCAAAATTGTCTTCACTGAAAACCTTGAGGCTTTATTAAAAATCGGGATGTGCTGATTTTCTGTAATGCTCTTGACTGTGTGAGCTCCTACTGAAAATGTTTGAAACAGTGGATGACTTTATATGATTGATTGATGACCCATTGTGGATTTCATTATTATTTTTTATGATGAATTTTGCATGAAGAATTTGTGAGAGCGTGCTGAAGTGAAATATATAGACAATTGAAGTTTAATATGGAATTGGGGTAGAAGATGGTTGCATATGTTAGGATTCTGCATGATAAGTTTCCTGATGTTGATGTGAATTTGGTGATTAACACTTTGGAAGTTCGAAGTTTTTGAAGTGTCTGAAAAAAGGTTTAGGACTGATTAAGTACTAATCAAGGTTAGAATATGAAGAGAATAGGCATGGCCTTGATGCCTGTGGTGGAAGGCAGTTAAGCTATGGCATTACCAATTAAGATGAGGTTGTGGATGCCTTTTCACCGAATCTTCTCTCTGAAATGATGCACTTTTCCTTTTAGTCAAGTATCCTGTATTTTTTGTTTAACTTTCCTCGCCATGTGCCATTCAGATATGTTTTTATTTTAAAGAAATTCCAAGTTTTAAGGAACTTTTGTTTGCCACAGTAGAACTTGGACCTTATATATTGGTGTGTAGGGAACAAGACCCTTTAACGTAAAGTTCTGTGTCTTCATTTTTGGAGATAAATTCATTAAATGTGGAAAATTTTACCTTTACACTGCTTACTTTCATTTTTCTGTTGTTTTCATCTAGCAGTTAAATGGATAAATGTAATTTTAACCGCTTAACCAATAACCATGTGATGATTTGATCAAAAAGTTTGTGGATTTCTGCACGTGCTCTTTGGATAGTATGCTTTTCAGTTAGATCTCTTCTTATTTGCTTCTTTATTTTATTTTTATTTTTAATGATTTTATTCTGTGTTGACTCCAACATAAATTTCTTTATTCTGTAAGTATTGAAGTTAATGCCCAGCAGAAGTTGAAGTTTCTAGACTCCTAATGTCCTACTGTTTATTATCAGGAAGAAGTTGCTAAAGAGTTTGGCATTCCCGTGCAATATCAACGTTTTTGGTTGTGGGCAAAGCGCCAGAACCATACATACCGTCCTAATCGACCATTAACTTCTCAGGAGGAAGCACACTCAGTAAGTAGTTTTTGGTTTCTCTGCTTTCAATTTCTTGCCTGATGCATGTTTTATGATCTGTGGCTGTACCAGTGAGCATCTTTGAAAAAACTGTTCAAATTAATTGATCCAAATTCTCTGTTGGTTGTTTTATTAGGCTTCTTTGTCAGGGTCAAAATAAAATTTTTGGTGTTAATGTGTTAAATTTGATGGTTCGTTGCATTAAGCAAGTTTAGCGATTATGAATGGTTATTGAGCACTTCGTGAGAGTACCTCATATTTGTGACCGCCAATGATAGAATATTGCCTTGGTAGGGGAAGGGCCAGTGATGTTTGTGGGCTGGTAATTTTAGGTTTCCGGTTGGCTGTATGCAGGAACACCGTCCACAATTTACCACTATAATGGTTGCCCTGAATATATTTGGTAGTAATGTTTTTAAGAGCTCATATACTTTTCTCTTGTTCCATTGACCATTGATCTAATTAGAGATTATGATGTGAGAGACAGCAATTGCCATTGACAAGTAGTATGGCTTTAAACTCACAAGTCTACGTATGAATTGAATTATGTGAGGTAGTATGGTGGATATTGAACTTTGATCTAATTAGAGATCATGATGTGAAAGACAGCAATTGCCATTTACAAGAACTAGTGTGGCTTTAAACTCACGAGTCTGTTTATGAATTGAATTATGTGAGGTAGTATGGTGGATTGTATGATTGGATTTATGCATACTGCGACTCATAAATATGGATTACGTAGTAACATCTGCAGTAAACTTTTCTCTTTCCAGGTTATGGGCAGGCGTAGGACTAGTGGCCCACCCACCTTATCTGCTTTACTCTTGTTTGTCTTGTTCTTGTTTGTTATCCTAGTACAACATTTTTTGTATGATGTGATCTTTGTAATAATTTCAAAACTTCAATTAGGTAGGACAACTGAGAGAGGTCTCAAATAAGGCAAATAGTGCGGAGCTGAAGTTGTTCCTGGAAGTGGAGCTTGGGCTGGTAGTTAATTGATGATTTTCTTTTAAATTTTGGTTTGCTTGAAGCTCTTCGTTTCAGTGATGGAGCTTTATTACTGATCTTTACCATTATCCAGGATTCGCGGCCAGTACCTCCACCTGTGAAGACTAAAGAAGATATTCTTCTTTTCTTTAAACTCTATGACCCTTTCAAAGAGGAGCTCCGGTAATTCCCACGTCTTGCTTTTCCTTAGAGTGGAATTATTTGTGATTACTCATGTGGTTCCTTAGAGTGGAATTGTTTGGGATTGCTCATGCTTTAACTTCTATGATGTCAGTTATGTTGGGAGGATGTTTGTGAAGGGTGCTGGCAAGCCAATGGAAATACTGCCAAGGATCAACAAAATGGCTGGCTTTGATCCTGATGAAGAGATTGAACTTTATGAGGTTGGCCATCCAAGATTTGGTTATTATGTTTTAGATGCATCTGGTTATTAATGTGTTTTCCGCGTCTCTCTTATCTCTTCCATGTGCAGGAAATAAAATTTGAACCCAATGTCATGTGTGAACGCATCGACAAGAAGCTCACATTCCGTACCAGTCAGGTATGACTCAATTACAATGTTTTCTTCCATATGTTGGCTAGGCTTTGTTATAAATCGTACTTATATCTTTTAATCAATTACATTGACCTCTCATTACTTGATTTTTTTTTTTTCTTTTTCTCGTAATTTTGTTTAATTTTTCGCAATCTTACTAGATTTAATTCTCTAGTTTATGTTTTCTTTTTACGTATTTTTTTTTTAAATTTTTTTAATGCCTTTGTGAACATATGTCCTAAATGCAGCTTGAAGATGGAGATATTATCTGCTTTCAAAAATTATCTGAAGTTGGAAGTGAACAATGCCGTTATCCTGATGTTCCTTCATTTTTGGAGTATGTGCATAATCGTCAGGTAGAGGGAGAATCTTCTTGGTGGCAGTATTAACACATTGAAATCATGTTTTTTTCTGCATGAAGATTGTGAAATTGATGAGGCTCTAATTTTTCTTTTCTTGGCTGCAGCATTTTTTTTTTTTTAATTTTTTAATTTTTGATATGGATTGAGATTTCTTGATTTTGTTGACAGCAGATTTGTCTTGCTTTCAAAATATTTAGCTATAGTCGTGCTTTCTTAAGGGGATAAACCCCTGAGCTGTGGGTTTTATCTTTTTGTGAGATATTTTAATCCTGTCATTTTTTGCCTGGCATTGTTAACATTTTAGACCCTGATTGGTAAACACTTTTGCTTTTTGCTTTTTGCTATTAGTCTTTTGTTTTCTATTCATTTTTTATGTTCTGTTTTTTTCCTTTGCATTTTTTTTTTTTGAGAAAAAAAAAAAGAAGAAGCAAAAGGCCTAAATTAAAAGCATCTATCAAACAGAACCATTGAGAGGGAAGCTTTTAAGTTGCTATTGGTTAAATTTACTAACTTCATTGAATCAGCATCTGTAATTTCTATTCAAAATCTAGTGGAGAACTTTAGTTACTGATGCTTTGCGGAGGTCTGTGATTTTAATTTTAAATCCCATTATGTTTTACATCTTCTAAAAGTGTAATTGGGTATTTTTTTTCCTCAAATTGATGATATGTAGGTTGTTCGATTTAGATCTTTAGAAAAGCCAAAGGAGGATGAATTTTCTCTCGAGTTGTAAGTTTATCTATCACAAAACTTTACACCTTTTGAGTGCATACATTCTGAAGTGAGTGTAATGAGCTTGAGGGAATTTCTGCTTTGTGTTGTTCATGCTCTTGTAATCATTTGTCTAGGTCAAAGCTTCACAATTATGATGATGTTGTTGAAAGGGTGGCTCACCATCTTGGCTTGGATGATCCTTCCAAAATTAGGCTTACGTCCCATAACTGTTATTCCCAGCAACCTAAACCCCAACCTATCAAATACCGAGGAGTGGAACATTTGTCTGACATGCTGATTCACTATAATCAGGTTTTCTTTTCTACCTGAGTGTAGTTCTTTTTGATATTTAGTCATTTTTCCTTTAACATTTTTCAATCGATTGTAATAATTTTGATTATTGCTGATATGAGGCATATTCCTGTTTTTGGTAGACTTCTGATATTCTATACTATGAAGTTTTGGATATACCTTTGCCAGAACTCCAAGGCCTCAAAACATTGAAAGTTGCTTTTCATCATGCTACCAAAGATGAAGTGGGTGTGGATTACAGAATTAAAATTTTCAGTTTATTTCAAAGTGTATTGTTAGTTTTTGTTCCTCTCATAAATCATTTGTTAATTCTCAGGTAGTTATTCATACTATTAGATTGCCAAAGCAGAGCACTGTGGGGGATGTTCTTGATGACCTCAAGACAAAGGTAACTATTGCAACTTTGGTTTTTCCACTCATTGAGTTTTGCCTTCAAAATGTAAGATGTGAAACTATGCCTTTAATCAACATGAATTAGTTTTAATGATCATTTATTCTAAATTAATTATTTTTAATGATCATTGTACCTTCGAAATAAAGCTTTTTCATTTCGTTGCTGATATGTGACATGACTATTTTTCCCTAATTATGTTGTCATATTCATATGGATATGGAATCATCACCAAATTCTGGATTAGGTGGGTGCAAAGGAGGCCTAGGCCTAGGGAGAATTGTGGAAGGGGAACTTGCAAGTGCCAGGGTTTGAACCCCAGCCTTGCAGGAATCCACCTCCAAAGGGATGTGGGTGAACTAGGCTAAACCCAAGGTAAAGAGATGATATTACTTTATGATTTTGAAATCTCTAAAGAGAATGATGTATTGCGGCTACTTATGTGCCCACCTACACAGGTAACTGTGCAAAGAACATAGAAAGGATAAAATTATTGTTTTGTTCCAATATAAGCCTTTCCAGTGTTCTAAACTTAATTTTGTTAGATACCTTGACTAAGAACTGCTGTCCTTTTGTTAGCTCTGACTGAAATAAGAAAAGGCTTCAAGGATTTATTTCAGAAGTTCAAGCAGGGAAATGACAGCAAAAACTAAGCAAAGCTTTTGCCAGTATGTGGGGCTGGCTGCCTAGACTCAGCATGGTTGTCTTCCATTAGCACTACATCCTCAATCTAGATTAGTGAAATTAAGTTTTTTGAGTGGTTTCCACTCATGCCTCATTAATTCTTTCTCTGCCTCTTTTGATTCCCATAACTTCCTATCCTTTCCCCAAGATATGAACCTGAGACCTCCAAGTTTAAATAGTCATTATTAAAATGCTCATAATATCATTTTTTGACGTGCCAAATCATATTTTCTTGTGTCCATATCCATGCTTTATTGTTTATAGCTCTTTATTTACATGAAAGATAACTTCTCGTTCAACTTTGTATGAGTCAATTATCTGCTTTTTTTCCTTGGAGATAGGAATTCAACAATTTGCTTTGCAATGATGTGGTACAGGTCGAGTTGTCTCATCCCCCTGCTGAACTTAGATTACTTGAGGTTTTTTATCACAAGATATACAAGGTATTCAATAATCTTCAGTGAAGCATTTATTAACATTAGTTTTTCCCTGAATTTTATCCACAACTATGGTTGTGTGCAAGCATGTGCATGTAGAGTTGGCAAAGCTGACCTGAACCCCAAATATTCGCCCAATCTGCCCAACCCTGAGTCTAACGTGATCCAATTTGACCAGAAAAGGATGACTTGCCCAACCCAAACCTGAAATGATCCGTACTGAAATGATGCAAATCCAAACGACTCAACTTGAAATGATCCAAAATTAAATTGATTTGACTTTAAAACTCAACCATTTGGACCTGAAACTGAAGATCCTAAACCCGAATAACTCTAATGTCAAACTTGAAACGACTCACCTGCCCAATTGTGACCTTTAATGTGGGTTTGCATGTGTCTGGCTGCATGAACATTTTGGGCATAGATGCTGGTGGTTTCTGGAGGTGAGTGCATGAAAGTTGGAAGTTTTAAGTAATTTGTTCCTTTCTTTTTCCATCATAAATAATTCAAATATAATGAATGAGTTTTGGTGATGAATTGGATTTTTGTTTTTCATTTTTCGAGTAAAGTTGTCTTAACCTAATTATTGTCAATACTAATTTTCTTGTATATCACATTGCATGAGATAATTTACTATGGCAACATATTTTTTGTGAAATCTTCTTTCACTACATATTTGAACTTCTTTCATATTTTGTTGCTTGCTCTCATTTAGATTGTAAGTGAAGGCATATCCAACTTGATCTCTTTGTTTGTAACCCGTTCTTGGTTTCTCAATTTTTTGTTGTAATTTTCTCGAATTTTCAAGTATCATAGCCATAATTTACTAAAATAATTTGTAGTGAGGATTTTTAGTTTCTGCTTGTGTAAATTTTGAAAATCACACCCATCTTTGGGGTACTGCTTTTTGTTCAATGGCTGAGTTACTGAGACCTATTCTTTAACTAGCGCTGTTCAATAACTGGTTTGATAGCTTGTGGGCAAAAGCAAGAATTCCAAAATTTGACACTTCTTTTCCTGTGGGTTTGTTTTGGAATCCATACCAATTATGATTGGTTTATTAACTTTGTTGTCTTGTTTTGGTTTTGTAGATCTTTCCGCTCAATGAAAAGATAGAGAACATAAATGATCAATATTGGACATTACGTGCAGAGGAGGTAAGGCTCTTTTTTCTGCAAGCTCTATTTTTTTTCCCCCAGAATGTAACTGTCTTAAATATTGTAAATCATACCGTCTGAAATCCTTTATTTATAGATTGTTCCACTAATTTCTACTTGGCATTAGACTGATATTAAATTAGAACTATCTTAAACCTTGTTAAGTTTCCATGTTTTGCATGCATAGTAGGCTTAGCATTGCTTTAAATCTTTTTTCGAGTATAATAGTGCTGAATGTCCGTTTTTAGCCAGTTAAGGTTTTATGGCCTACCCTGTGACAAGCAGCAAAACGGTTGATGGTCTAGTTTGTCTGAATTTTGTCTGACAATTATTTGAAAATATTTTGTTTCCTTGCTGAATTAACTATTAAGTATAATGGATACAGAAAGAATTCGATCCATTTAAGTTAAAATTAGGATTCACTAGTAGAAGGTGCAAAATCATGTCTTTGCTTTTCACTTTGGGAAATTTTTAATTTTTTTTTCTGTACTTTCACGTTTTTATATATGTTCCCAGTCTATTTTCTTGTTTTTACATGGACCAAAACAACGAGCAATATTGACTAGTCCTGATCATATAATGAAATAATTAGTGGGATATAACATAAGTTCCTTTATATTTTGTCAAACTATAGGGCTTCTTCTTTTCTCTCTTCTTTCTTCCATTCCCTTCTCCACTCTCTTGGACTTTATCTTGATTTCTTGTTGCCTTCAGATACCGGAAGAGGAGAAAAGCCTTGGTCCTCATGATCGCTTGATTCATGTTTATCATTTTATGAAAGACACAGCACAAAACCAGGTGGTAATTGCATGAATGCGCTCCCCATCCTCCATTGGGTGGACCAATTTTGTTTCAAAATACTATTCGACGTACTTTGATGAATGTTTAAAAAACTTTATAACATAAAAGGTTAGTTGTTGCTTTGCTTATCTATTTATTCTTGGCCAACCTTAACAGCAGGTACAGAATTTTGGGGAGCCATTTTTCCTTGTTATTCATGAGGGTGAGACATTAGCTGAAGTCAAAGTGCGAATTCAAGAAAGATTACAGGTTCCAGATGAGGAATTTGCAAAGGTGGGATCTCTACCTGACACAAAAACCGAGTTATTAAGTTAATCAAGATTACATTGCTTTTCAGTTTTCAATGTTGTTTTCTCTTCTTTCATTTCCCCTCATGTTTTTTAAGGATACAAGCAAACTGAACAGTTGTGCAAATTCTTCCCATTATATCAAATATTTGCTTCATTTTTTTTTTTAATTTCCAAACTGTCCAGTGGAAGTTTGCATTTTTGTCACTGGGTCGTCCCGAGTATCTTCAGGACTCCGATGTTGTGTCGACTCGTTTTCAGGTTCATTCTTTCTCCAATCATCTTCACGCTTTTGAACTTGTCACTTTTCTTGAGATTCTTGCTGATCTTTTTCACATTGATACTTTGTTTTTGTAGAGAAGGGACGTATATGGTGCTTGGGAACAGTACCTTGGACTGGAACACTCTGACAATGCCCCTAAGAGGTCATATGCTGCAAATCAGGTATGGTATTTCCGAATAGCTTTTATTCTAGTTGAGGGATTTTGAACCTGGCCACCATGTTGCTCTGCCACTGAATTATATTGGTATCAACAGTAGTCTAGTAAAAAATTGTCTGCAATTGAAAGATTCTAAATTTAGGTATTGAAAAGTACATTCAGACTAAAGTTTTGCTTCCTGCGGTAAAGAGACATGAAACCTTTTTGGCTCCCAAGAACAGTCCTCTTTCACCTCCATTTCAAACAAAAGAGAAGGAAAAATTACCTCTTGTTTTCTAGATTGATTGCAACTTGTCATTAACTTATCAATACTAGATGATTTAGCTCATTGTTAGTAGAGGGAACTGGGATTTTTATCAAATCTAGGTCCGTACCAAATAAGTCGGCTGATAAGAAAGGAAATATTTCGTTTGTTAGTAAGATGCTTCATCATCATCTTGATTGGATTTTGCAGAATCGTCATACATTCGAGAAGCCAGTAAAAATCTACAACTAGATGAAAAACCAGTTGAGCTAAAACAATTGTATCGGGTGAAATCTGTCGTTGATGGTATGTCCAGCTTTGTGTAACAAGTGAAGAAGCCAGAAGGGGGTGCTCATTGTTTGGTACTGCAAGAGCGATTAATCAAGTAAATCAGATGTGATGCATTCAGCAATATAGGAGGATGTCAACCTAGAACTGTGCATGTTTTCCCAGTAGTTAGGAACTGTCTTACTCCATCGGGGTGGTTTAGGTAAGCATTTCATGTTAAGTTCCGTTGTTATGTACTACAGAGAGATTTTGCTTTTGTTTTTGCTTTTGTTGTCAAAATTTTCTTTTAGAGAGTTGGCTAAAGGGTGTTTGGGGATTGTATAGAAAATATAGCCTGTTAGAGATTTATATCCTTTTTTTTTCCCGTTTTATCTCAAAAATTCTTAATTTGTGGTTTACTGGTTTTGCATAGATGCCTTAGAGCATTGAGGCGTCTGTATATGTTACTGTTTCTGGGGCCTCCCAGCATTTGTGTAATTCAATCATAACACCATCTGCTCATCAATTAGTCTTTTGCTTTTTCTTCTTTTTTTTTTTTTTGTATAATTAAAAAAAAAAAAAAGGCGAACATAAGCTATAACATAAACCAAGCAATAAAAGAAAACTTTGGCACATCCAACGAAAACCAAAATCAAATTATCCTAATTTATTGTGCTTTGCCCTCAAACACTGCCGTGTATCTGCAATATTTTATATATTTTCCCAAATTTAGATGCTGTCCACGGTAAGCTATTCTGCCTTAGACACTGCTAGCACAGTACTCAGTTTCTTAGCACTGCCTCTCAAAATCCTTCATCTTCGTCGGCTACAAATACTCGGTATAACAGCTTTGTTTGCGTTAGAGCCGGAAGTGACCTTAGAAACGACTCGTGCCTCGGTAAAATATCTCAATTTCGTATTCAATTAGATGAAAGACAAAAAATACTTTTGCCTTTTTATGTATAAGCAAATTTTTTTTTTATCTATAAAAAATACGTTTTGCTACAATGAATCAACATTTTACAACGAGGATAGACTATTTTTTATGCATTTTTGTTGAGCACCCAAGTATCTAAAAGTATACCACTCACATTACATATAACACCTATAACTCTATCATGCACAGTTTTAACTACAAGATTGTACAATTCTGATTCCAATCGACTTTGACATCCATGCAATCTTTTATTTCGCTCCTATCAGAAAATATTTACAAGCATTCTAGGCTATCCTTGTAACTGCGGAGCTTAAAGATTTTCCCTTGAATTCTTTTGTTTTCCAAGCAGGCACATCCTACCAGGATCCAACAACTCCTTTCTTATCACAGGTATGTAAAACTCTAGCACTCTACCCCACAACTAATTAGAGTTATGGATAGTGTAAGCTTCTTAGGCAATGATAGAATACCTTGGAATGTGTACATGACACGAAACAATTCTATGCTAATCGACCTTACCCTTGTCATATCTAAGATCATTCCAAACCTAAGCTGTATTCTAATATGGACTAGAAAATTTTCATATGCGTTGATCCTTAGCTGGTAAGTAAACTTGGTTTCAAATTTCTTAACTTCAGGAGCTTTTTCCAGCCCCAAGTAAACCTTTGTAATTCAGGTAACTGCCAAATGTTTCTGCTCTTTAATACATATGCCACCTAAATAGGATCAGCTTTAAGTTAGCACCATCCACAGACTTCCTAATATACAAGTTGCGTTCCAAATCTGCAAATCTTTGATCCCCAGCCCACCTTATGCTTTGGTGTGGCAAATATTTTGCCAACTGACCCTGGCACCTTTGCGCTTCGAGGTTCGCCTTTCGAAAAGAAAGCATTACTAATTTGATTAGTCTTCTTAACAAGTCTAGATGGAAGAAAGTTTTTACACAAATATTCTGAATGCTGAAGATTACAGATTGTATAAGCTGGTGGCCCAAAATGATTAAAAGAAAAATATTAAATTTAAAACATTTATATTCAAGTTAATTAAGCTTAAATTATTGTTATATTAAAATCAAGATTAGCTCAAAGTTAATATAACTAACAAAAGTAAATAAAACAAAGAGTATTCATGAAAGACATAAGTGAATCCAAATATTAGTTTGAAATTAATATAAAAACACAAATTTGAAAAATCTTTTAAACTAATGAAAATAGTCGTTGTTATACACTAGATTTTTAAATTGCTATTATAAAATTTTTATAATTTATCCAATTTATAACTAAGATCTTTAATTTCATTAAAAAAAATTTTTGTTAAATAAATTTATTTTATAATAAATAAAAAAGATTTATGATTCACGTCAAATTGTTTTATTTTCTAAGTTCTAATTTTTCATTAACGTTAAAAACCAAATAAATTTATTTACTAAATTTCTAAATTGCTACAGCAAAAGTTTTACTATTAATAAGATTTATCTAATTTTTGAATAAGAATTTTAGTTTCTTTTAAAAGACTTGTTAAATAAATTTATTTCATAATAAATGAAAAACAAGTTAGGCTTTACAAAAAAAAAAAAAAATTGTTTTATTTTCAAAGTTATAATTTGTCAGTAATCTTAAAAAGTTATTGCATTTATTTCATTAATAAAAATAAGTTAAAACTTACCTTAATTTTTAAAAAACATATTTTTTAAAAAATAATTTATTACATTTATTTGATTAATTTTTGATCTTTTGTACTTTTAATTTCATGTTAATAATATTTAAAAAAACATATTTGAAAATAATTTTGATGTAATTTATACATGGAACAAACTTTATATAATAAGACAAATTTCAGTAATAAACACTTTATTAATTTTATTTACTTAAAAAATAAAATTACATATTTTAAAATTTGTAAAATAACGAGAATTTATGTATGACACATGTAAAAACAAATAATAGTACATTTAAAGGTAAATATAGATCATAATTCTTGGGCATATACAACTCCAAATTATGGTAAATATAATCACGTTGTAGAAGCATCCAACATCGTTTATCTTTTTCATGAATTATATTACATGCTCTGCTGTCCAGAATAAGTGGTAACTGATTCAAAATTGAAAATTAAGTTTTATGACTGTGTTTAGTTTATTGGACAAACGGTTTTAGTTTATGGAATATGTCTTTTTTTTTTTTTTCCTTTTAATTATATAAGAGGTTGTTTTTTGTTTTGAAATTGTTATTATTATATGTTAAATTTTGTTTTTTTAGCAAGTATTTTAGATCAATATGGCAATTTGTGTATTATGTTGTGCTATAATCGTATTTAATACATTTTATATTTTTATTAATTTTGATATATTCATAATTTATATTATAAACATTTCAGGCATATATTCATGTTGTATCATTATTTATTTATTTACACGCGTTATATTCATGTAAATGTGTTTAAAATTATCGGATCTAATTCTAAAATTTTTAGTGGTTAGTTAGAAGTGACTTTAAATTTAAAATTCATTTTGATTTTGAATTTAATTTTATATTTTCATCAAAAAAATTAAATTTTCGTCTCTGCCTCGATTGTGAAAATTATTTTATGTATTTATAAAGAAAAAAAAAGGAGAATCATTTTGTGCTTGGATAGGAAACAAAGCCCTTTTCGCGAAAAACATTTATTTAAAATTCATTTTGAATTTGATTTTGATTTTATATTTTCATTAAAAAAATTAAATTTTCTCCTTTGCCTCGATTGTAAAAATCGTCTTGTGTATTTGTCAAAAAAACAAAAAATTGTTTTGTGTTTGGATAGAAAGCGAAATCCTTTTCCCAAAAATTGTTTATTTAAAATTTATTTTGATTTTAATTTTATATTTTCATTAAAAATATTAAATCTTCTCCAATGCCTCGGTTGTGAAAATTGTTTTGTGTATTTATCCAAAAAAGGAAAATCGTTTTGTGTTTGGATAAGAAGCGAAATCCTTTTCTCCAAAATTATTTATTTAAAATTCGTTTTGATTTTATATTTTCGTTTAAAAATAAAATTTTCTCCTCTACTTCGGTTGTGAAATCGTCTTCTGTATTTATCCAGAAAAAGAAAATCGTTTTGTGTGGATAGGAAGCGAAATCTTTTTTCCCAAAATCATTCATTTAAAATTCATTTTGATTTTGATTTAATATTTTCATTAAAAAAATAAAGTTTGTCCTCTGCCTCGGTTGTGAAAACCATTTTGTGCATTTATCCAAAAGAAAAAAAATCATTTTGTGTTTGGATAGGAAGCGGAATCCTTTTCCACAAAGTCCTTTATTTAAAATTTATTTTGATTTTGATTTTATATTTTCATTAAAAATTAAAAATTTTTCTTCTCAGCTTCGATTGTGAAAATAGTTTTGTGTATATATCCAAAAAGACAAAATTGTTTTACATTTGGATAGTAAGCAAAATCCTTTTCCCCAAAAAAAGTTTATTTAAAATTTATTTTTATTTTAATTTTATATTTTCATTAAAAAAATTAAATTTCTCCTCTGCCTCAGTTTTGAAAATTATTTTGTGTTTTTATCCAAAAAAAATTGTTTTGTGTTTGGATAGGAAGTGAAATCCATTTCCCAAAAATCATTTATTTAAAATTCATTTTGGTTTTGATTTTATATTTTCATTAAAAAATTTAAATTTTCTCCCTTGCCTCGATTGTGAAAATTGTTTTGTGTATTTATCCAAAGAAAGAAAATCGTTTTGTGTTTGGATAGGAAGCAAAATCATTTTCCTCAAAATCGTTTATTTAAAATTCATTTTGATTTTGATTTTGATTTTGATTTTGATTTTATGTTTTCATTAAAAAAATTAAATTTTCTTCTCTGCCTCGGTTGTAAAAATTATTTTATGTATTTACTCATAAGAAGAAAATAGTTTTGTGCTTGGATAAGGAGCAAAATCCTTTTCCCCAAAATCGTTTATTTAAAATTCATTTTGATTTTGATTTCAATTTTATATTTTCATTAGAAAAATTAAATTTTCTCCTCTCCCTTAGTTGTGAAAATCATTTGATACATTTATCCAAAAAAAGAAAATCATTTTATGTTTGGATATGAAGCAAAATCCGTTTCCCCAAAATCATATATTTAAAATTTATTTTGATTTTATATTTTCATTAAAAAAATTAAATTTTCTCCTTTGCCTTGAGTGTGAAAATCATTTTGTGTATTTATCCAAAAACAATCATTTTGTGTTTGGATAGGAAGCAAAATCTTCTTCCCCAAAAGTGTTTATTTAAAATTCATTTTGATTTTGTACTTTCATTAAATAAATTAAATTTTCTCCTTTGCCTTGGTTTTGAAAATCATTTTGTGTATTTATCTAAAAAAAAAAAAATCATTTTGTGTTTGGATAGGAAGTGAAATCATTTTCCCAAATTCATTTTGATTTTATATTTTCATTAAAAAATTTAAATTTTCTCCTTTGCATCGGTTGTGAAAATCGTTTTGTCTATTTTTCTAAAAAAGGAAAATAGTTTTGTGTTTGGATAAGAAGCGAAACCTTTGTCCCCAAAATCATCTATTTAAAATTTATTTTGATTTTGATTTTATATTTTCATTAAAAAAATTAAATTTTCTCCTTTGCTTTGCTTGTGAAAATAGTTTTGTGCATTTATCCAAGAAAACAAAATCTTTTTGTGTTTCGATAGGACGCAAAATCCTTTTCCTTAAAATTATTTAAAATTCATTTTCATTTTGATTATATATTTTCATTAAAAACATTAAATTTTCTCCTTGGCCTCAATTATAAAAATGGTTTTGCGTATTTGTCCAAAAAAATAGTTTTGTGTTCAGATAAAAAACTAAAACTTTTTCCCCAAAACTGTTTATTTAAAATTTGCTTTGATCTTGATTTTATATATGCACTAAAAAATTAAATTTTCTTCTCTACATCGGTTATGAAAATCGTAGTGTATTTATCCAAAAAAACCGTTTTGTGTTCGGATAGGAAGTGAAATCCTTTTCTCCAAAATTGTTTATTTCAATTTCATTTTGATTTTGACTTTGATTTTATATTTTCATTAAAAAATTAAATTTTCTCCTCTCCCTTGGTTGTGAAAATCTTTTTGTGTCTCTATCCAAAAAAAAGTCATTTGAGTTTGGATAGGAAGCTAAATCTTTTTCCCCGAAATCATTTTTTTAAATTTATTTTCATTAAAAAAGATAAATTTTCTTCTCTGCTTCAGTTGTGAAAATTGTTGTATATTTATCCAAAGAAAGAAAATTTTGTGTTTGGATAGGAAGCGAAATCTTTGTCCCCAAAATCGTTTGTCTCTCTGCCCTCCACAACGTTTTAGCACTTGGTAGTAGCCAATGTCGTTTGTCGTCTGTGAAAGTTCTCTTGTTTGCCATTTTTCTCACTTTCTAAATTCTGATTACCAAATCCTATTATATTTCAATCGAAAACCCTAACACTATGTTTGAATAAATAATTAAAAAATAAAAAAATAAAATGATATTTATCTTTTATTTAAATAATTTTATTTTTCACTTAAATTATTTTAAATTAAAATTTATAAGAATTAAATATTTTAAAAATAAAATAAAAGGTATTCAACTCCTTTACTTTTCTTTAATTATAAAAATTATCTAAAAAATATTTTTTTTATTTTACTTTATTTTTACTTTCTTCTACGTAGATCAAAACATAAGGTAAATTTTCTCTGCTCTAATTTTCCTTTTTTTTTTCTCCTTAATCTCTTTGCCTTTATTTGTTGCCTAGTTTCAAAATGATAGATTCTTATCTGACATATGAAATAGCTTAGTCTAACAATGAGGATTATGCAGCTTGAGAAAAAATACCTTTAAAATACTAGAATTTTTCGAATTCCTTGACTTAATCAAGAATGTCTTCTTAGTGCATGCTTTAGTATAAAATATTTTTGGGGATAAGTTTTACAAGCTTTAAAGTCATTAAAAATATTTTAAAATTGATTTTCATAATTGATACAATACTTGCTTGTAACTAAACTAAGTTAAAACCCTAAAATGTATCGATACAACCTTAATTGCATTGATATCATAGTAAAATATTGATACATAGGCGAGAGAAACAATGGCAAATCATATTAATGACACTTTCAATGACTCCAAAGCTTAGCAATCAGTTCCCAACAATCATAAACCCATTCTAAGCTATAAATAAGCTTCACCAACATTCCCAAGAGCAAATATTAAAAAGAGTATGAGCACATAGCCAAATTCTACATCTCTTTCATCTTTCTAAGTAGGTCAAACATGTATAGGATTAATTCTCCCCACCTTTTTTTATATATTGTAATTCTGTCTTTAGGATTATCATTGCTTGAGCCTAAACTCTTGTAAATGCCTAGCCTTTAGAAGTTTTATTTATTTACACAACAACCTTCGTATTAAGGGGAAAGGTTTTTACTTAACCTTCAAAAGTAGTAAGAGAGAGTTCTATCTTAGCCATAAAAGATAGAGGTTAAAGCCTGCTATCTTGTCCTTAAAAGATAAGGAGTACTAAAGTTATACTTCGTCCTTAAAAGCTAACAATTCAAGTTAGTGAATTATGGAACTCCTCCGCAAGTAAGGCTAAAGAAAGAACATAGGAAAAGAAGTCAAACCTTGATAAATCATTGTGTTTGCTTCTCTATCCTCCACTCATTTATATGTTTGTTTCACTAACTTACAACTCGAAGTGCTTCACTATTTGAATTTCTTAATTTAAGTTCTTAAAGTTTTAATTTGCAAAAGAATTTTGTGAAATCAATTTACCGTATTTTGATTTCATTTA
>JAQSVH010000002.1:2630113-2641820 GCA_029448705.1 Adansonia digitata | reverse complement strand
TCATTATTACTTGTTTCCACTTTAATATAAAAGTCGATAAAATCCTAATTCAAATGTGCTTCATACCTCTCTAGATCGAAAGCAAGCTCATTATCATTTTTCTATTTAAAAAGTACCCATCTAATAGATGTACCCTCTCATTTCGAAAATCATAATCCAATACTTGACAAATATTGATTTAGTTGAATATTCAACATTAAATAGTTTTTCTCGTCAAACCGGCTCAACATAAAATCAAGTTTAACACTCAAAATACTAAGATTTCCACCTGCAAAACTAACACCGTTCAACCATTCATATATCCTTCCATTCCCATTCCCATATATCACCATAGTCAGAGATTTTGCCATTTTAAACATACAATATAAAAACAATAACATAACAACAAACACATAATCATTTCACATATATATTTTAAATAATTTCACACTGTAATAATCGATTAAGAAATTTAATTAAACAATGCATTCATATCTAACTTTAAATTCAAAATAATGCTAAAAACACATTCGAAGTTAATTAACAAAATATTTCTTTAAAATTTTTACTTCCTAAACTAGAGTAAATAATCATTTCATAATAACAAATTTTGACTTCCTATGAAAATAAAATAATTAATTCATAATAACAAATTTTTACTTGCAAGATTTATTTATCTAAAATAATTATTTCACAAATAATTTATTACAGAAATTATTAATCTTAATTTTTACATAACAATAATACCAATTTTAATAATTTAAACAAAAATAAACACTAAATAATAAATATAATTCAATTTATCGAAATAAATATATGCTTAGAATTCGATTTCCAAATAGTTACTTGATAGGACTGCGATTACCGTTAAAAAAATATCATAATTAATTACTTTACGTAAAACGAAATAATATAACTTATAAAAAACAACATTAAAAGTGAAATAAATTTCTTTACCAAAAATATTGTCGTAATAAGCGGATTAGATAATGTAGAGATAGAGAGGATTTTAGGCTGTAGAAAGAGGACAAAATTAGAAAAATAATAGTTCGTGATGGATGAATAAGTGAGGGGGCCGTTACGTTGAGTGGTGATTGGGACACGCTAATACAGTTATCGCATCCACGTAGAAAGGGCCAATTAGCATAGCGAATCCGCGAAGAACACGCTATATGCTTTGGCAGATCCGACATGGATTCCACGTCTGATTATCCTTTTATAATAAAAACAAAAAAAAAAAAATCCATGTCCTTGTTCCATGAGGGATGCACTATCGCATTTAGCGAATACAGGTGGACTCGCATTTGGTTCTAAATGTCCACGTTACATTCACTGCATTGACCAACGATTTCTGACTCAGAACATTAGTCAAATTAACAATTTCATAATCTAAAAATAGCAATACTCTAATAAATAGTTTGAAAATAATACTATTTTAATAATTTGTTTAAAAACTAAGGACAGTTCGGTCAATCACCATCACGACTTGGTTAAAGACGTGAGTTCCATCCTGGATCTGACTGAGCAGGTAAGCACTCGTAACCCTGAAACCAAGGGAATCAAATGACTGGCTTGATATCGAGGACATCATGTGAACCAAAAACCTTAAGGATATTTGCGATCTTGAATTCTTTCTTGCTTATAACCTTGTGAATACCTTTTGTATGGTTTCTTCAGTACGAGCCAAGCTAAGGCTCTGGACACTGTTTTTTTTACCAAAAAACGCTGTCAAAATTGGATAATTATGTGCCTATCCAATATTCATCTAACTAAATCTAGCACTTATTAATATGATAGTGAAAAAAATATATTGGTAGACTGCTGAACTTTTAGTTTTAATAATCAAATTCTGATAATCTTAATTATAAAAAATATATGATAATAATTATTGTAATTTACTAATATTAAGACTTAAAAAATTATGATTTTTTGAAAATCTTTTGGTATAAGAATTGATAGGAAATAACTTTGTTGAAGTTGATTAAAAGTGAATCGATAATTAATATGAAACATTAAGTTAAAATATTTTTAATATATAAAAAAAATTACATATTTTTATTTATAAAAAATAAAAATTTTTATCTTTATTAAAACATATAAATTAAGATGGTTATATTTATTTATTTATTTAGTTTTAAATTTTATAATAAAATTGTAATAAAATATAATTAAATAATCTCTTTAAATTTAATTTTTAAAATTAATAAATTAAATTCAAAATGACTAAAACAATGACCCAACTAACATACTCATATTATCCAAACTCAAAATAATAACATGAGCAAACCTAGAAATAATCCTAATTTAAAATAATATAAATTTGAAATAATTTGAACTCAAAATTGACTTAAATTTTTAAGATGCAAACCAATCCTAGGGATGATAACAAATCGCATATATATATTTTTTATAATATTTGAATTCAAATCTGCATAAATATCTTCAAAATTTGAATTTATTTATTATTTGCATTAAACCTGAACATAAGTATTCAAATTTGAAAACAAATTAAATAACACTATCCACCAGGTATTTGCTAAAAATCCAAATTAAATAAGTAGCTAACTTCATAAACCAATGTTCGATTTTTTTCATGAACAAAAAATTTTGAATTTTACAATAAATAGAGAATTGATTTGAAGATTTAAATCCATCATCCGCACAAATAATGCGAATTTAAGTAACATATTCATATATCTAAATTTGTTATCTGCAAAAGTAATATAACTTCCAATAATAGATATTCAAAAATTCATATCCACATTCAGTGGATAGTAATTATATTATTCAAATCCATATCAAAATCTACAATATCTAAATTTATAAAAAATCAAATCAGATAATTATAAATATTCAAATTTATATTACGCAATCCCTAACTAATCCAACTCAAAATTGAAGTAAATTTTTTAAAACCCAGCTGAAATTTGATTGACAGGTCTACGCCCACCGCATTCTAACCTCCAACTCTAAGCAATATTGGGCTGCATTGGCTTGTTTAGTTTCGTACCAAAAGACCTCTGGCAAAACGACCTTTCATTAAACTCAAAACTTAATCTAATTAATACATAAAATCATTCTTAAAAAAAATAATATTCTACAAGTTTAAAATTCAAATCTTAATATTTACAACCTCTTATCATATTCTCAATCTCTTTTGTACCATTCTACTTGTCATAAATTCATAACAAATATTTTCACAACCAAAATCTTTTCCATTTACTTTTTTTTTTTTTAATTTTACAACAAAAAATTTATAGCATGAAATTGGAAAACATCAAACAAAACACCTAAAAATGCATCTAAACTATATTTATCTCTTGTTGATTTTGCAGTTCATGTAATTTGGTTTTTCAAGTGCAGTTATGGCGTTTTCCCGCTTCTACAAGCACACAGCCACTGTCTTGGATTCAAAAGATCATCCTCTGTTATGCTAGGAACATGCCAACTGCCGCTTTCCGATTCCTACATGTGAAATAAAACAAAAATTTTAATATGAAAGAGAAATGCATAAAAAATTCACCAATAAATAAACTACACATCAGAGTTCAAGTAGGATACTATTTTATACAATAAAGAAATGAACATATTACCAGATTGATTTGGTACGCTATTAAGGTTTTACTGTTAATAAAGTTTTTCATAAGAACATATATTGAACAATTGAATTCTGAGAATTAATTTGGATTTTAACAGTTAGAATCACTGCATCTTATACCATGCGATATTCAATGAAACCTAAGGATTTAACCAATCCCTCACCTGAATAACGATAGAATATGGGGGAGGCATATGAAGCATAAGACCATTTCTTGTCATAGATAACCGAACCTAAAAATTATCAACAAAAACAAGCATTATTTCAACTTTTCAAAATTTAATCTATGTTTATGTATGTATGTATATATAACATAAAAATCTCAAAACATACATCATTCTTAATTAATGTCAAAAAAGTCAAAACAGCCAATAGATATCCATTAGTGCTCCTAATGCTTAATTAGTTGTTATATGTTATATGTAAATATTATTATTATTATTATTATTTTGGTACAAAGGAAGATGCAGCTTGAAGATAGAGAGACGGGTTTGGATTTTGGGATTTAAATCCCAAACCTGCTAGATACCACTTCGTAAAGAGTAACTGCATAAAAAAGCTAGGTTAGATCCTGAATTCTTATATGTACGTATTTCACTTCAACAATTGGTAAACTAGTCAGCTCATTACCAGAGAACAGCTCATCAACCACCCAAGTGCAAGTCAAACTAGTTTCGTGAAGTGTACATTAAAATATAGATAGTAATATGATTAAGGCATGCATGACGACAGAAAGAATACCTGATGTTTTTCCTTCCATCTTGGAAAAAAGGAAGTGCCTAGTAACTGGAACAAGTGATCCCTCATTTCATCATTTGTCACTAGTAAACACTTGCAACTAACAGCAGCATATAGCCAATACCTACGAAAATAAACATGCCACTAGAAGAATATTAACATTCGATTGTGAACACTTCTATAGTCCAAGATTTTCTTTACTCGAGTTCTCGGTATAATATAACTGTGATTACTAGGAAATGTTTTCAACTTTGAATCCGCAAGGTAAAGGGCAAACCTATTTTCATTTCACATTTTAAAACGAACTCAGCACCCAAATCAAACTGAGTAATTAATTTTTGATGCATAGGTAACATCGTTCTGTTAGATGTTAGTTGGATCTCTCCTGGTTAGATATGTGTTTATGAAAAGCAAATAAACATACAAAATTAGGCAATATTCATCAAGTTATAACCAATAAATAGGTAATAACTAAAATTTCAAATTACTTTTATGACTTTGTCATGATGCATTTACTTGGGAAAATAATTGCATACTACATTTAAATAACACGTCATCCTATAAATCCACCACCATAGTTTTGGCAGGATGATCAACACCAGCACACCATAATCAATTCATGGCATTGCGCCATCTATCACCAAAATTTTAATAGGAGAACAAATCACGTAGAATGTACTACCCGTAACGGGTTTAGACATATCATCATTTTATGGGTAAGCATTTAAAATTAAGATTTTAATCAACAAAAATTATAGCAAAGTTTTAACATACTAGCAATAGAGGATACCTCTAATAATCAGGAGGAACATAGGGACAAAAGCATAAATATGTTCTAAACAACATAAAAGCACTCAAACCTACTGAACCAATTCATTTTACAAAATCATACGGAATAGATATTCCATAAAGTACATGTTTGAATAATAAATAGGCCCAAAAGCGGCCTGCATTCGACCGAGCTTACAATTTTACTTTCACTTCAGTCCAATAATTAGACCTCAGCAAGTGCTAACCGAAAACCCTAAAGTCTCTTTTTGCAAATGAACATTTTTTCCCTTTTCTTTTTCATTTACAAACGAATGGATCAGCACGAAACCAACAAATGTAACCAAATGACGCGGGCCAACTTCAAAATTAATAAATTACTTAAAATTCAGCATTTCTTTCCAAGTTTATTCCATGAGGCTTAAGCCTCATCACAAAACACAAGAAGAGCATAAACCTCCTTGATGCTTATGCCTCACATTATAAGACTTGTGTATATTTTGGGTCTAACAAATAAACTTTTACATGTCTAATAGCTGCGTTGAAAGCATCAATCAAAAGGTAAATGGCAGATTATTCAGTTAACAGAAACATAGCTACGGTTCTCACATAAAATGATAGTTTTTTGATATATAACAAGTGCCTCTGATTACATAATGAATATCTGTAAGACTGAAATTGAATCCAGAGCAGCGCCATAATTGTTTGCAATATCACTAGGCCAAAGGTCATAAATGTGGAAGATTGGATGAAGACGGACAGAGATGAAAAGATAAATGGCAAGGGGAATGGGAAGAGGGAAGGATAGACGTTGCATGGGAAGAGAGGGCCAATCTAACTGCAGATTTAGGGAATTGAACATTCAATCACATTGATAAAGTACATATTGTTCAATTTAATTTTACATGAAAATACATGCACATGCATTGACCTAAAAAATAAGATATTGAAATAAGAAAAAGAAGATGACCATTTGAGGGTAATATGTTAGAAAAACTGACATATATATATATATATAAATATATATTGAGAAATAGTCGATTCAATCCTTTAATAAATATGAAACAAGAACTTACCAATCATCATTTGATCCATGAGGAGTAGCATAAAGTGCCCCAGCCCTTCTCCAACTCTCTAACCAATTCCTGTTCTTAGGATTCCTAGCCGGACCACAAGTTACCCGACTTTGATGCAAAATAACAAGTGGAGACCTTTTTGATGGACTCACTTGGTGTAATTGATTTACAACATTACTAAGCTACAACCATAAAGAACAGTTAAAGACTGCATATATATGTCTTGAATCAGGATCATCTGTCCTGAATCCTTTTCTCAACCTCTATCCTTCCAATAGAATAATTCCAGGCATCAATCCACATGCTTCTCTTTAATCAGACTCATAACCATGTTAGCCTCAATTTAAAAAATCAGATTAATTACTTAAAACATGCTCAATAACGAAGTAACATCTAAATTGATCCTAATACAAATATGCAACATAAATCAAACACTTTAAATTGAAATAATTTGGGGAATATAAAAAAAATTGGGTATCAAAATTTTTTTTTTCTAATAAATGTTTAATTTGATCAACAAAATTGTTGCAAAAATGATCAAAATTTTAGAAAAATTGTAAACTTTTACTTTTAGTGGTAACCTTTTTAAAAGAAAATCATTAATGTACTATAAAAAGAGTATATTATTGACCAAAATTCATTGTTCATGGTAGCATTAAACATGCAACACGATTTTTTTTTTTTTTTTTTTTTACCTGTAGAGGAGCACGATCATCTAGAATGATATATAGTAAGTTTTTGAGATTACCGTTATTCTTTGTTATAAAACAAAATTTTCATGGGACAAAAACAATTTGGACATTATATTGATTAAAATTATCGATTATTTAATTTCAAACATGTGATCTATTGTTGACTCGATTTAAGCTAAAATACAAATATGTTTCAACAGAGAAATGGGGATGATGGCATAGAAATATTTTGTTGGTGGACAGAGGCTCAGCCATACATTTGAGACAGATGATCTTGATCCATAATATGTCTTGCTTTTACATGTATCACATTATGCTTCTTCCGATAACCCCGTACCTGATAGAAATTGAAAGTTTCTGCCTTGATGAGACCCACATTTGCACCATCTACAACTGCATCAAATGGTCCATGCTGCTGCAACCACTCCTGGATCGGTGCACCTTGTAAATCAGTTATGTTTTCATTGGGAACCACTTGATGCAAATATGAATCACTTTCCTAAAGCACACAAAAGTATAATACTAGTCGTATACTACGGCTTGGTAAACTTTCTTAAAAACATTGCCAATGAAAACATAAAAAGAATTCCACTAACGTCTGAGTATTGGGAAAGCAAACAGACAAAGTATCACAATACAAAGCCTATTTTACATCATTATCATTTACATGCAATTATGACATTAATTCTCACAAGTCACAACATCCGGAAATCCAAACACTGATTCAAAAACACTGATAAAAAATTAAGTGGTATTAGAAAACCAGAGGAAAATCACTAATGAGTTATGCTCTATGTAGCGAGCTGAGGACCAAATTCCCAAAGTGATCACCTCTGTATGTTATTTGATTCAATCACAACATTACAAAACTGCCATGCCAAGTTTCAAAACAATTCTGGCTTTTCCAGTACAGAACAAAAAAAAATTATAGCATTACAGGAATGTAAAATGGTAACATATAAAACATTCGATCAGGTACCAAACACAATAGTGATGTAGCAAGGGAGAAGAGTAAGCGAGAGAAATAAGGGGAGGGGAGACAAAAAGGAAAAGAAAAAGAAATAGATAATGGGAAAAGGTATTTAAGAGAGAAAGACTGGGAATTGGATGAGAGCAGGGGTACAAGGAGGGAACCAAAGAGAAACCCCTATAATAAAATCTATTAACTCAATTCATCATTTATATAAAACTACTGGAACTGAAATAACATAAGCTTCCATAGCCTCTCTTATCCGAACCACTTGTTAAAGAAACAGACTAACTAGTAGAAAATAACCTAAAATTCCTTTCACACACACACACACATATCTACATATAAATCAATAGAAAACATCCAAAGGTTAGTACACTCCTTCAATTAGCATGAACTTCTTCCACTCTCCAACAGTGTTTAAGGGTAAGAACTATGCACATTGTTTTCCAGTCGATTTTGAGTCAAAACTTCGAAGTTTAAACAGTGCTACAGGATAAGACAGCAATGTGATTGCAATATTCGAAGACTCAAGAACAACTAGCAGCTGAAATTCCCAACTTCTCAAGGCTAGTGTTGTTATATCAAAAACAAGAAAACAATAAGGTTTAAAGACTTACCTGGAATCGAACAAAATCAGCTTTAACCTCTTTACTGCATGCCAATTCGGTTAATTTGGTAGCAAAATTCTCTGTCTCTTTTGGATCAATATCAATACAAACAAGCTTCTCCCCACAGGAATGACACATGCCGTTCTTGGTCATTGTAGTCCTCATGACCCTCCATCTCCCACTTCCAAGCCACCCTTGCCCATGCCACCCTCCTCCTCCTCCCACAACTGCTTCCTTTATCTTCTTCACGTCCCATTTCTCAGCCCCAACCTTTGCAGCATCCTCTGATTTAAACCAATCCTCAATAATTTGAAGCGTTGATTCTGAGACCTGCCTCACTGTGGCTCGCAACCTTTGCAACATCTCATAAACCTTGTCTGCATTCTTTGTATCGACGCTAACCTTCAGAAGAGCAGAAAGCTCAGGCTCTTCAGGCGTCACCCCTGATTCAAACATGTGAGCATCCACTTCATATCCTTTCTCTGCATTCCCCTTCTTACAGTATCCAAACAAAGCCGGCCCGTATGACCTCAGTCTTGGCGGAATTCCAAGGCTCTTCATCTGCTTGACCAATTCAAAAGCCATATCCGGGTCTTCCCTAGCTACTGCCAACCTCGCCATGCTCGTAAAAGTAGTCTCATTCGGAGAAACTTTATCCCCAACCATTTTCTGAAAAATATCAAAACCCCTCTTTAACCCTAATTCCTTCATTTCATTCAATTGGCTCCCATCTCCGCTCGCTTCACGAGCACACAAGTAAAGCAGCACATTGTAATGATGCAGCTTCAGACTAACCCCAGTACTGCTGCTTTCATCGTACAAACGAAGCGCTTCCTCAAGTTTACCGTGCTTCGAGCACATATCAAGCTTAAATTTAAGCAGACCCTCAGGTGATTCCCTTCGTGCTTTCTTCCTTGCTTTGTTGGACATTTCCTTAGTACTAGTATTAGACCTATTTAAGCTTGATTTCGCAGCAGTGGCAATCCCAGAAAAATTTCTTGTTTTATCTAAAGCAAAGCAATTTACATGAACATTCGAAATACTAACAGGTTTGGCAAATAAATGACAATGGCGGCAAGTCCCAAAGGGACGTAAAGCGCGTCGTAAACTACTCCGGTAAAGTACAGAAAATGGGATTTTATTAAACATTGAGAGTGAAGGGAAAAAAGGGTTTACTCTTAACATCACTCTTTGCTTTTATTATGATTGATTTTAAGTTTTTTTCTGATATCAAAGAGACACACTTATAGAAGCAGGAATGAAGTAAAAGAGAAAGAAACTATTATAGCTGCAAAACAGCATTGGATTTTGGTTGCGTAAATGGATGCCTGTAAACTGTTTGACGAAATGGTTGATGGGGGCGAGAAAAACGTTAAGTTTGGCGTCTACCGTATCAGAAGTAGTAGGTTTCCCGCGCTAGAAAGAACAAAATTTTATAATAAGCCGTCCATGGAGTGATTTGGAATCCCGCGTGCGGGAGTTCTTATACGTTTCCATGTGTTTTTTGTGAAATACTCGGTGTGAAAGAAAAGAGGAAGTTGAAAGGAAGAAGGTGATGACGACGACTCCGCTGAATCTAGTTGGCGGTCGGTGGCTAAGGGCTGCGGCTGGATGAAGTTAGGATTTTCGGGTAGAGAGAGAGGCGTCTGAAGGGTGAACTAGTAAGAGGAGGCGTAAATGAGCTATAGGATAAAGCTTATACGCCCATTCTCCGGCCAGTGTCGCGGAAAAAATCGTAAAGATGGATCAGGAAAAAAATTCGAATCAGAGCTTGTCGGATTTAATTTAATAAAATAGTTTAAAAATCTGAATTCGAAAACTTAAATATAAATGGTTTTAATTATGTCCGATAATATTATATATAATTATATATATATATATATGATATATATATAATTAAAAAGTATGACGCGATACGAATATAATCTTAAAATCTATTTAATATGAATTATAAACATATAAAAATTGAGATAAATGTAAAAAAACTTTATACATGATTATAACACTATAAAATATACGAATATAACATGAATATAACAATTGTTAGGTCTAGTTCAAATATAAAATAACTCAAATTTAAAAAAACAAAAGCTTTAAAAAAACTTAGACTCGAAAATATCAATTTGACCTGAGACTGGTCAAATTATAAATTCAAATTTAATATTAAAATAAAAACAATTGAATTATAATTAAATAATTTTTACAAATCATAAACTTTTATTATCAATTTTAATTTAATATTTTTATATTTATTTAAAAAATAAAATTTAATAAATATATATTAAATAATAATTTTATCAAAAACATTGTATTTTGTGCCTTAACTTTAATGAATCCATCAAATAAATAAATGTGTTAATTGTTTAATTATTAATAACAAATCTAAAAATTAAACACATAATATTAGAAAAATTAATTTATGTATAAATAATTAAATTATGAATAAAGGATTAGTGTTTTTCTTAAAAATTGTTTGGCTTCGCTCTTTTTAACTGTTAAATTGGAATGAAAGTTTTACAAAAAAAATAAAAATTTAAAAAGAAAAAGCAAAAGAGCTTTGGTACTTTAATTCTTAAAAGCTACGGATTATAAATTCTACATAAAATCTAGAACTGTCCATGGGACTTGTCCTTGAGCCAGATCTTAGACAATATCTTTAGGAAATAAGATCGGCTTAGTGTGAATTATAATTTAATAATTAAAATATGTTTTAATTAAATTTAATTAAAATATATAAATATTAATATAAAAATAATTTGTTATTAAATTTTTCATAGTGATTCAGGTTCTCGAACCAAGCTTGGGCAAAAATTCTAAAAAAATTGTGTTACAACTTAGCTTGTCCTGTCCTATAGACAAACACCTTTAATACAAGCTAAAATGTTTTAAAATAAGAGATAAGCTTTCTTTATCTTATATATATTTTTTATTTTTTCATTAAAAATAAGTAATTTATAAGTTTTAAGAGATTTTGCAAAAACTTATTTGGCCTCACGTTTACTTATAAGAAGCAAATAAGTTAAAAGAAGAAAAAAGTAAAGCTAGACGAGTACTTAGAATGATAAAAAATAAAGGTTGATTTTTTTCTTTTTCAAGAAAAGCTTCTAAAAGAGATTTTCAACATAAAGTTGAAAATATCTAAAATCAAGATTTTTTTTTTTATATTTCGTGTTCTTAAATTTTAATGTGAAGTTTTAGTTTTTATTTATTTTCTCTTGTATATTCGCATGTGATCTGTTCAAAAATCATTTAAAATAGTATATTAAAATATATAC
>JAQSVH010000002.1:2570935-2583790 GCA_029448705.1 Adansonia digitata | reverse complement strand
TAAATTCCCATAGTCCACCCATTTTCTTTATCATTGCATTGAATGATCCATGTTATGTTATTTCATTTATTATCTTAGTAACATGATTTCTTTGTGATAATTATTTACATTCATGTTTTCAAAATGTTTCCAAATTAAATTAAAGGTAATGTTTTGCGTGGGTATCTCTTCAGTGCCCAAAGTGGAATATTTCGTTTTCAAAGTAAAATCCAGAGGTCATTTTTATTTAAAATCTCTATATTCCCCATCTCTCCGGGGTGTATATGAGATTAAATTTTTTTCATCAAAACCTAGATTTGTATTTCTATAAGATTCATGCATTAAAAAGGGTTATATCCAAATAATGACAAGTTAAGATCAAAAGAATCAGAATTGAGATAAGACATAGCTAGTAAGGTACCGATTTCGAGCGTCATGAAGTGGTTCGTTCCTCATCGTGCGTAACCAACTCCCAAACCCAAACGGTGAATCTTTGCATTGCATAGACCATGAGATAGATATTTTGATTCTTGTAACTCAAATCATAGGTTTCAATAGGCATCTGATCATGCCTAGCCCGAAATGATCGATGGCAACTCTAAGCATAGGCCATTTCATGATGGCCATACAAGACCAAGAATATGAGTGATTTATCCTATGGTCCCCCCTCACTATGTCATAAGTTGAGAATCTGTACTTGTTCTCATCACAACTCCAAAGAATAGTCTCAGTTAAGAAGACATTTCAAAGTCAGGAAAATATTTTAAGTCATGCGCACCCATTGATCTGCGAGGATCCACCCCTGGGGTACATTGCGACACAATAGAATTCAAGTATTCCCTTATCCATCAATTTTTGAACCTTTGCATGAAACGGTTTGCATGTTTGGAAGATATGGCCATAAATAGTATGGAAGTCACAGAAATCATCAAGTCTTTCTTCTAACTTTTCACCTATGTTAAGCATTCATGCCTAAATCAATATTCGCCAAACCAAACTCATTGAATCCTGATTCCCTCTATGCTTTTTTTAATCTCACAATCATCTTTAACACTAATCATATTCACTATCGGCTTGGCATAGTTTGGTAAAGGATTTGCAGTAATGTTTGGCCCTTAATTTGTCTTGAATTACAAAATCTTTTCATCAATAAGGCCTTGTACCCTTTGCTTAAAAGAAATACAATTCTCAGCATCATGCCCCCGCTGCCCCTGCATGGTAACTATAATAGGCATTGCAGTTATACCACTGAAGGTATCGAGATCTCTTTTCTAAGACATATATGGGAGTAACCAGATACCTCTAGAACAAGGCCTAATAAAACTTTTTATATGTCATAGGGATAGGGTCAAACTGTTGTCTCTACTGGTTTACACCCTAATTGTTTGGTGCATTGTTGATAGGATTGTTAACATGTTAGTTGGCTTACGGTTGGTTGTTTCATGGAAGATTTGATGGGACGGTGAATGATGGGTTATTGGTTGCAATGTATACTAACTGAAGAGGGATCATGATCGGGTTAAAATAGGGTATAATTCGGTAAAAAGATTTGGCACTTGATACTGGCTCGATTGATATGGGTTGGCAAAGCTTATAGTGTATGCCTCCAATGGCTAGCTTTATGCTCAATCCCGATTGCTCAACCACTGACATTCAGCCACTTTTAATTGATGCATCAATCATTTCACTGGTATAACCAGATCAGTGAACTTCTTAGCGGCATTGCTTACTAGTTTATCATAGTAAGGGGCATATAGAGTGTTAATAAACATCGTTGTCATCTCTTTTTCAGTTAGAGGGCGTTGAACCAAGGCTATCTCCTCTTTCCATAATTGAGCATATTACCTAAAACTTTTAGTAGACTATTTCTCTAAGCTCATAAGGGAGAAATGATTGGGAGCCCAATCTGACATATATTAATACTAGTTTAAAAAGGCTCTGGCTAAATTGGCTCATGATTGAATCCTGACATTATCAAGTTTAATGAACCATTCAGCAGTTGCCCTCATCAAACTATGTTGAAAACAGTGGATAAAGAGCTCATCATCTTTCTTGTACTTAGCCATCTTCTTGAGGTATATTTGAATATGCACAGTGGGTTAGTGGTTCCATTTAACTCTAAACTCTTTAAACTCTAGTACCTTAAATGTTTTGGGAATGACAAGTTGGACACTAGAGACAAAGATTCCATGTCTATAGCTCTGAACTTGTCTGTCCCCTTGACAACCCAAAAATGTTTCTCTAATAACTGATACTTGTCCATCTCATTGGCAAAATCTAGGCTTTTGACCATTTGTCTTCTCTGGTTTATCTTGATCAAGAGCTGTAGGATCAATTAAAGAAACCCCCCATAATTGATCCAGGAAAATCAAAGACAAATTTGTTTGCTGCCATAGGATTCAAAAAGATAACTAGTGGCACCCGTGAGGTTGGCACTGTATTAGGTTCATGCTCTTGATGACTTCCTGCTGGGCAACCTTTGTACTACAAACAGGATGATTTTTTTGGTTAGTCGGTTGTTTTTCAGTAGTTAGAGTAATCATGTGTCTCTTTTTTTTTTAGGCTACTAATAGCTCTATGAGCTTCATGATTTGTGCTTGCATCTTGTTTTACCAATGAAACATTTGATCCCATGACTATTTGTACATCAACTCGAGTCATTTTATGTGTGCTTGGTGATTATTTTCCATGAGTTGTTTGTGGTGGCATGTATCATAGTGGTGTAAGATGATTGGTTCCATGTTCTCTGTTCATTTTTAAAATCCTTTGCACTTTTATGACCATTCCCATATTAGATTTCTACTAAGATGCATTTGTTAATGATTGTTTATGATGATGAATATGAAATCTTAACAAAACATGATAATTGACATGAATAAATAAATGAAGTAGTAAAAGAATCAAGTTAGTTATGTAAATGCCAGAGATAATTAGCTTATAGGACAACTTTGCTAATAGTGTTTTCAAAAAGCAACTAAGAGGGTTTGATTACCATGATTAAATTCGAAAATATCGGACATGGTCACATTGCCTAATGAGGTGTTCCAAAAAGTTTAATAGCTCTTGTTCATGATCTCCGATAAGAATAATGTCTCACTTCAAAGATCAGCCCATCTCGATCATGTCATTCGCCTCAGGTTAGGCTACTTGGATTTGATTGATAAGGTGGCTATGACGCTCTTGGTGATTCAAGTGTGCTTGCTTGACCACTTCTTACCCTTCTTATTCTTGTTGTTTAAAGGCTCTCACCAAGTCATCAATCTGGCCTTGACAGCCTTGGAAAGACTGCTCCAAATTTGAACCGTAAATGTTAAAGTTTTATTCTTGACCTGAGCTGCTTTTAAGTCCCATACCTAAGCTTTCAAACATCCATTCCTCCTTTGATAAGTGGTCATGAGAGCACAAGCCTTGATAAGCTTCTCCCTATTTACTCCAGCTTCTTCCTTCCATTAATTCAACTCTTTGTCAAGGGTCACAATCTCTACCCCCCACCCAGCTGATGACTTACCAATGTACCAGTACTTCTTTCTTCTTTGGAGTACCAAGTAGCTTTTCATCAAACTCTCAAGATCTTTCTTAAAGTAATATCTCTATTTGATTTATTTCATCATCCCAGAGGTAGATATCCATTTCTAATTGACTTTTTTCCTTTTAAAACTAGTAATCTCTATGGTAACAGGCAGCCCTTTCCTATTCAAATTCCCATCTAAGTAATTCAACTTCAGAAAGAGGGTCAACTATCGAAACTTGGAATGTCCCCTCATTGGGTAGTGGTGAAGTGTCATTGATGCAACAAACCCTTCGTCATTTCACCTTAGAGTTACAACATTTCCTCTCTAGTATCTCTACATGCAATAAACCTGCCTCTGAGGATGGAAAGCTAATTGGGCTTTTGACTTTTAGTTGTCTTCTCTATATTCAAAATCTCAGTATTCAAGGTTTTCAAAAAATGAGATGAATTATCAGTATTAGGACTGATATAGAACTAGGAGGGGTGTATAATTGGTGCTACCCTATAACCCAATGAATGGCATGCAAGTATAGTCTCTGTATTTATATATGATTAATTAGAGGGATATCTATGAGGCTATAACTTGTTTTTGCCTTGAGATTTTGAAATTTTTTGACTTATTATTCCTCGGGCTTATCTTAGGGCTATTCTTTCTAGAGGAGCTTAGAAAAAAGGCTAAAGTTAGAGAGAAAATTATTCATCATTCTCTTTTTTTTTAATGTGGAAGTGACTAAGGTTTTCTAGTAGCCCCTATTTTTTTGCAAAAATTAAAGGTTCAAATGTTTTGGCAATGATGGTAGATGCGAGATTGATGTTGCAACATAAGTAAGAGAAAAAAATCTATAACTACCACCTTCATGTAACCGAAGGTCTTTGGGAATAAGACGAATCCATATATCACCAACACATAGACATCCTAAATTTCTTTCAGATTAGTGAAACTTGTTATTGCTTCCATTAAACTAGTCCAAGAAATGCACTCGCTATCCCTTTTTGTTTTAACGTGGCCATTGATCCATGATCTTGTGGCTCCGAGGATATGTGCTAGTTTCTTCTTCAAAGTCAAGGTTGTAGTAGCTTACAGTATATCCTATCAGACTTGGCTATCTCAATATTGAGTAACACAATGTATTCATCGACGTTGGGAGCCAAATCTTCCCAATTAAATGCGAAACATCAATATGCTGGATTCCAAATTTGTGATGCTGCTCGCAATAGGCCAACATCTAACCAGACTTGGAGTAAGAGAGCTTATCCCCATATCTTTTTATGAATGACTCCTTATCGATATTGCCTTAACTAGCCCAAATATATTTTAACTCTCACCAATCATTTTGACAAACCTAATCTTGATCTTTTCATGGACTATCAAGGTGTAACCGAGCTTAAGAATGTCCCCTCTTTACTTTGCTGACCTTTTGACCATGTCCTAACTTCTTTAAAAAAACTTAAGGATGGGAAACTACTGTTGCTTCATGACAAACATGACACTAAGCCCTAAACCAATTATCCCACGATGATAATTATGATGCATAATGCATGCAATAATAAAAAAAGAAAAAAATAGTTAGTGATAATATAAAATAATACAAAACACGAATAAAGAATAAAAGAATGTAAATAACTCATGGAGAATGCCCTGACAATAGGCACTACAATGCCTAAGGGTAAACATGACAAGTATGAGGACAAGGTAAGTACCCATGATAGCATAACGATATGTTTAGGTTAAAATTACCCCTTTGAAGTTATATGATACCTCTAGGGATAAGCTGGTAAGTTATCAGGCAGTGTATATATGCCATTCCCTAGTAATAAACACATTAAGCCATCGGTCAGGCAACATAATAGTTTGTTTAGGTGAAGTTTTTCCTTTATCAAAATGGTATGATGCCTCTTAAAGACAACACTAACTAACTAGGCAATGATGCTCATTCATCACCACCTAAGGTATCATATGCGTTAAGCCTCCATTTGGGCGACATAATGGCTTACTTGAGTTAAACAAGACTTTTAGGGTGACATGGTTGCTTTGTAAATGATGACATTCGCTTGCTATAATTCACTTATTTACTAGGATTATGCGTTAATTGAATAGCATAATGACGTGTCTTAACATTAACGTGATACACGTAGGAGACAATGTTTGTTCACTATCATCTACGTAACTATGGTATGCGAGAATAAAGGTTAGAAGTGTTTTTTACGAGTGTCCTTATTCTTCAGGTTATTCAAGAAGCATTTCAATATGGTTTGACATAGTTTAGATCATAGGGCTCACTATATGGGTTTAGGTTAACATCTAGATCAATATCTGAGTCACTCATCTGTTAGGTAAGGATAGCCGAGGCAGGCCAATCCTAGGCCTATCGTAGGCTTAACGAAACCGATTTGATCCGATTGATGTATTTTTCTATGCAAATGAAGAGGTGTACTTATGAGAAACATAGGTATTTTACACCTTGGTAGGTATTGCTATGCTTGTAGAAAGGTACTTACGAAGATAGATAACTCACGTCCTCCTAATAATTAAGACCTTAACCTCACCATGGAGTTTGGTTGGAATCTAATAGAAAAGCATATGCCTCGTGTGTCAGAGAAATAATCAAACCACTTGTTTATGCTCGTATTACCATTTTTTTGAATCAATATTTATTTGGGAACAAGGCGATCCTTAACCATCACATGACAAAAATCATGACAAGTAAAAGATTAGTAGACAAAATTAGAAGGGGATTATAGTTAAATAATGACCAAAAACCAAAGGAATCAAGAACCCAATATGACACGACTAGTCATAGGCCTAACTCTCTAAATTGGTCTCTAGTGGAGTTACGAAGTTGTCGACACCATGCCCCAAACCTTTATCGTGAAAGAGAGAGTGCGCAACTTAAAAATATTGATGTACTAGAAAATGATAAAATTCTTGATTAAGAAGTATCCTCTTGATTGGGAGTCTTCCTTTTTAAAATGAGAAGAGGACCATCGGATGAATCACTTATCCAACCTGTCTCGATTGGCTACCATGAAATGGCCAACACTTGGAATTGCCACTTATCATTTAAAGCTAGGCATGATTGGATGCCTATTGAAACCAATGATTCTAAGTTACAAAACTTGAAATACTAATTCCATGGTCTACATGATCCAAAGATTTAATGGTTGGGCTTAGGAGTTGGTTATGTGTAAAAAGGTATGAACCTCCCTATGATGCCTAAAATCAATGCCTTTCTAGCCATGTCTTAATTTAGTTTCGGTTCTCTTGATTTTGAATTGTCATTGTTTAATATAATTCCCTTTTTATACATGAGTTTATCTAAAATGAATACGGGTTTTAAATAAAATTTGAACCGTATATGCATCCCCAAAAGGTTGGGAACATAGAGATTTTTAGATTAAAATATTCTCTGGATTCTACTTTGTAAATTGGGTATTCCATGTCAAGCATTGAAGAGATACTAACACGAAATATTGTCTTATGATTTTAAAAAAATGATCTTGAAAATATGGATGCAAAATGTCCATGACCAAAAAAAAGGTGTTAGGAAGATGAAAAAAGATAATGTCGCATAAAACAGATGACAAAAAAAAGAAGAAAAGGAAGGGACGACCAGAATGGTTCTTATAATAGTCCTTGATTATATCAAAATAACTGAATTGATAATTTTGGAGATGTATTTGGATCCATTAATTAACTAAGACACAAAATCAAGTTTAATGTTGACTGAGGTCTGAAATAATTAAAGAGAAAGAAAATTTGATCTTTTTCTTGACAATTTTTGAGAAAACCAAGATTGACAAGTTTAGATTGATGAAATTTGACTATTTCTTGACAATTTTAAGAAACAGGGTTGGAGTATCCCTTCGGAAGTTGGGGTTCGAGTACCTCAAAGATGAAAATTTTAGTGATCTTTGAAATTTGGATGACATTTATAAAAGAGGGATTAAAGTATCCCCTCAAAAGACGAGATTAGAGTATTCTTTCGGATGACAAGGTTATGGTTTCCCTTTTGATGAAAACTGTGATGATTTTGGGGAAACGAGTTCAAAGGATTAATCTTGACAAAAATTCAGTGATTTCTTGACAAAATGGTATTCTTTACAAATTTTTTATGAAAATAGGTGATTTTTTATTTAAAAAATTGATAAAAATAGAGATGACACGACAATGATTGTTTATCCCTTGACTTTGGCCTACGAGGTTAATGCCTATATTTCAACTTGAAGTGGCCAATCGAGACCACTTATAGGCATTTGAATGCCTTAGAGTGGGAATTCAAAAGAATTAACTAATCTTGACCAATGTTAAAAATTGAGGATAGCATTGCGCTGTCCCTATCTTTGATTTTATTTTAGGCGAATTAGAGGTTTTGGGGATCGATTGAGGTATCATTAGAAAGGTGACTCGATAAGGTTTAAGGTAAAAGTATTCCAAAAATTCCAAAAAATCGTATTCCATGTGGAAATAATTTTTGAAATTAGATCAAATGCGACATTGATAGCATGTATAAGGGAAAGGGTGTGATAAACTTTGAAAAAATCATTCCTAACTCATACGGAACCATTAAACCACAAACAATACCTTTTCAAAAAGGGAATTTCATGAAATGTTTGTTAAAAATATTTTAGAAATTAAGAAAAATCATCTAATAGGCCGAAATGGCCCAAAGAGAATGCAAATCACTAATTTAGCATTGGTTCGAAATATCATAACTCTCTCATCTAGAATGATCTGAGGGCAAATAAGATAGCGTTGGAAAGATAATTCAAAGCCCTTTTAGGGAAAAATATCAAAAATCTTGAAAATTTTGTTTATTCTTTGAAAATGGTTTTTCAAAATCATGGCTATAATGTTGTCAAGGCAAAAATAGGGAAATTTTTCCATTTTTTGAGTTTCTTAGGGCCAAACTCGAGGCATGAATATATGAATGTCTAATGTAGGATGGGATGAGTGACATGGGCATCACAAGCTTATTCCACAATCCAAAGTAGTTTGAGATGATGAAACAACCCATTGACCATGTCATTCGATGCAAGAACTCTAAATAATGACTCAAGGTAGAAACAATTTTTTGTGACACTTGAAAGGTATTTATTTTTGAAAACAAAATATTTGGCCTTAATAATCTCTAGATCCAAACATAAAAAACTTAGTTTTCCCCTAAGATTGGAAATCCAATGAAAAAAACCTTAAATTCATGGTAATCCTTATTTATTAAAGTTAACATGGCCTTAACTTAGGGTTTTTAGGAAAACAAAGTTTTTGATAAGGACAAACAAGCATTATGACAAACACATGATGAAGTAGATGTGATGTTCATGACAATAAACATGGTAGGCATGATCAAACATGTAAAGATGGCATTAAGCATGAAAATGATGACATAAATAGAGATATTAGCACAAAATGCATAGAGATGCTATTTAAATGCATGACATCAAAAATATTGCCATGGAGATGATACAAACATGCTTAAACAAAAGAGAAAAACTTGCTGAAATTTCAAGATAGCACCAAATACATTTGTAAAATCTAACCAAGCACATAAAAAAAGAGAAACATGATAGGGGAATCAATAAAGCATTATAAATCCTATATCTACCATATCTAAAGCCACAAAATGCATGGAAATCCTAAAATAAATTAGCATATTAAGGCTCATTAGGAATGATGAAAATGCAAAAATAAGTAAATGAAAAGGAAAAAAGAAATATATCCCAAAAAAGCTTTAAGAACCTCAATGGTGAGGTTGATCAGAAAAATTTTTAAGCTTATAGCTCACTTGTGAGCTTTTCCTCATTCTAATTTTAGCAAGAAAAAGGTGGCTAAGAATGATCTTGAAGTCTTGCATATCAATGAAAGAATGTGTTGTGAGGTAAGATAATGGTTTTTAAGGGTTTTAGGAGGGCTGATGGAGAAGCTACAAGAATGGAATGTTTTTATGTGGTGGCTAATGTAAAAAAATCGTGTAAAGTACTTTTTTAGCTGAGCTCATAACATATCTTCTATAAGATTCATTGTTAGCCCTCAAAAACCTAGGAAAAATAGGGTATTTGAGTCATTTGAGGTAAATAAAATGGTGACTCGTGGTACTAATAAGAAATCTTTTAGCATTTTACTTACTAAGGTGTAGCTCTGGCAACAGTAACAAACCATGCATGGGCTGGTTCTATGAGTAATGTCGAGGTTGCCCTTCATCAATCTATATTTTCTCATGAAATGCCTGTGTGACAAGCTTAATGGATCTTTCAAAAATGTTAAAACCCAATGTTTAAGCCTAAAACTGATTTATATGAAATTATATTTGATTTTGGATGATTTTTTTAGGCCAAAGTCGTGGTTAAATCTGAGTTTAAATGTCATAGTATGAAAGAAGCAAAATGTCTCAGATAGGCCAAAAATAGGATTGTGGTATCTATACAAGGCTTTTTGTATTGACACCAGGGTTTAATTTTTGCTCTATGTATCAATACCATGAATTTGGCATCAATACCTGACCTTCTAGTATCAAAACAGTGAACATTGTATTGATATCAACCATAAAATTTCCCTAGGTATCAATACTCCTTAGCCTGTTTTTATACACACTGACCAAAATTCACAATTTGAGCTTTGAAATAACTTGGTATCAATACTGGCGCTTATTATCAACACAACAATGATTCTTTGAGACTTCAATAACGTAAAAGCCTTGTATCGAGACCTAAAGGCCTTGTATTGATACCTACTCACACAAATGCAGATTTTACACACCTTTGGCTCCCCGGATACCTTACCTCACCTAAGAATGATGGATGATTGACTGTGCTTGCTCAAATGACCTTGATGATACTTTGAATAGCAACTCTTTATGCTTTGGATAGTGGCCTAGACAAAATGGGGGTGTCTACAATTGATAGCAATTTTAGAACACAGATCTATTAAAAAGCATACCTGGTTAGAGACTCATAACTCTAAGCATGCTAATTCTTGCCCAAACGCATCATAGGTTAATTGCTATGATCTCTTCTTAACACCACAAGTAGCACAAGTGTCTTGGCCCTAATAGTGATCCACACAGATGCTTATTAGAGCCTTCGTGAGTTTTAGTGGTCCTCTAGTGCTAGCTAGAAGGCTTCTCTAGCCTCAACCAAAAGGTTGACTATTTAATCTAATGCTTTTTATTAGCCAAAAAAACTTTAATAATGTATTTAAATACACTTAAGCTAGGTTAGGCTTGACTATTAGGTCAACTGAGCCCAATATTAACATACCCAAAAGGTGGCCCTATTTTAGAAAGTTTATTGGAGCCCAATTAAAATTGTTTTAATTACCTTGTCCATGATTGGGCTTTAATATTAACTTATTAATATTTTGGCCCAATAGCACACCAAAGATAGATATTCTATATGCCTAGGCCATTAGCAAGCCCAATTTAAAGTAGTTCACAACTAAACTTTCCTAACTTGATAGTTAAGGCTTTTAGCTCAACTCCTAAATTTGCATATTAGATAATTTAATTCATAATTAAATTTTTTTAACTTAAGTAAAATAATTGTACTTCATGTAAATAAATAAATAATTAATTAATTATCAAATAATTATTTAATTTTGCAAATACACTTATTTGGTTTTATTTAATAAAATCCCTAAACTATGTCTACAATAGACATTATCTTGATAAGACATTCTTATCTTTATTGCTATAATAAGACATCTATAATTAGATTTCATAAATCTAATTTATATCTTAAATTATTCTTGATTGAAATAATTCAATTAAGTCCTTCTCATTATACCTTTTATTTAATTAAGTTGTACTTAATTAAATCTTGGTTTTAATCTAATAGATCATTTAATTGTGTGTGACTCATTAGGCTTCCATCATATTGGTAATAAACACAATTACCCAATTAAGTGTTTTTATATTTATAGACCAAGATGGCCCTTTAGCAAGGCATCATAACCACCCCGTATGTAGGAAGAGTCAATATGACCTCTTAAGAAACCTTTAAGTAACTAGCCTCTCAATATATTTTTGTTCTTTCACTAGATATCCCGAAAAAACCATGAGCACGGTGCAGTTTTTACTCATGTATCAATCCATGTTAGTTCTTGTAGCTTTCGATTAACCTCATGAATTGGGAAAAACAAATTCTCCTAAATTTATCATGTGTTGGCCAATGACTTTATCAAATTAACCAAAGCCAAAAACAAATGAGAAATGTCTCTAATGTCACTTGAAGTGGTGAATCCTTTCTAGATCACTCATCCACCTTCGTATGGTTCATGCCATAGCCAAAACCACCCTACCATAAGCATCCATCTATTGTTGACCCATTCGTGATAAAATCAAAGCATGACACTCTCCATACAAGATGACCTGGTATCATAAGTCTGAGGACTAATATGAATGACTAGCACATAAGAACATATTCCATAGACACTTGAATGACTTACACCAAATGGAGTTTTCCTATGAGCCATGTTAGTGAACTTGTTTTACAAAATAAGCACCTATATATGTTATCCCTAAGTATCTCTATATGAAAGGGTTGCATACATCAAATGCATGAACCTTAGCATATGCTAGTCTTTGTGCATTATCAATTCCTTGTCTTGATAATAGGATGACTAGGAATTTTTCTGAAACACAACTTTGATGTATAAGGATCTTATCGTCATAACTCACTACTAACTTTGCAAGGCCATTGTGTTTCGTGGACTTTATCAAATTAGTGTTTGCATGATTGTCAATCATGCCACTAATATGAAGGAAAACCTTGAATCATTAACATAAGTGACGGATTTGTATTATTAACTATTACATGCCTTATTGAATCCAATTGGTTGTAGGATATATACTAACATATATAGCACAACTATATGACATATATTAAAAATGATATTTTTGGTATAAGAAATAAGTTCCTTTCATGGAAGGATCTTTTTTTTTTAATTTGTGCATTTTTTAACTTATGAATCAGTTTTTTTTATGGAGAGGTCAGTTTTTTCGAATAAGACAATATGAACATACAATAAAAACAGTATGCACGTATAACATAAGGAGTCAGTTTCGTTCATGAAAGGGTTGCTTTTCTTTCTAAATTTATGCATTTTTTGGCCTATGAGTTGGATTCTCTCGTAAGGGCGTCGATTTTTTTGAATAAGACAATATGTATATACAATAAAAACAATTTGTACATATAGTTAAAACAATATGTACATATAGAAAAATAACATGTACGTATAGTAAAAAAATATTTTTGGCATAAGGATTCAATTCCTTTCTTTAAGGGGTTAGTTATTTTTCTTAAAATTTTGAATTTTTTGTAATTTAGCAATTTTATACTTGATTACTTGAATATGACACATATAATGCAAT
>JAQSVH010000002.1:2555637-2570835 GCA_029448705.1 Adansonia digitata | reverse complement strand
TTTTCTTAAAATTTTGAATTTTTTGTAATTTAGCAATTTTATACTTGATTACTTGAATATGACACATATAATGCAATTAGAACACAACAAGAATGAATGTCTCAAAATGAATATAAATGAATTATTAATTTATTAAAATTTATATAAATATAAAATATTTTAAGTGCAATTATGATATGATAAGTAACACGAGCACAATAAAAATACATAAATTATTAGATCTAATTTTTAGCCTAAGAAATCACTTTAAAGGGAGATGAAGAGTTGAGTTCATTGAAAATTTTTCATTAAGGGTCAAATACTTTTTACTGTTTCGTTTCTAACAATTTTCATTTTTCTCATTTCCTTTTTTTAGTATTATTATTTCCTATTACACTTTCAAATAAATATTCTGACGGCATGTTTTTCACATTCCCCCAAAAATTTAAGCAAAAAATGCTATGTGGCTCAAAAGTCTAAGCATATAATTGCTATTTGCTCATTTAAAATTCTTTATTTTTTATAATTATAAAGAAGTTTGTGATATTATTCTTTCTGATTTTATTTATAAAATTTAACAATTTTACTGAAAATAAATAAAAATAATTTTTTTATAAATACAATAATAATTTAATGCTTGAATCAAGCCAGACTAAAAAAACAAAAAAAAAAATCAACAAATTTAACCAAACCATGGAGATGTTGAAACGGAGCGTAGTTGTTGCGTTCAATTGAAAAAAGCCAAGAGGCCTCCATGCGATCCACGTCCTCACCGAATTGATTATCTTCACCTTAAAAAATATATATATATTCATAATTAATAAAGCCTACCTTGCCCCACCCACCACAAGCACCATCCACCGGCACCTTCCCATCATTATAGTTCCTTCATCCTTTTCTTCTATCTCACTTCTACCCCTTTTCAGCTTTCTCCACCAAAAAGTAAATCTTCTTCTGCGCTCTCTCTTATCATCGTCCTGTTCCTATTCCTCCCTAATTTCACTCATTTTTTTTTTCTTTCATTCCTCTTTCTCTTTAAATCCCAACCAAATTTTAAACAAACCCAAATTTCAGTTCAGGAGATGAGATGAGATGATAGAAGCTATGAAGTTCAGTAAGAAATCTTAAATCTTCCCTTCCCTTTCCTTTCCTTTCATTTTCTTCTTCTTGTTGTCGGCAAAGTTTTGTGTTGTTGCCAGGAAATCGACTTTCAGCTGCTGGCAGTGCCAGAGTCATAGTCATTGACTGAGACTTTAAAACCAAAACAATGTTATCGTCTTCATCATCGTCATCTCCGTTTGTCTACTCTCTTACCCTTTTCCTTTCTCTTCTCCTTCTCTTTCTGTTTGCCCCCCAAATTCTCCCTCTCAGGAAACGACAACAATCCCCAATCACTGTCCAGGATGAACTAGACGATCTTCATCTATTCCAGGAAGCAGTCAGAGTCGCCTCGTCCCGTGGCTCTTCCAAGATTTCCCGTCTAGGTACCACTAATCCCAAGCCTAAAATCGCTTTCCTTTTCCTTACAAACTCGGATCTCGTCTTTTCCCCTTTGTGGCAACGCTTTTTCCAGGGAAACGACAATCTATTCAATGTTTATGTCCACGCCGATCCATCCACCAAACTTTCAACCCCACAGTGGTCAGTCAAATCCAATTTCATCCCAGCCAGGAGAACTGAGCGTGCCTCACCAACACTCGTCTCCGCCGCTCGTAGACTCCTTGCGAACGCCATCATCGACGATCCATTCAATTTGTACTTTGCCCTGTTATCCCAACATTGTATTCCTCTCCATTCCTTTCAATACATTTACACTTCCCTTCTCGGGAACCCAAATTCAGCAGCAGCATCCAAAGCCTTTCTGACCCAATCTTCTCACAAAAGCTACATCGAGATTTTAGCCAATGCTCCATATTTGCACAACCGATACGTTGCTCGAGGCGAGGGTGTGATGCTTCCTGAAATACCATACGACCGATTCAGGGTCGGATCTCAGTTTTTCGTGCTAGCAAAGAGGCATGCTTTGCTGGTACTAAAAGAAAGGAAGTTGTGGAGAAAATTTAAGCTCCCTTGTTTGGACTTGGAGTCTTGCTACCCTGAGGAACATTATTTCCCTACATTGTTATCGATGGAGGATCCAAAAGGATGCAGCCATTACACATTAACCAGAGTCAATTGGACGGACAGTGTCGATGGTCATCCGCATACCTACCATGCCCCGGAGGTGTCACCGGCCCTTTTGCATACACTGAGGAAGTCCAATTCGAGTTCCAGTTATTCCTATTTTTTTGCTCGAAAGTTCTCACGGGATTGCTTGAAACCCTTGATGGCAATTGCCGAGGATGTCATTTTCAGAGATTGAACTGAGTTTGGTAAGTTTCTTAATCAGCTGATTTTTTTGCCAGGTTATTGTCATTTGACCGGGTCAACTCGTTTGAGCGGTTAAGAGTTAGAGACTGAGTTTAGGGTGAGAGTCCAATTCATTTCCGTTTCTGATTGTAGTGGTCTGTTTTGGTAACAATTCCCCACAATTTCAGGCTATAATTGCAATTTGGAGTTACTCAACAAGTCCAATTAAGTAAAATAAATAAGTGGTATTTTCCTTTGAGTTAATTCAGCAACTTTAATTTATGGCAGAATTGGTAGAAAAGCCAAGAGGCATTATCATCCTTTTGATTTTGTTAGGTATTGAGACATATACTGCTTACCTATCTTTAAATCATTGTTTGGTTTGGTATTCATTAACACATACCTTTTGGTTAAATTTATTTGACCTTTAAAAAGAAATCACCAACTACCAACAATTCATGAATGGGTGTTTTGTTTTACGTTTTTCGTTTCCGTAAACATAAATACAAGTTATTAAATGCGTTAAAATTTTAAATACGTGATACATTAATGTGTTTCAATATGTGAGGTAGTTTCGCGTTTATTAAATGTATTGCCATTTGTTGTTTTTCACATGACAAGTATCTATACGGTCCTTTATGAACTTTTGGTTTGGTAAGTCTAATTATCAATCTAAGTAGTCACAACGCAAAGACAATTTTAAATGTACCAATTTGTCTAACTCTGAATCCTGTCAACATAAGATTTTAATATAATATATTTTGTTGGGGGTGGAGTGGCTGCTTAGTGTTGTGATAAATTCTTAAAATTGGTGGTAGTAGTAGTAGTGGGATTTTAGTCCTTGTTTAATATAGTAATAATTGTTTAGAGAACGACTTCTCACCCATTTGTTCACAATCTAATTTAAGCCTTAATCTAAGATATTTTGTGTTTTATTAGGATTTGCCTTCAATACGCCAAAAATGAAACATTTTAACTATATAACAAGGCTAAGAGGTTGTCTCATGACTTATTTCTGTTTTTAATTAGTTTTGTATTTTTTCAATACCGCAAGGGATCTATGTATCATCTTGTTAACACTGCTCGTAAAATTTAAAAATTCCACCAATGGCAGATGTGATAATTTCCCTTTGTATTTTGAGATTGGAGGTTGTATGATGGCAACATTCTTAGTATAGATTAGAAAAAAATGAAGTTCACATGAAGCAAGTCAAAATCACAGCTAATGTAATTTGTTGTTAATGAGTTTGGTGTTCCCCAGATCTGATTTAAAGAATATATATAATAAAATAGTGTATTTATTCATGTGAATGGTTTGCAGCATGTCAGGTTGAAGAAGAAACATGGAAGGAGGAAGGCTTTGGTCTTTGGAAGTGGAGAAACAAAGGTGTTGGCCCCCTTGCTCCTTTTGTCTTTGTCTTTTGTATAGATTTTTTTTTTTTTTTTGAATTTTAAAAAGTCTTATCGGAAAGTTGGAAAGGAAAATAGGCATAGAGTGGAGTTTTTAAGCAAATAAAGGATTTGCTTTGCTGCTTCATTTTTGTGTTGGTGTAGTTGTGATCTCCCATTTGCCTTTTTCCTTCCAGCAAGGCAAACCTTCTTAAATTGTAATTATAAAATGCCACGCATGAGAATGAAATTTCTATTTCTATTTCATTTTCTTTTAAATCTAGCTAATTAAAATCATTGATATTGGTGCACTAAGCTCTCCATTTCTTTTCTTTCCTTTTTGTTATGTAAAAAACATAAAAAAGGTAAAGTCTCCTTCATGTTGAAAAGATTAATTATATATAATTCGATGAATCCTAACCCCTCCTGGGTGTGAAAATTATGTGGATTGCATATGACTTCTCTACTCACATATACACTTATTAGTTAGGATTTTCTGTTTTTATTCTTTTACTGTCTTAAAAGGTGATTTTAGAATTCTATCTCAATTTTAATGAATTTAATTTTTACATTTTTATTCAAAGTCAATTTAATTGAAAATTGAAACTGATAATGGCGCTAAAAACTTGTATATAACTTTGACTTTATGTTTCGGCGAATGTTTTTTTTTTCTTTTTCAGTCTAAAGTGATATATGTTACTTTTTTTTTTGGTATTATAATATATTTTATTTTTGTTTGTTTTGTAAAAATTAAACTTCACGTGAATGGTTTTTGCATTTGCTGATATTTGATTTGGTTAGGCAGAAAATTGACCGCTCAACAATGGAAGATTTTACAATCATTGAAAAAAAAAAAAAGGGAAAAAATAAAGAAAATTAACGTCCACTTTAGAAAAAGGAAGACAATTTCTAAAAGGAATCAGCTTTCGTGTTGACTGCCCATTCATTAGTTCTATAAGCTCATTGATTTTTTTTTTTTTTTTGTTTTAGATTAAAACCTAACTAGATAGACTCAAAATATTATTATATAATACAAATATTTTTATTTCATTTTAATTCAAATTATATATTTAAATAGCAATAGAAAACATTTTTAATATTTTAATTGTAAACATTACTATTTTGAATATGAACAATAAATATTTTTATACAAGAAAGTAATGTTATATTATTTTAATAATAAATAATCAACATTAGTATAATAAATAAAAATATTTGCTATTTTAGTAATAAATAACATCTAATAGACAAATTTTATTATTTTAATAAAACTTTTTCATACTATAAATATTTTCTCTTATTTTAATTATTGATTAATATGTTTTAATCTTAATATATAATATTTGTAATATTTTGTTCACAACAAATAGTATTATATTTTAATAATAAATAAATACATTTTATGATTTAATAATTAATATTTTTACAATACAATATTAATATTTTAATAATATAAATGTTTTAATAATATAGCTTACAATTTTTGGATATCTTATATTAATAGATATAATAAAGAACACTAATAATGAATATTACTATTTTATTACTTAATAACAAATATCTTTCAATACATTTATAATATTTTACTAATAAATATTTTAAATTATTTTGAAAAAAAATTTAATTTTTATTAAAAAAACTAAACAATAAATTGAATTATCCAAGTCATAGAATTAGTAATTTTTCAAAAATTGTCAACATATTCCAAAAAAATTGTTTTACGAATATCGATTTCGTGGAACAAACAATGTCTTAATTATATAATAATCAATAATTTAATTTTATTATTACAAATTAGCAGGTCAGAGTATCAATAAAACAAACCATGTGAATAAATTTAAGTTCAAAATTTAACATTGTGTATCGCTTATCATTAAATCAAAATTTAATAAACCTGCATGCATCACATAAAAAACTATTTTTTTTTTAACCGTGTGATGCAGTGCACAAATTAATTTTATTTATTAAAGATATATTTATATAATTGTTTTATTCACGCACTTATTTGTCAAAGTACTAAGAATTATTTATGGAATAGAAGAAAAATCATCTCATAGCTCAAAAGGTTTATATTATTCACATTCTTATATGAATAAGTGCACCATAATCAAAGTCCAAATAATAAGATATTATATCATCTTATGTTATATGATAAGTATATTTTAAGTAATTAAGCCTAATATTTTTAATATTTAAAAGTATTTGACCTAGTTAATTAAATTATTATTATATTATATTTTAAAAAATTAAATTATTATTATTATTATTATACATATATAAATTAATTTTAGTTGCATATTATTTTAAAATTCAAAATTATCTTATTTGATAAAATTTTTAAGGTGACTTTGGCAAGCTAAGGTTCGAGTCTTACATATTAGTTGTGGCCCACAAAAATTAATATTTTAATATATTGTCATTTCTTTTTTGATTTTTCATTAAATAAATATATTATATTTTTATCCTTTGATTGTTAATTAAGATCAACATATTAATTTAAAAAAATGTTGTAGTTTTCTTTTTCTTTATGTTTCTTAATTTTATAATCATATAGACATTCAGTTAAAGATATATATATATACTGTTAAAGTCATATGCACATTCAGTTAAAACATATGTACATACTATTAAAGTCATATATACACTCAATAGTCATATGTACATATGACTATCATTATGTAAATATGTTTTCTATTTTTACTAATTTTTACATAATAATTTTAATAATTTTATTATTTTTATAGAGTAATTTAAGATTTAATATAATTTTTTAAATTTTTATTATTTTTAAAAACATAATTTGAAATTTAATATAAAATATTTTGAATTATTTATTAGTTTTAAATAGTAATTTGAGATTTAATATAAAATATTTTTAATTTTTATTATTTTCAAATAATAATTTATGATTTAATATCAAATAATTTTTTAAATTTTTTATTTTTTAAATAGTAATTTTGAATTTAATATAAATATTTTTAAATTTTATTATTTTTATAATTTAATATAAAATATTTTTAAATTTTTATTATTTTTAAATAATAATTAATCAAGAAATTGGTGTAGGACTGGGTTTTTAGGGAAATGAGGTATTTTATTAAGGGTATTTGGGTAATTACAAGGTCTTTAAATGCAATATTTAAGGTTTCATTTCCTTAAACATAATTTACCATTACCATATGATCTAAAAAGAAAATCTCCATTATCCTAAAGTTTAAGTTTCCCTATGTGATGAGGTACCAAAAGCCATGGCGTTAACGCCTGTCATCGTTGGTTTGCTGGCAGTCAAACAAATACTATTTTACCAACAGAAACCGGGGGCAGACATAAAATATGTAATATTTTTATTATTTTTGACATGCAAACACCCCCCCCCCCCCAAAAAACATAAAAACAAAAAACTCAAAACCAGTTAATAATTTTTTTTTTCTTACCGTTACTAAAATAATCGACATCAACAATATGAATATCATATCTAAGTGAAGTTAGGTCTGGCAGCATAAGCAAGATTAGAGTATGATTCGATTAGCAAGAAACTTATCTATGTTTTTTCTTTAAAAAAAAAAGATTTTGGGATATTTTTGACATAGAAATATAATATTTTCTTTTGATTTACCTACTTATGATTAAATAATGATTTTTTGGTGCCAATAAAATAGAATTAACATGGTCTAATTTTTTAGTGCCAACAAATATATACTATTTTTTTTAAAAATTTTTATCTGATTCAATTTTAGCGTATTTCAAATTAATGTTTTATAATTACAGTGAAATAAGAGATTATAACTTTAATTTCATGAAATAAGAGATTTTTATATTTCAGGTGAAGTTTGATAATTTATTGAACTTCAGTACATTGAAGACACTAAATTTACTGAATTAAGATATTAAAAATATGAAATTCAGACTTTGACCCATCACAATGAGGATCTGGTTGAAGTTTATCCAGACAACTGTTCTAAGAATGGTGTAAAATTAAATTAAGGTAATGTTGAACAAAATTAATGGAAAAATATTATAAAATTTTGTTTATTTTTAATAATTGGAAAAAGTAAAATACTCCATTCGTATTAAACTAAATAATAAATTTTTTAAGGAAGACTTGAAAAGAACAAAATAATATTTTTGCTAATTAGAAGTACAAAAGGAAATCAAATTAGCAAAAGACAGTCGACCCAATAAAAAAAATAATGTGAAACAACGTAATTTTCCCATTATTTTGTGAATTATTAAGGTAAAGTAAAAATAGAACTCCGTATTTGATTGACTGTTATTATTATTTCATTAAAGATTGATTTGGTACGTTATAATAATATAATCATTTGATTTATTGAATTCATTCTGTGAAATAATCAATTTTATCCTTATTCCACCTAAGGTTGAAATACAAAATTGCTCTAAGAGATTCGAATAATCTTTGTCGAAAATTTAAATCTTATAGTATTCTATTCTATTGAACTTAACTACTATTATAGTTATTCGACTATATTCTAACTTTATTCTCTAGGAGATTCGAATCCTTTTCGTCAAGGATTTGGATCTCATAGTATTTCATTCCACTGAATCAAAACTACTGCTATAATTATTTGATTCTATTTCAACTTTATTCCATCCCCACAAAATAGCTATTCTATTATGACTCTATTCCATTGCAGTAAATCAAATGTACCGTAAAAGAATCCTATTAAATATTTATTAGTAGACATTGGGATGATAACCCGTTTGGTTTTGAATTATAGCAATTTAACTAATGTGGTACTTCTATTTTAAAAAGTTGGGTTAATGAACAAATTTAGCTATACTATAAGTGGATATTAAAATTTGTCACTATACTTTATCTTGATTGATATTTGCTATTGACAAATTTTTTATTATAATATTATTTGATTGAATTTTATTGCTAAACTATAATCTTTGATTGAATTTTGCCACTATTATTTAATTTTAAAAGATACGAAGAAAAATTAGTTTACAAAAATTTAAAAATTAACATAGAATTTTTATTTTATAAAAAGTTAAAACTTAATTTTTATCATCTTTTATTAATTAATTTATTAAACTCTATTTATTAAAATAAAATATTTGAAAGAATTTTATTAAATTTTGTCTTAAAATCATACAAAAAATTAAAATTAAGTGATAAAATTTAATTAAAAATAAAAATTTAATGACAAAATTTAATTAAACAAAAGTACAGTGGTACAACTCTATATTTAATTAAACTATGTAATAAATTTGTATTTAACCAAAAAGTATAATAGCTAATATAAATTAAAATAAAATATAATAATAAAATTTAATATCCACTTATAGTGTAATGGTAAATATACCCATTAACCCTAAAAAATTTAATGTGCTACTTGCATAATATGAGTCATATTTTGATTTGTTTTTATTAATATAGTATTTATAGTTAGCCCTTAACATTGTTAAATAAAATAATATGTGAATGCTATTCAGTGGCAAAATAACACATAACATAGTTTGTTAAACCATCTTATCAATTCTCGCATGTAATTAAAAAATAAAATAATTTTTAAAAATACATTTTAAAATAAATTTGTTTATTGTTTTTTTTTCTTTCTTTCTCTCTCCCTCAATTATCTCTTATTTTAGGTTCAATTTAATTGGTCAAGTCTTACTAATAGATCAGATCGATCTAAAACAAGTTAGATTTAACATACATTCTAATTTCTTTTTAAGTCGATTCAATTTACTAATGTCGGGTTTAGTCTTTTACGACTAAACTTAGTTAGTTGATGGTTGGATTCAACCCGAAATTAAAAAAAAAATGAGAGAGAGAATAGAAGAAAATAAAAAAAAAATTTTACTTTAAAGAAAAAATATTATTTTATTTTCAAGCCAATTACTCACAGAATTATGATTTTTTTGTTAACTTTGTCGGCGAAAGCGTTAACTTAAATGGCATAAATATTAACCACAAGCGTTGCCACTTGTGAGAGTTTGTCAGTGGTACTTTGTTGATTTTCAAAAAGATTGAAATTGAATCAATCAAGTCTGACAACAAATTGCAACTCTTAATTAATTCTTTATAAATGGGGATATTAAACAACTAAAAAACATATAAATGATTCCAAATTTTATATTTTTCCCCTTAAAGTAGACAACTCTCTTGTATATATATATATATATGCATATATCTTTTTAAATCAGCACAAACTGATTTACTTTTAGCTTTTCAAACTTTTCGAAAACTATTATATAAGTTCTCAACGCTAATTTCACATTAATTAATTATTAAATCAATTAGTCTTTTATTCTTTTATGATATATAAATTATATTCCATGAATTAAAGACATAAAGGTGTTTGAAACCAAAATAAAGCATTAAGAAATCATAAAATTGATCAAAAGCATGAAGCTAGAAAATTAAACATGTGCGCAAACGACAACCACACCGACACCGACGCTTGTTTGTCGCTTCTAAACCAAAGGGGAAGGAGTAGGTTGTCCTGGCTTGTACTCGCAACCTATTGTTTCCAGGGTGAATTGGTTGCTTATTTTGGGCTTTTTCACGTAATCTGTTAAAAGATTGATTTTACTTTATAATTAATAAAATTATTTTTTTAATTTTTATTATAAAATATATTTAACAATATAAAAATATAATTTTTTTAATATTAAAAATGGAATTGAAAGGCCCCACATTGTGTATTTGGAGAAGGATTTATCTTGGGTATCCAGGCTTGAATTCCAACAGATTTACTCAAGTGACTAAGCAAGTGCCTTTAGGTTGCCAGCAATTGTCCGAAAAAAACTGCGTTTGGATGAGGAAGTTTCAAAATTTGAAGAAAATGAAATCATTTTTGTCACACCCTAAATTCAAGGATTTAAGATACTACAAAATCGCATATTCATGAGATGAATCCGATTAGTATGCAAGGCAACGAATATCATATTAAATCGAAATTTAAAATACTCCAAAAATCTCTAAAATTATTACATACAAAACCTTAAGTATCTAAAAATTTAAATTTTACACCTTGACGATTAACTAACAAATCAACCGAATATAACATAAGATTACTACCATTCAACGTATCATAAGCAAATACTAAACTCGAAAATCAATACTCCATTAAAACTAAACTCTAAAGATGCGTATGTCAAAATTTGAAAAAATAGGAATATTAAAGAAATATGTACAAATATTCAATAAGTAACTGGCATCCCCTCAATTGGATAAAGCATGCTATAAAATATTTAGGCCAAAGTTATCATAACATTTTGATAATTAAGTTGGGTAATCTAATATTTAATAAATATATTTACTTTGAAATTCGATTTCCAAGTAACAAAAGAAAAAAATTATTTAAAAACCATATTTTCATTAGTCTCCCGTAACATACTACGACTACATTTAACCCTTTGTGGCATAGGTCAGAACCAAAACCATAATTAAGCCTAATGGCAATGGATCAAAAGCATATTAGAAGCAACGATTGGTTGTGTAGATCGAATATCACAAAAACTACTATTCTAAACTGATGACCCATTTGAAACTGTTTCTAATCGCAAAGTATATGTCGATATGACTAGCGTTTAGCTCTCATTGATAGGGTCAGAGCATAATCGTACTACGAGAGAAATCAAAATGAAACATATATTTGGATTACCAAATTGTACAAAGCTATAATCATGTATTTTACAAGACATTTTTTTACAAAGCATCTTATGCAGTAAATTTTATTCATAATTATATATAAACAAATATGTATATACATGATTACATTTGGTTAAACAAAAATTTTATTCGAAGATCAAATTAAAATGAAATCTTATCCCAGGTTAAAACAAAGAAATCTCATATATATATATATATATAGCATACTTAATCCAATGTAGGAAACAAAGGGACAAAACATTGCCAATCATATACAAAATATAAGCATGTAAAGGTTAATTTGAAGATGTCAAAACACCAAAGAGATATCAAAGTCAGTTACCTGAACTTACTAAATTGAAACTAAGTAATAACAAAATCATAATCTCTCAAAGCCTATTAATTCAAAGATTATTCAACTTAAAAACTAAGGCTATCAATTTATCTAAAGAAATCAAGACATTCCTAAATCATATTAGGACACTTAAAGTGTGTGGCAACTTTTCTTCAGTTAGAATTATTTTTGAAACCAAACTATTTCTTTTATAATTTAGAAAAAAATTTTAAAACATAAAAAAATTAGAATACATACATACATATATATATATATGTGTTAATGCTCAAAATAAGTAACAAATACTATGCATGGTTATGAAAAATCATATTCGTAAAGTTTTAATTTTTTTTGAATTTTTCATCATAAAATTTAAATTTTAAAAAACATGTCTATTCAAAAGTAATTTACTAAAAATATATTTATTCACGCCAAAATTAAATAAAATTAAAATATTAAACTTTATTCTTTTCATAGCGATATCGTTTGATTATTAGACAAAATAAACTTTTAAAATTATTAAAAACAGATGCTTACATATTATAATTCAAAATTGAATTCATTTTAGTAATAAAATATATTGAAATATTATTTTCCAAAGGCCAAAATTCACAAAATCATCATAAAATACTAAAAACTTTTGTTCCAAAATTTCTTTGGCTTATTTCAAACCATTATACATGTAGATTCTAATAACATTTAAAACACAAAATCAAAGTAGAAATGTAATATCATAATATAAATTGCTTTGACAAAAAATATAGACTAGGTTTTGGGGAAGAAATTTGAAAAAGATCACAAAATGCCCATAATTTTTTGGGTTTTTTAAGTTTCTAGATTCATCGTGCATACTTTAGGACTCCAATTCTCTTAACATGAGACTCACCTAATCAAAGAGCATATTGTGATGAAAAAGTCCATTTCATACTATAAAAACCATCCATGTTTTGACAAAAATGGTCAATAAAAAATAATTTTCGATAACCTAAATTTGGCTTGTTGAAATTGTCAAAATCAATATTTTAGAATATAAAAAATGATTTCTCATAAAATACAAATCCGAATGAGTTGGCACAAGAACCATGAGAAAGATCTCGATGAGATCTTGCCATCGATATCCATCATGTTACCGAAGAGTTACTAGGATAAAACCAGAATAATTTATAAATTATAGATCATCAAAACCAAAAACATGGATTTTCTAAATAAAACTAATCAAAATGCAAAATTGAATGATATTAGGCTTACTCTGACCTTAAACCATTCATTTCAAGCATAATGAAATCCTAAGCTTTATTTTCTCTTCTAAGGTTTTTTTTTCCTCTTTTTCCTTAATTTTTGTAGTTGACTATCACAACTATTTTGCCATTGTTTTCCTTTCATTTTATTCACATAGACTAATAGGTTGGGTCAATTAGTTGTATTTTAACAACTTTGGACTTCTTTATTTTTGGCTAGCGTATTACAATTTTAAAATGCATCAATTCGAAATAATAACATTTCTAAATTGTTTGGACAAGTATTTGTTCTAAAGAAATTCTCAATATTGAAATTTAACAAGAGCAAATAATAATTATGATTGAGAAATAATAGTTTTGCCTTATTAATGGTGGAGTAAGTGATACTCTATTGGTTGCTACGTATTGGAGTTAAACAATATTGAAGCTGCTTTGACCACAACAGAGAAGGTTGTTTCTGATGAAAAAAATAAAAATTAGACAAAAGTTTTCAACAAATTTTTTTGCTGAGTAACTGATGCAGTAAAACTATTAGCGCTTCATCACTAGTACATTAAAATAATGAGAAAAATATATTTACAATTTTTAATTTATAGTTTCAAATTTTTTAGCAACATAAATTTATATTAACTTTTCAAATTAAATAATTACCACAAATTATGCAAAAGAAGATACAATACAAAAATAACATGAACATGACACATATATATTATGCACAAACATGCCAAAATTTATAAAAATTAACTTGTAAAAACTTATATAAATTTATAATACTTTGAACACATGAAAAAACATCATTAGAGAAAAAGCTTATTTCCATTGCAAATAATCAAGTTTTTCTTACGAACTTTTTTTTTCAACTAAAATTCCATTAGAAAAGAAGTTGAGTTTTTCTAAAAAAAATTCTGTTCGAAAAAATCTTCATGCATCACTGTTCATTTGCACCATACATGTGCCAAAAATATTTTTTTCATTGAATTTTTAATTTTCAATGAAAAAATTAAATTAGGTAATTAATTCATTAAAAAATATAATATATTTTCGGTCGAAAATAGTATATCCAACAATTTTTTTTTACAAAAAAGTTTAAATTTTCAATGGATATTCCATCAAAAAAGTCTTTTTCCAATGAAAAACTTTTCTGGGGGATATTTCTTGCCCAAGTAATTTCTCGATGAAAATATCCATTGGAAATAACTTTAAATTTTCATCAGAAATAAGTATTTTCGATAAAAAATCCATTGGCAAAAACTTTTATCGATGGATTTCGTATCCTAATAGAATTTTTGGCGCCCAAAATTTTTTCCATGGGAATCTCAGTTAAAAATAACAAAAATTTTGTTAGAAAAAACCTGATATAATTATTGAGCATGCCGTCTCCAAGTTCATTTTTTTGTAGGTTTTCCCAATTTCTTCTCTATTTTCTCTCATTTTTTGATTTGTTTAAGGCTTTTAAGGCTTTTTTTTATATAGTTTTACTATTGTTTTGTTTGTACTTTGCATTTTTTTAATATTTTTTGTGTGTTTTTGTAGGGTTTGATATATTTTTACGAGTTTGGTTTTTTGACAGAACGTATATATTTTCAAATATGGCTGGTATTTTGCTATTATAATTAAATGTTAAATATGATTTAAATTAAATTTTTGTTGATATTTACATATTATTGTTGTGTATAACTTTGTTTTGAAATTTAATTGAATGAAATTGTTACTAGGATAATAATTGTTGTATATATATATGTATAATAATTGTTGTATTTATATATTTGATATATTTGTTGTTGTTAATTATATAATATAATTGTTGAACCAAATTAATATTCCATCGATATAATTTTGACATTATGTTTCGATTATATGGTATGTAGCTAAATTATAATTAAACAATGTTAGTTATTTATGGATGTTATTAATTTTAAAAAATATATTATGTATATTTATAGTTGTAGGCTATAAAATAAATAATTTATATTCTAATTTTATTAATTATAAATTTATTTATTAAATATTTGAATTATTCAACTATCTTATTATGTTGTATTTAACTTATGTTATGAGAAATAGATAAATCATGGGTGTATAATCGATAGGATGATGATAGTTATATTAGTAATGAGTACTTGAAAGGGCTGTCACAACGTACCCTGAGGTAGATCCTTGCGGATCTATGGGTGCATACGACTTAAAATATTTTTTTGACTTGAAAATATCTTTTTGATCGAGACTTTTCCTTCCTGACGTGATGAGAGCGAGAATGTATGGATTCTTGACTTGTGATACAGTCA
>JAQSVH010000002.1:2521177-2535542 GCA_029448705.1 Adansonia digitata | reverse complement strand
AAACTAAGTACAAGGTCAAATATTAATTTAACTTAAGTTTGTTAGTTATATCAAAACTAAATTCAAGGCTAACAGATAGTTTTCCTTTACCAATGATAGATCAACATGTCGACTCCTCAGCAGGACATCAATTTCTTTCCTTCATGGATATCCTTCTTCGAATATAATCAAATGAGGATGGACTCATGGGATGAAGCCAAACATCTTTTGTTATGAAAGATGGGATTTTCTACCACAAAGTCATGCCCTTCGAGCTTAAAAATGCTTGAACCACATAACAACACTTAGTAAATAAGATTTTGAAAAGTCCAATAGGCAATCCATGGAAGCCTATGTTGACAACATGCTTGTAAAAAGCATGTCAATTGAAGAGCACATAGCTAATCTGAAGGAAACCTTTAAAATTTTACAAAGGTATAATATGAAGTTGAACCCAACAAAGTACACTTTCAGAGTGGCAGTAAGAAAGTTTTTAGGCTTCATAGTGTCCTCCAGGGGAATAGAAGCAAATCCAAAAAAAATAAAAGTTTTATTAGAAATGGCACCTCTAAAGTCGATAAAAAAAGTACAATAATTGATCGAAAAAGTCGTTGCGCTCAACCGTTTTTGTGTTAAAGCTAGTTGACTAGTGTTTCTCTTTTTTCAAGCTACTAAAAATGACTACCTGTTATAAATAGACGGAAGAGTGCCAAATAGCATTCAACGAATTGAAACGTTATCTATGCTTGCCACTATTATTAGCAAGCCCTCAACCTAGTGCATACTTGTGTTGTATACTTAGTTGCATAAGATGAAACAGTGGCAGCTATCTTAGTAACAAAAGAATAAGGAACTCAATGATCAGTCTACTACATTAGCAGGGTGCTCTAAGCAGGAGAGGTCAGCTACATTAAGATCGAGAAGCTCGTTTATGCACTTGTTATAGTTGCAAAAAGGCTACAATAATATTTCTAAGTGCACCCTATCACCGTATTTATGGATCACCCTACAAAAGACATGTTGTAAAAAATTGACTCACCTGGGAGGATGATCCGATAGAGCATAAAACTGACTGGACTGATCTACAGCCTAAACAAATAATTAAAGCACAGGCATTAGCAGACTTTGTCATTAAATGCTTTTTTTCACAACCTGTCAAACCAGAAAACGTTACTGAGAACAAACTGCCACAGATGAGTGAAAGTAAAAAAGAAGATAGCCAAAAGATGGGCCTATGGAAACTTTATATAGATGGATCATCTAGAAAAGAAAAGTCAAGAGTTGGTACCCTCTTTATTGATTCATATGGCCAGGAATGGAATTAAGCCTTGTTCTTCCAATTTGTGGCTTTGAATAACGCCATAGAATATGAAGCATTGATAGCAAGAATTCAACTAGTCAAAAACTTGGGTGCTACCTGCTTGGAAGATTATACTGACTCCTAGTTGGTAGCAAAACAAGTCAACAAAGAATATGAGGATAAGGACTAGACCTTAGCCAAATATCAATGAATGATCTTTGAACTCATCAAGGCTTTTAACTACATTATATTCAAAAGGATACCCTGTGACCATAATAGCAAAGCTAATGCAATTTTTAAGATGGCAAATAGTTTAGAGATTGATCGTAAATGAAGAATCTTTTTAGAATCTATTAAATCGCTAGCCTACACTCAACATATCTTTAAAATAAACATGAACGCCAAGAAGAATTAGATGACCAAAATAAAAGCATTCCTCCAAGAGACATTGCACCAAAATTCCCATTGCAAAAAAGGCATTTCTAAAAAAAGGTGTCTAGGTATGCGATCATTAATGGTATTTTATATAAGAACTCTTTCACTCACCGCTTGCTCAGCTGCCTCGACCTAAAGGAAGTAGAATATGTGTTAAGAGAAATCCATAAAGGAGTTTGTGGGAATCATTTGGGGGGAAGGGTGTTGTACAGAAAGCCTTTAGATAAGCATTTTGCTGGCTAACAATGAAAAAAGATGACACCAATTTAGTTCAAAAGTGTGATAAGTGCCAACGGTTTGCCAAAATTCCCAAATAGCTTGAGGAAGCACTTAAACAAGTTTTCAATCCCTAGTCTTTTTGTGTATAGGGCATCGACATATTCGGCCCCTTCCCACTAGCAACTGCGCAACAAAAATTCTTAGTGTTCGATTGTGATTACTTTATAAAATGGGTCGAGGTAAAGCCTGCAACCATAATAACGGCTTTAACATGGAAAATTTTATATGGAAATTCATCGTGTGCTTATTCAAAATACCTAATGTTACCATCGCAGATAATGGGAAGCTACTGTCTATCGACAAAGTAAAAGATTTTTGCAAAAAATTTCACATTAGCTTGGTACACGCTTAGTCGCACACTAATAATCTAATGGGCAAATGGAAACCATGAATAAAAATATACTTCAACCACTTAAAAAGAAGCTAGATGATGCAAAAAGAGGCATGGGCAGAAGAGATGCTTAGAACTGTTGGCAATTAGAACCATTGAATGTTAAACAATCGGAGCCATAGCTTCTAGTCTGGTTTATGGTACCAAGGCAGCTATTCCAACAAATATCAGAGTTCACAACATTCAGATAACTATCATTGATCCAAAGCTTAAGGAATCATCTTTGAAAGCAAACATTGACTTACTTAAAGAAAATAGAGAAAATGCTATAGTCCGTATAGTGATCAGAACACGCAAGTACCCAGATATTACAATAAAAGAGTAAAGAATAGACAATTTTGAGTTAACGATCTGGTTTTAAAAAACTGCAAGGCGAGTCAACCAGCAAGTGAAAGGAAAAAGTTATCTCCAAATAGGGAAGGACCCTACCAAATTGCAAAAGTAATAGGTTGCGGAGCTTATATATTAATGAACATGACAAGAAAGCATTTGCCTAACACATGGAACACCATTCACCTCAAAAAATATTATATATGAAAATCTTCATGAAATAAAATTTTTAAGCTTTTTCAAGTTTGTTCTCATCATACGATTACCTTAAAACATCAAAGGCTAACAACAGCCAAAATAAAAACCTCACGTGATCTAGCCAAAATAAAGACCTCACATGGTCTAAGTAAAAGTAAGACCTCACGCAGTCTAAGTAAAACAAAAGACCTTACATGGTCTAAGTAAAACAAAGGCCTCGCATGGTCTCAAAAAACAAAAAACCGTACATTGTATGAAGAAAACTAAAACCTTACATGGTTTAAGTAAAACAATGACCTTACACGATCTATGATAAAACAAAACAAGCACAACAAAGGATTGTATGCAACAAAGGCAATAAGACCTTACTTAAAACACCACATTCAAACATAAAATAAAAAAAAATTATTTCAACAAGTAGGCTTTTACAAATATAGAATTCTTTGCAAGCTTTTACAAAAACTCTATCCTGAGGAAGTTACATTAACTTGCTCACATGTTTTGCCTGACTCCTCATCCTTAGTTTCATCTTCTTGAATAGAGGTAATAAATGTCAAGTCTTTAGCATGCATCTCCTTGACTTGTTGCTAGGATGGCATCCGCACGTTAAAATCTAGAGGAGAAGTGATGAGTTGTAAAAAACTGATGTTTATTAAATCCAAAAGACCTGAAAGCAATTTTACTTCATAGAGCGCTCTACTGATATTCACTTCCACAGGCTATTATTTAGTCAAGCAATGCGTCCTTGTGCAAGTTAAGTTCATTTTGAATGTGGGTTTCTACATTCATCAACTGTATTTCTAGTTCAAAAATCCTGGCCATTACAGACATCGACTTAGAATCTCATGTCTTGTAAACCTGTCATGACTCCTCTTAATCTTTTGATAGCTTTCCAATTTCAGCTTTCGTTGACTTAAGCTTTGCCCTCATCTCCTCGAAGTTAGCCTTTAGCTTTATTGTCTTTTTCTTAATTTTTTTGGCCCATTCGTCAGAAGCATCTTTGTCTAGGCTTAGCTCATCAACTTTTGCTTGAAGCATGCTCGCTTTAGCCTTGCTTATCATTGCTTTCTTTTGCACATTTTCATGCACAGTAGAAATATCACGTATTTAACGAGTAAGAGCAACTTGACTATGTAAGGCCTGCAAAGCACACGAGTTAGAAATAAATGCATTAAAAAATTATTTTTAAATGACTAACAAACTCACCTCTACTATGCGCAAGAGTGGATTCTACGTTGGCCATTGGGCTTCTTATCGCCAAGAATTTCATTTCTGTTGGGCAAACAACTCTGTTCCCCCATCTACAGGTGACCACACCATCGCTTAACACCCCATCATGTAATTTTGGATTGTTTCTCTAGCAGTGTAAGTAGGTACTCCTTGACGTAGATCCACTCCTTCTAGCCAATGACATCAGAGGCTTGGGGGCATAGTAGCTAGGGGCATTGGGCTTGTAGTCATCTCAATGGCCGAAAAAACCTTTACTCGACCAGTTATGATCGTAGTGGCTTCTACGATGGAAGAGCTGTCCAGAGAAACGACCTTAGCTTTAGTCAAATAGATAATGCGAAGCTTAAATGTTACCTTCTTGAGCACAAGCAGCTTGCCTTGACTATCTTATATCCTTTTTTTTCTTTTTCCTTTATAGCTGCTGCTCGACTAGCTTCACGAGTAACCAGTGTAGTATGGGTAGTGAGATCCATACTTATAATGAAAGATAAACAATTTAAGTTAGAAAATACCCTATTTCTAAAGGAAATGTTGTTAATATGTACCCTTTGCAGCCACAACCACAGAGGCCCCATCTAATGTTTCCATGCTCCTCTCTAAGACTAAACACTGCTAAATACTTGATCCACTTGTCTCTACCCTTTCACCTATGGGTAATCCAGACTGGGGCAATTTAGGTGAAGACCAGGCTATAAAAATAAAGTCATAAGAAAAGACATAAACGTACATATAAAAAATAATAAATTTTTATCATGCGCTGTCAATCTCCTTTAATGTTTATGCCTAATTAGGCGATCAATTTCCCTCATCAGGTTCACAAAATTCACACCCAGGCAATATTTCCAGATCTTTCTCGATTTTAAATAGTCCTTACATTTGAATTAATGACTACAAAAATATTCTTTCTGTTCAACCTTAGCTGCACTTAGCTTGACCTTCAAGTTACTCATAGGCGAGCATGAGTTCCTCTCTATTGGAAAGCCCACTCCTCATCAGATTGCTTCTGCACTAGAAAAAATTATTCATTAGTGACGTGGTATTTGAAAGATTGTCAGTGATCATCTTCTTAGTAGCGAGCTAAAGATAATACCAGCATTTATCTTATTTTCTTAAAGAAAATAAGTGCCGCATCACTTTCACTGATGGATTCCAGCCTTTTTCCTTGCAAACAATGAAATATGTCACCAACATTGTCACGCATTTAGTTTTAGCTAGTTTTGTGATATCCTGTACCGGTTTAGTACCTAGCCAAAGCATGTCTCCAATAGAAGATGAAACCTTCCTTTGAAGATGTACAAATAAAATGATGCAGTGTTTCCTTCAACTCTTGTAGTAGGTTACCCAAATACAAGGTTCGATATCTTGAAATGCCTAAAGTCGAATCCTCGTTCTCTTAATATCTTCCTTACAGTTGCTGTATTGGTCGCCCCTTCAACAACATTCGTTATGCTGATATCTATGTGCTTTGTGCCAATTAGCACTTCCTCGCCTTTCCTATCTTGACCTTTACTAGCCGAGCCTTGACTCTTCCCTAAACTTGTCCCCTTCATCTTGTGATTGTTCTGATCCTTAGGCCTCACCTCTTTCCATCGAAGTATTTACTTCTTCTTCAACCATAATGCACGGCCGGTTCGAACTTTCATCGATGTTCACATTTTTCATTACGAATAGTTGCCTTACAACATCTCTGCTGCTTACTGTCAACTTTCTCTTTTTTTTTATAGATTTTAACAAGAATTGTGCTTATCGCAGAACCATACAACGAACGCCATACCATTTTAGCACCTAGTTATGATAAAATAAATAGAAATAGAAAGAACTCTTACCCAAATAGTGATATATTCATGAACTTCAGCCTTCGTCGAAGAACTGTTGTAACAAAAACTTTAAGATTGTTTTCCCAAAATTCGGTGTATTATTTGTTAATGTGAAAAATGACAAGGAATGGGTATTTATATCTTGGTGCATACCATTTCATGAATCACTGCATCCATTTCGGGCTTTCACATGGCATCTTTTAATAGAGATCATACGTCAGCCCCATTCAATACACTGACTTGCTTTTCAACCTTTAAAATTTAAATTTACAAAAAAGGGTTTCGCCCTGCAAAACTCATTTCTGTTCCACATAATCAAGGTGACCTATGTCTTTTAGATCGTTATTCCTTGGTAATCTTATTTTGGTCTGTGAATGTCACTGTATAACCGCCCACAGCCTTGGGGGGCAATAGTTATATCCCTTCACCTACTCCATCACTAAATGTGATTTCATGGAGAGGATAAACATTGGAGGATGGTTGGATAACTTCAAATCTCATTAGGGTGATAAGTTTGATTGCTATATAACTTTAACCTGCCTAGAGTTTCAGATCAAGTAGAGCTCCTATCAAGGCCTATATAAAGAGGTAACACCGACACTCATAAGGTATGAGCTACTAGAATTCTTTCATCCTCTCTTCATTCTTCATTCATAATATCCTTTACTGATTTAAGCATCGGAGTGTCCTTAGGAATCCAACTCTAGGCCTTTCTCACATTTACTATATTGTAGGTTTTCTCTCAACATCTCCATTGTTGCATCAACAATTTAATATATTATTTCGCAGTATATTCCAAAATAAAATAGCACAACCATATACAATAATTAAAAAATAAAAAAAATGCACAAGCCAAAATTAAGGAAAAAGGAAAATTTCAAGAAAAAACTTTTGAAAAAAAGTGTGGATATCAAATCCCAAAATTCTTTAGGAAAATTAGAAGAAAAATAAAATAGGAAATAAAAAAATAAAAAATATGATCTACTAAGGCGGGTCCTATTCTCGGATCTCAACAAAATAGTCCCTATAAAATCTACAAGACACATATATGGGACAAAAACAATAATAAGCAATAATCGATAAAAAAGCATAAAGAGGGTTTTGATTTTTTTTCAAAGGTATTTTCCTTTTTTTTTAACGAAAAACCTCTTCGTTTCAATGCATTAAGGTGTTATGTTTCTAAAACTCTACTATTTTGATAAAAAAGGGTTTCAAAACAACTTTGAAAACTAAAAAAAAAAAAAAGGTTAGATGTGGTTCTTAAAAATCAAAAGGGTTTTGCTTGTTTTTCCCTTCTTAATTTTTCGAAAATAAGATTTTTTTTAAAAGAGCTTTTGTTGTTGTTTATTGATTTTTTAAAGGAAAATATGGAAATTATAGTTATCTATCATTGAAATATGGAAAAACTTAAAATTTTTTGGCGACCATTTGAAGTTTTTGGTTACCGAATTTCAGCTGTGGTTGGGTTTTAATAAGAGCTAAAGATTTTTTTTAGAAAAAAACCGGAACCAATTGAAATTAAAAAAGGTTGTTTTTGTTATATGCAATCCACTTGAGTTTAATATGCTAAATTTGCTTAGCATCTTGTGACACCCTCAAAAGAGGTTTCTTTGTTAATATGTTTTAATTTTTTTAATCATCAAAAATAAAAAAATTATCAATTTATCCAAAATTAAAGAAAAATAGAAAATTAAAATTGTATGGTCTAATTAAATAAAAATTTCACTTAATTATGCTTTAGTTAGGTTGGCAAATTTGTCTAAGAATCAAATTATTTGTCTGATTAAATAAATCAATTTGATTCAGGTCGAATATGAGATAAGATAAATAAAATCTGGGTTGACTTAATAATAAAATATTTTAATTTAAATTTAATTGTAAAAAATATATAACTTTTTAATCATATACATAATAAAACAAAGCGTAAGGATACAAAATAACGTATTATTGACTTGGGCATTTTCTCTTATTGACACGTAAGATAAGTTCAAATAAATAATATCTTATCAATTTAATTTTAAAATTTTAAAATTTAAAAAATATTTATAAAAATTAAATTTTTATACTTAACAGATTTTATCTATTCAAACTTACAAAAAAAAATTCTTATCTCTTATTAAATTTCAAATTAATGTAAAAACAAATTTTTTCTATTAAATTCAAATTTTTAAAAGAATTATCAAGATGTTTATATGTACACTTATAAAAGAAATTCTTATCTCTTGTTAAATTTCAAATTAATTTAAAAACAAAATTTTTTTTCTATTAAATTCAAATTTTTAAAAGAATTATCAAGATATTTATATGTAAATTTCAAAAACTATCATATTTGATAAGATTTAAATTCCATAAACTATATTCTTGCTATTTAATCAACTTATTTAAGAAGGCCATGGAAACAATATTCCAAGATAGTTGTTATAAACTTTTACATGGGTGGTTTAGTGCAGCGTAAAGATGGCTTGAATAATATGAAAAATTTACCTTGAACATACTTTGGTACGGTGAGTATAAAAATTACGGTTTTAAAGTATTATTACCTAGGTAAGTGAAATAGCTTGGACAAAATTTGGTTTCGATTACCAATTTAAGGTTTCGAAGGCAATAGCTAAAGTTTTTTCAAGATAAAAATAGTTGAGGTAAATAGAAAAATTTACCCCTAACTTTTATTTAATAATGAATAGAAAAGTTTTTAGTATTTAAGGAGAAGATTTTTATATTTGTTTTTTATTCGTTATTTAATAAGAATTTATTAAAAAATTTCAGTAAATATTTATATCCCTAACTTATTAACCCGTATAAGGCTTTTATTTTCTAAAAATTCTTTATTTAATAATGAATAATCCCTAACTTATTTTAAAACATTTTACATTTTTATAATAAATTTATTTAATATATTGAATTTTTATTTATTTAACAAGTTTAAAGATAATTTATTATTCAATACTTTCAAATATTTATATTTTAACACTTTTATCTAATAAGAATATATTTTTTATTCATTATTCAATAAAAGTTAGGGATATAAATAAGTTAGGGATAATGCTTTTATTTATATCCCTAACTTATTAACCTGTACAATGGTATTATTTTTATTTATCTTTAAAATAAAATATATTTTAAAATAATTTTATATTTATATTGTTATTTAAAATAGTGAAATAACTAATAAGATAATGAAAAAAAAATATATATATTAAAAAGGGCTTTTTTATAATTGAAAAAGTAAATTTATTCAAATGTTTATATATATAATTTTACTCTAATTTAAAGCACACAAAAATATTTTAAATTATTCTTATAAATATATATTAAATCTAAATAAAAATATATAAGTTTAAACAATAAAATTAATTCATGCATTATACGGATAATAAATTATTTTTTACTATATTTTAAACTGTAAGATAAGCATTTTAAATCTAATAAACTAGAATGAACATTAAACAAACAAATACTTTTTATTATTCCGCTAAAATCAAACTGACCTAACCAGCGGCCAAAATCCAACGGAAAGAAAAATGGTACCCAATTAAAGGTATCAAATAGTTCCGGTTCGATAATAAAAAAATAGTTCCTGTTCAACATGTCAACGTTTCCTAGTTCTTGCGGTCTTTGACCGATTTTGAAAGTAACAATTAAGCATTACCTGGCTTGATCCATATTTCTGGACCGGTAAGCTTTCGGTTCTGGGCTGAGCTGACCCGGTCAGACCGAAAACAAAGACGAGGAAAAGGGATAGTGTGTCGGCTGCTGAAGAAATTATAAATGTCAACCCATTTTCCTCACCAAATTCAAAACAAAATATTGCTCTCACAATAATTATTGGCGGAGGAAGAACAAAGAAACAAAGAAAGAAAGCAAAACAAAGAGGAAGATGGGAATAGCAGTTGCGGGGATGGATTCCCTAAGCGAGAGAGCAGCCATCATGAGGGAGGCTCTCCAGAAGAGCCAAACCATCACCGACAACGTTGTCTCCATTCTTGGCTCCTTCGACAGCCGTCTATCCGCCCTCGAGACTGCCATGCGTCCTACTCAGGTTTCCTTCTGCTCCCAAGATCTTACATCCAAGAAGAAAAAAAAAACAGATCAAGGAATATCCCTTATACTTTCTTTGCTGTTTGTATTTTGCAGATTAGAACTCATGCTATAAGAAAAGCTCATGAGAATATTGACAAGTCTTTGAAGTCTGCCGAAGTTATTTTGGCACAATTTGATCTCTCTCGTCAGGTTCGGCCCTAATAACATTTGTCTTACTCAAAAGAACGAAAGCAGTTGTAGATCTATTGCTTAGCTGTATGTTAGCTTGTGTTTAATCAAACCTAATGCATGAATTATGGAACTTGTTCCGAAATTATGGAAGTTCTTTATTGTAGGAGTAAGGTAGATGTTCTTGCGTTTGGGTATTTTATTATTGGTTGTTTGAATTTTTATAGGCGGAGGCTAAAATACTAAAGGGGCCGCATGAGGACCTAGAAGGTTATCTGGGAGCAATTGATCAGCTAAGAAACAACATTCGCTTTTTTAGCAGCAACAAGAACTTTAGAAATAGTGATGGGGTGCTTAACCAAGCTAACGCTTTACTTGCTAAAGCTATTTCAAAGCTAGAGGATGAGTTTAAGCATCGGTTAAACACTTATAGGTTCGTGTTCCTAACTTATTAAGTTCTTCTGACTGTGTTTTTGTCTTCTGAGTTGTATATTTAGCAATTCTTGCCGTGTATAAAGTCTAGGGCCCCATGATGAGATGATGACTTCTTGGCTTGTATAAAATCTAGGCACCATGATGAGATGATGACTTATAGTCTAGTATTGAAATTTTCTGTCATCAGATCTTTTGCCTTGCACAAAAACCAAGCCTTGTACCTCCACTGCAAATTTCAGCTTCCTTTCTTACAACTAAAATGTATCTTCCTTACAATAAAAGTTTTTTATTATTAATATACTAAGCAATTGCATGGATGTTTTGAGTGTGCTTTTTCAATGTTTTTTGCATTTTTTCAGAATATGCAGCGCAAATGCCATAGTCTTATTTATTAATCTGATTCAAAATTTGGTTAACAGCTATCAGATTGAGATCCAAATTGTCTAATTGCCAAATTTTAAATTGATGACGTTGATACTGCTAGCTACCTCATACCTTGGTGCTGATTCTCCCCATACTTTAAGTCTAGTAATACATCTAAGGATTAACTGGGAAATACTAAAATTTCTTCTTTTTATTTTAATTGAGTTTAGTCTTTACAGGGAGTTTAACAAGAAGCTACTTTGTGGGTGTTTTCTCAATAATTTTTAGTATGATTATTTCAATTTTTAAGGATCTATTTGTTTTCTTTTTTCTTTTAGTTTGCTGAATCTTGCAATTGTCATTATGTTTTATTCCTCTCATTTATTTCTTTGTCCTTTTAATTGAATTTCAGCAAGCCTATTGAGCCTGATCGTCTCTTTGATGGCCTTCCAAATGCACTGCGCCCATCATCAGGATCGCCTGGAAATCAAGGCGATGCTGGTGGCAGGGGTACATCCCAGAACCATTCTGAGCATCAAAACATTGATTTGGAAACTGCTGTGTATACTCCTCCCACTCTTATACCTCCACGGATTATGCCATTACTGCATGATCTGGCCAAGCAAATGGTCCGAGCTGGTCACCAGCAGCAGTTACTCAGGATTTATAAGTAAGATGTTCACTTTTAATCTTTATTTATTTATGCTTATATTCTCTTGTTTAATCGTTTATACTTCAAGCACTTTAATAATTTTTGAATACTTAAGTCATTATAAGGTTTTTTATGGTACTAAGGTCATTTCAATTGATAAGTATCTCTAGTATTTGCTTGGAGTAATTAATTAAATAAAAGTGGTGAGAGGAGGCTAGGCAATGCGGCGAGGGAGAAAAATCATGTATGGTAGCCAACTATATTGACAACATTAGGGAGCTAACATGGATAAAGTTTGAAAAAATGACTCCTTAATCTCCTTCCAAATCAATAGCATGTCAAAAAAGTATCTTGGTCTTCCATGTGAGATTGGGATAAATTGGTTAATGGTCCTTGAAGTGCAAGGAAGTGCTTCAATCCTCATGAAAGATAATAGCCTTTGACAAGAGAAAGGCATCATCATTGCATCGAAAGTGCTGTAACTAGATCTTAGTGGCAAGGTCATCAAGAGTTGATAAGATTAAGGCCAATTGCCTTCCTTGGTGATTGCGTCCTCCTATCATGCTGTTTACACCATGATCGTTTGGACCTAAGAAAAAAAAAGATTATGAGAACATGACTAAAGGAAACAACAGACTAAAAAAACACGAAGTATAAAATCTTTGTTACCTTGGTTGTTGGAAGTGTCCCTGGCTTTCTTAATGGCATGACCAAAAGACAAGTCATGTTTCCTTTCTTCTCCTTGGAGGGACTACCACCTGCATTAGTTACTTGCTGAGGATTAGGCGGTGGTACGGGCATCCTTGGCATGCTTGATCAAAGCATTGCATAGGAAGCTATCATTGCTATTTGACATGTCTAAAAGGAAACATGAAGCGTTGGCTAGCAAAATTCATAAATGCAAGAGAATAAGTTAAGTAAACGAAGAAGAATTAGTATACCTCAATCCTTTACAGCAACCAAACTCTTGATGAACCTTGAAATAACAACTTGTCTAACTTCCGTGGATCTAAACATGTTGAGCTTTTCATAGCTCTCATTCTAAATGCCAGACAATTAAGGAGGACTTTGAATATTAACTTCTCGCTAGTACTTCGTATATGCCAATCTTGCATCTTTGGTGGAGGAGGGATGTGAATAAAAATACTTCCACGTTTTGTGAGCAGCAGGAAAGTTGCCACGGCAACTTCATTCTATGCCTAGTATAAATGATGTTAAACTTTTGCTCCCTATTAAGCTTTATGGTGAAAGGTACCTAAAGATTGACACTAGGCTCCATACTAACATGCTTTGAAAGGAGTATAATTTCCACTACTCTCTTACTAGAATTGACGTCTAGTTGGGTGATTGTCACGTGGAAGTAGGTCAATAAGTGGATGATGAAAGTATGCAAAGGGGAGTGAAGGTCAGCCCAGCTCTAAAGGAATTCTCATATACAAAGAATTCCTTAATATATGGACTTTAGGAGATGATTTTGGTGTCCTCGAGTAACTTAATGGAGTATGGGGCTATTCACCTTGTGGATGTGAGGAACTCATCACATAGGAATAAAGCTGAGGCAAAAGTCGACTACACCCCGAGGCCCAACTTAACAAGGACTAGGGATGGAATGGAGTGGTGCGGGGGTGGAGATTGCCTTATCCATCTTTGCTCCACTTTTGCATGGATGTTGGTTACATCCATAACCGCTCCACGATGCTCCACTTCACTTTTGACTAATTATTTTTAATTTAATTTTGTAAAAAAATTCATTATAATTTATTCATCAGTATAATTTTAATATATAAAATTCTTTTAGTGTATATATATATATATAACATACATATATTCTTGTGAAGTATAATATTAGTATATATATAATTTTAGTATATATCTAATATATATACCAAAAATATAAAAGGAATATATAGAATATTTAAAGGGGTAAAGTAGTAATTTAAAAATGGGGTGTGGTGGTGCAGATCAAAGATTTACAAAAATTGCTCGCTCCACTAAACATCCACTCCCCCCCCCAAAAAAAACACCATTCAGAGCAGATCAAGTTTTGCTATCCTGTCCAAGGACTAAGTAGGAAATAACTGGCTCGCTCCATCTACATGGGCCATGGACCTCATGGTTGAGATGAGCCTAATCCACTACTATTGGTTCTAATTTCCAAGGACTTGAGAATGACACATGATCAAGCTATAGGATTACCACTTGGCATGATCTTGGCTTGAACTTAATAATCGATGACTATAAATCAGGGTCACTATTCATGATTTGAAAGATACAACCAAGTTAGACCTTCTCTCTTTAAACTTTCTTCTTTCTCTCTCTAAAACTATCCTAAGTCTTACACTAACTTAGTTATCAGAGCTTACCTAGGAGTCTTAGCTCCATGCTCATTGACCTTGTTTTCTCCTTGTAGGATTTAACCTCACCTATGTCCAAAGGTCACTTCACTACCTAGACATCCACCTTGCATGTCCAACACATCATCTTTGAGAGTTCCCATCAAATTAGTGGATATCAGGTGATTGAGTCCACTCATTAACATTGTTGCACGTCCTGCACGTCATTGCCTTGAGCTCTTATCACAACAGTAGAAGTCCAAGTGTACAAAATAACAAGCAAAAACAAATTTCTAGCATGTTAATCTTGCAACACAACTATCTTCAATTAACTAAGTTTCAAGGCTCAAAATCACCATGCGAACAACAACACAACTCATATTCATGCAAAATAACAAGAAAAGAGGTCAGATT
>JAQSVH010000002.1:2411589-2423342 GCA_029448705.1 Adansonia digitata | reverse complement strand
TTTGTGTTTTGGTGCATGCATCATTTCATTATAACTATCATGACTATCATCATTTTAGGATAATTATTTTGGTTTAGTGTTCAGCAAGGGCCATCATTTATGGAGCAACAGTTTATCTCCACTATCGAGTCTTTTAAAAATGGCAGAACATGGTCAAAAGGTCACCAGCTTCAAGACGGAGACATCCTAAAGCCTGACTACATCTCAGAAATGCATGAAAAGGTCAAGATTGGTTTTCGTCCAAATGATTATTGAGAATTGAAGCATATTTGGGATAGTTGGGATAGCAACAAGAAAGAAGCCTTCACTAAAAAGTATAGGGATATAGCTTTTTTACTTTGAGTTCAGTTCGATGACGGCTTGCTAAGAGCAGCGACACAGTTCTAAAATCCTACCTACCGATGTTTCACCTTCAACCAACAAGATTTAGTCTCTACCATTAATGAATACACAACTCTGCTCAACATAGAAAGGGCTAAGTTTGACCAAATTTACTGTAAAGCGCTAACGCCTCCTCCATTCAAGAAAAGGTTAAGGCAAGTTCTTGGGGCCACAGAAGTATGGGTTGATAGTCATGTCAAGATAAAAGAGAACAGCAAATGCATTTCTTGGGCCAGCTTGAAAGAGACCATGGAAAATCTTTCTGATCAAAAGAAAGCTCGAGATGTCTACGCTCTAGCAACTTATGAGCTTGTTATATTCCCGAAGACTTTGGGTTCTGTAGAGGTGGCAGTCCCAAATTTTTTTTCTCGCCTATGTTGCAACATCAACACTACTTTCACCATCATCACCAAAACCATCCGCGCCCTTAACTTTTGTAAAAGAATGGGAACAGGAAGTTTTATCAGGTGTGGCCAATTGCTTCAAATTTGGCTCCTAGGTCATCTCTATGTGAGGGAGGAAAGAACCAGACAAAATTTTTTCTTCAAGATCTATCCTCTTTCCACGTCATTAGAGGAAGAATGTCATCAAGATAAGACAGAAAAGCATTGGGTCGAGGAATTATGAAACGTTGAGGAGGAAGAAATCACATGGAGAGCCTCATGGGTGTTCCCTCAGTCGATTGTGTACAGATATGGAGAGTACATTTGTGTACCGCTCCTAGGATTATAAGGAAATACTAATTATGCTCCTCTATTGGTATTGCATCAGTTCCAATGCCAGCAATTCATCCCATTCTTTGAAGACTTAGGACATTGGGATTTTGAATACAGAGAGCCCAATTATAAAACAAAAGTCCAATTTGCTTTCAAAGCCTGGAAGAAAGTCCATTGTATAGAAAGATACTGGAGAGGAAGCCCAACCACGCTTGGATACAAAGAATGGAGACTCTGCCATATCAATGATCCATTGCCACCACCCAACTCTGGGATACTGCAAATCCTAATATAGGAACTGCCTTCTAAGATCGAGTTACTTAGGAGGAAGTTCGAATGAGAAAAGGCATCATTTGCCACAAAAATCTCTCGACTTAAAGAGGAAAAGGGCTAGCTAAAGATGGATATCTATCTTAGGAGCAGTGAAATGGATCGAGTCGTTAAAGAAAGGGATCGCTTGAAAGATGACCTTGAAAGCCTAACCAAGGATTATGTGACGCTCTGAAAAGCTAACAAGTCCCAATGTATTGGCAAGACATCAGTCGAATGGAAAGCGAAAGTTATCACTCTCAATCGCGAGCTGAATCAGCAAAAGAAGGATGTCAAAACCAGCAAAAACAAGTTCACGAGGGCACGTGCTCTTATTTCCACCTACTAACGAAGGAATCAAAGACTCAAGGCTCAAATGCGAGATGCGAGATGCGAGAGCTACCGAGGTTGAAAATAAAGCCCTCACTTATAGAATCTAGGAGTTAGAACAGTTTTTTTAGGATCATCAAGGTCATATCAATGAACTAATAAGGGCTTCCGAGCAACGTGAACTACATTGGCAAACGACAAACGACAATCGACCAAGCACGTCTGAACTACCAAGTACAATAGCAACACCTTACTGAACAAGTTCAGATGGCTCAACAAGAGGCGGACGACATGATTGAGGTAGCTTGGTCCATAAGGCGAGACATTGTACCTGTTAGAGATCATGAGCAACAACTTTTAGGCTTTCTTGATCGCGTGATTACACAATGTAATCATGTTAGATATTTTCAGGTGTAATCATGTTGCAAGAAAAAAAACCTTTTTGTGGCTCTATGAATGATGTTATTGACAAAGCTGGTCTAGGAATCAATTGTCTCCAATGCATATACACATTCAATTTCACCATTTTTTATTACACTTGCATCAATCATTCATTATCTTAACTGGTCATTGCATCATAAATGCTCATCAATAAATACATTTTTAAATAGAAGTCTAATACGGGAATTAGGCCATAAAAGTGCAAGGGATTTCGAGATCAATTAGGAATACAAACCTTACATCATGCACCGCTATAACACACGACGTCATAAGCAAATCATGGAGAGCAATCATGAAGCTTGTATTAAGCAACTTAAGCTAATAGTTAAGGAATCACAGGACCAGATGCTCCATCAGCAAAGCAAAATGCAAACTCAGATGGCGAGACTTATGAAACTAATGACAGCTTTTATGAAAGAAAAAGGGCAAGCCAACACTGCTAAAATAGGGAATAATCTTCCCAACATTGAAAGTCCCCCCACCAATAATCCAGAACCCACCTAAGGGGAAATTAGACAAGAATAACAGCCTGCGCCTCCACCTACTGCCTAGGCTTCGCCAGTCATCTACATAAATCACATTGCAACAGGTTAATTCATTCTTGGTATTCAAGGGGTGAATGCAAGAGTCTTATCGGCAGATCCGATAGCCCTTAACCATGAGAAACCAAAGAAAACAAAAGGTCAAAAGTCCACCATGACTACAAAAGAAGTGAGAAAATTCCAGCTACTGGAAAAATGTCTCCAAGCTATTGAGGGGATTGACAAGTTCAGAGTTCTTGACGCTTAATCCTTATCTTTGGTGTCCAACCTTATCATTCCTCCAAAGTTTAAAGTCCCAGAGTTTGAAAAGTTTAATGGAACCATTGATCCTTCTGTCCATATCTGAATGTACTTGCGAAAGATGGCCGGGTATGAGAAAGATGAAAAGCTCTTCATCCATTGCTTCCAGCACAGCCTCACTAAGACAGTAGCTCGGTGGTATATCAAGCTAGACAATGTGAAAATTCAATCATGGCCTGACTTGGTTGGCATTTCAAAATCAATACCAGCACGTGTCGGATTAAGCGTCGAATTGACTTTCCCTGATGAATTTTGAGGAAAGATCCACTGAAAGTTTCAGATCATACGCCTAAAGGTGGAGTGAAAAAGCAGGCTTAGTCTAGCCTTCTTTTATAGAAAAAGAGATGACAGTCACTTTCATTCACACCTTACATGCTTTTTATTACGATAAGCTCATAGGGAATGCCACTAAAAAATTTACAGACTTGACTCTTTTTGGAGAAATGATCGATGCCGCCATTAAGGGTGGAAGAATGTTTGCTAGGGAAATAGCTAGATCGAGTAAGAAGCCTATTGCTGGTAAGAAGAAGGAAGGAGAGGCCAATGCCATAAACTATGCTAGCTCGTCTCAGCCAAGACCGCGTCAAGCACCCAACCCTCGCTACTCAAGCATGCCACACTCTCACCTTGTCATAATATCCCTACAGCCAATTTATGCCATAACCTATAACCCATCATTTGCAATCCCATAAAACCTGCCACCAAATTACTCTCCGCAAGTCCACCAAAATACCCATCGAACAACCAATAATGCACCTAGCAATCGAGGTCTAGATCAACAAAGGCAATAATTTGATCCTATTCGTATGACCTATAAGGAGCTCTACTAAACTTTACTCCAAAATCACTTAGTGGCTCCAATCTGTGTCCTAAAAAGAAGTCACCATACCCATAATGGTATAACCCTAACGCCCACTGTGAATACCATGCTGTGGCCATAAGGTATGACATCGAGAACTGTATATCTTTCAAGCGAAATGTGCAAAATCTGATTAACTCAAAAGTTTTATAGTTTAAGATGAGCCAGAGACCAAATGTTACTACCAATCCTCTACCAAGCCACACAGAGCCAGCTGCAAACATGATCAACACTGAGAACAAAAATGAAGTCAAGACAAGCATAGAGGAAGTAAGCATGCCAATGTCCTTGGTCTTCAGTCGTTGATTCGGGTAGGATTGCTCAACACAATCAAAAAATTAGTGGACAATCCTAACAACTTCTATAACTTCCACACTGTTGTAGGGCATACCCTACAAGTATGAAAGGAGTTTAGATCCATGGTTCAAAGAATGATGAATGAAGGCCAGACAGAATTCTATCATGAATCACACCAGCTGCTAAATCTATCAACATGTTAGATGATGAAACCACGCAGCCGCTTTATGAGAGAAACTGACCCCTTATTCTTTATAATAAGTCAAGTCTTGAGGTTAATTTTTTGACACTTGCACCAAAGTTAGTGGTGGAGATACTTAAACCGTTCTTGTATAAGAGTAATAAAGTTGTCCCATGGAAATAAGAGAATCAGGCAGTGATCGTCGGAGAACTAACTCCCATAACTGCTGTAATGGAACTGTTAGGAGTGAGTCACATAACCTGTAGCGATAGGTGTTGCACTCCCCCAACTCAAGAAAAATAGAAGGTTGATGCATCTCCAAGCACCAGTACACTCAAGCCCAAGCGAAGAATTTCCAGCCCAAGAAAGTCAAGAAAGCAATGAGTGAAAGATAAGCCACGGAGTTTCTAAAGTTCATCAAGCACAGTGAATACTGCATTATGGACTAGTTAAGCAAACAACCCGTAAAGATCTTTGTGCTATCTCAGCTTATTAATTCAGAGGCTCATCGAAATGCATTACTGAAAGTGTTAAATAAAGCACACCAAATGTCTCTGTGGACAAATTGGACCCGTTAGTGAACAACATCATGGCTGATAATTATATCTCTTTCACCGATGATGAGATCCCACTTAGAGACAGGGGCAGTTATAAAGCTCTACACATCACTACCCATTGTAAAGGACATATTTTCCCCAAAGTACTCATAGACAATGGGTCGACCCTTAATGTTATGCCCATGACTACATTAAGCAAACTCCCTGTCGATCAGTTTAACATTAAGAGTAGCCACACCATAGTCCAAGCTTTTGATGGAACATGTCGCGAAGTATTTGGAAATATCATAATCCAGCTTTAGATAGGCCTATGTATAGATGAAGTTGACTTTTAAGTTATGGATATTAATCCTTCTTATAACTGCCTATTAGGAAGGCCATGGATAAATCCATCGGAGCCATCCCATCCTTTCTCTATTAGAAGCTCAAATTTGTGATAGATGATAAAGTAGTCATCATTGGGGCTGAAGAATAAATGATCGCCACTGCTTTCACTAAGGATATTTACATAGAGCCTAATGAGGATGCATCAGAGTCATCCTTCCAATCCTTCAAGTTTGCTAATGCAACATTTGTGAAAAAAAGATTGCCAATAGTTAAACCTCACTTGTCAAAGAATACCCACTCAGGTTTAAAAATGACCGTTGGCAAAGGTTCTCATGCTGGAAAAAGGCTTGGCAAGAATCTACAAGGGATGGCTCAAGCCCTATAAGTCACCACTCAAGCCAACAAAAGAGGCTTAGGATTCAAGGCCAATGTGCACTCAAGAAAGTAGCAAGAAAAAAGGATCTGCAACCAAGAGATGACACGATAATTGGGTTGAAAAGAGGAATAGAAGGTAACAATGTTCTCGTCTCTCCATGAGATATTTCGTTTGGAAGGATAAATTAATCCAAGCTAACTAGAAGAGCAAAAGGTTAAAGATGTCTTGGTCATCTTAAACAGAGCACTTAACAACCGCTATCTCCAAGATACTGAGGCATAAAATTCATGTACTTCTACTAAGACCTGATTACAAGGTCATAACGAAAGCTCTTGCACTTTTACTGCCCTTTTTATGTAACGTTAAGAAATGAAAACCTACCTGCCCTCACCCAAAGGCAAATAAGTGTCCTATGTAAGGGGCATTTTTTATCAAACATTATCAATGAAATGACTTTTGCATATATCATTCCATATTATGTATTTTCAACCTTTTTGTTTCCATTACTCTTTTGCCTTCATTTTATCCAAATCCCTTGGTTGTATGTGTGCCTTTTGCAATGTTTATTTCTTTACCCTTTCAAGTGTCCTGACGACAGTGATATGGATATGTCTAATGGGTTGCTGAAAATCAATTTCGAGCAGTCAATTTGCACTAGTAAAGTTGATTTTGAAGAAGATTTCAAAGAAAGCTTCGTACCACTAGACCTCTTACAGTTAGTTGAGCAAGAAGATAAGCATATCATGCCCCATAAAGACCCAACGAAAGTAATAAATCTGAGTACTTAAGAGGATCGAAAGGAGGTTAAAATCGAAACTTAATAAAGTCAATGACTAGGACCAAGTTGATAGAATTACTCCAGGAATACTGGGATGTATTCGTTTGGTCATATCAAGACATGCTAGGATTGGACACTGATATAGTGGTCTACAAGGTTCCCATCAAGCCTGGATGTAAATCGATCCGAAAAAAGTTAAGGAGGATGAAGCCAAAAATGCTTCTCCAAATTAAAAAAGAAGTTACGAAGCAGTTGGATGCAGGGTTGCCAATATAGTCCTAGTCCCAAAGAAAGATGGCAAAGTATGAATGTGTGTTGATTATCGGGATCTGAATCAAGCCAGTCCTAAGGATAACTTCCAACTACCACATATTGACACTTTGGTAGACAACATGGCTAAGAATTCTCTTTTCTCCTTCATGGATGGATTCTCAAGCTACAACCAGATCAAGATGGAGCCCCAAGACATGGAGAAAACAACTGTTGTAACTATGTGAGGGATATTCTGCTACAATCTCATGCACTTTGGACTCAAAAATGCAAGGGCAACATAGTAGCGAGCCATGGTAGCCCTGTTCTATGACATGATGCACAAAGAAATTGAAGTCTACGTTGATGATATGATTACCTAGTCAATGAAAGAGGATGGGTATGTTATAGACCTTCAAAAGCTTTTTGAACAGCTACAAAAATTTCAACTCAAATTAAATCTTGCCAAATACACCTTTGGAGTCACTTTGGGCAAGCCTCTAGGCTTTATTGTCAATTAAAAGGGGATTGAAGTTGACCCAAATAAAAAGTCAAAGCCATTCAAGATATGCCACAACCTCAAACCCAAAAAGAAGTGAGAAGCTTTTTAGGGAGATTGAATGACATTATTAAATTCACATCCTAACTCACTGATAAATGCGATCCCATCTTTTGGCTCATTCGCAAACAAAATCCAGGAAAGTGGAATGAGGCATGTCAACAAGCTTTTGATAAAGTCAAGCATTATCTATCAAGCCCGCCAGTGTTGGTACCGTCGGTGCCTAGTCAACCTTTAATTCTTTACTTGGCAGTCTTCGACAAGTCTATGGGTGGTAGCATGATGAGTCAGTAAAGAAGGAACAAGCAATCTACTACTTAAGCAAAAAGTTCATGAAATGCGAGTGCAATTACTCTGCAGTCAAGAACTTATGTTATGCTTTAGTATGGACATCCAAGTGACTCAGGGAATACATGCTGTATCATACCACCTGGTTGATTGCAAAGCTTGATCCTATTAAGTATCTATGCAAAGCCCTTGCACTATCAGGAAGGCTAGCTAATGGCAAGTCCTGCTTTTTGAATACGACATTGCCTATGTCAGTCAAAAGGCCATCAAGGGCAGTGCGATAGCTGACTTTTTGTCAAGTTGAGTGGCAAATGACTATGAACCCTTAAATTTTAACTTCCTAAATAAAGATCTAATGTTCATTTCTGAAGATGAAAATGCCTCCAACCAAGATCAATCTTGGAAGATGTATTTTGATGGAGCATCAAGCACTCTAAGACATAAAATTGGGGTAATATTGATGTCACTCGATTGGAGTCATTATCCATTCACAGTAAGGTTAAATTTCAACTGCACGAATAATATCACAGAATATAAAGCTTGTATCATAGGGTTTCAAATAGCCATTGAGAGGAATGTCAAGATATTAGAGTGTTCGATGATTCGGCGCTAGTCATCTACCAATTGAAAGAGGAATGGCAAACTCGCAATGCCAAGCTACTGTAGTATGGGAAGCTGATAGCAAAGCTCAAGAAAGAATTTGATGATATTAGTTTTTGACACTTACCTCGAGAAAAAAACCAAATAGCTAATGCTTTGGCTACCTTATCATCCATGTTTAAAGTAAACCAAGAGTCGAACATTGCTCTCATCCAGATAAGCATCTACACAACTTCGGTTCATTGTCATAGCGTTGAAAAGGAGAAGGATGGCCTACCGTGGTACTATGACATCCTTCGTTACATCGAGGATTAGCAATATCCTAAGCATGCAACCGAGACTGATAAAAGGACTATCAGAAGGCTGCCTATCAGATTTTTTCTTGATGGAAAAATCTTATACAAAAAGGGTAACGATCAAGTATTACTTAGATGCATCGACACTCCTGAAGCCAAAAGGATCCTAGAAGAAGTTCATGAAAGGATTTGCAACTCACATGCTAATGGACATCAAATGGCCAAGCAAATCATGAGAGCGGGTTATTACTGGTTGACCCTCGAGAGAGACTACATCAATTATGCCTGAAAATGCCATAAGTGTCAAATCTATGCAGTCAAGATCAATGTCCCTCCAACACCACTTCACATCATGACAGCCTCGTGGCCCTTCTTCATGTGGGGCATGGATGTGATCGGGCCGATCACCCCTAAAGCTTGCAATCGGTGTCGCTTTATCTTAGTAGCAATTAATTATTTCACCAAATGGCTGGAGGCTGCCTCATATGCTAATGTCACTAGATCGACTGTCTATAGGTTTGTCAAGTGGGGCATCATATGTAGATATGGCCTTCCAAACCAAATCATCACAAATAACACAAGCAACCTAAACAATAAAATGATGTAAGCAGTCTACTTATAGTTTAAGATCTAGCATCATAATTCTGTCGCTTATCACCCAAAGATGAATGGGGCAGTTCAGGTGGCCAACAAAAACATTAAAAGAATAGTTAAAAAAATGGCTAAGACTTACAAAGACTAGCATGAGAAGCTATCCTTTGCACTTCATGCCTATTGGACCTCAATTCACACTTCCACAAGCGCTACCCTATTCTCCCTTGTCTATGGGATGGAAGCTGTATTGCCTATCGAAGTAAAGATCCCTTCTCTCAGAGTCTTGATGGAAACCAAATTTAAAGAGGCTGAATGGGTCAAGAACAGATACGACCAGATCAACCTCATCGAGAAAAAATGAATAAAAGCTATCTACCAAGGTTAAATGTATCAAAGACGCATGATTCGAGCCCAGACAAAAGGATGCACCCACGATAATTTCACCCAGGTAAATTGGTATTGAAGAAAATCCTCCCAATTCACAAAGATACGCGGGGTAAGTGGACCCCTAACTAGGAAGGACCATATGTCATGAAGTAAGCCTTATCCGAAGGGGCCCTAATATTGTCAGAAATGGACAGGAATGCCTTGCCTAACCTAGTCAACTCAGATTTCATCAAGAAATATTACACATAGAGGGTGAAAACCTGAAAAGGTGTCCTTAAAAAAACAAAAACAAACAATAAAAAAATTTTTAAAAAAAGAGAAAACAAAAAAAGAAGAGGTTTAAATGAAATTTCGAAAAGGGCATTTAGGCAACCAACTCAACTACAGTTGAAAACCCGCAAGGGAAACTTGAAAAGATCAGTTTTGATAGAGCATAGACTGAGATCACTTACAGAACAAAGTGAAATAATCCTTGGGATCTTCTGAAGATCAGCTCATGCTAGTCACATTCATTGTTCAAGAAAGATCCTGGAAAGCACCTAAAGAACATTCAAGCCATAATCTTCGGAGGCATCTTTTGCCCAAAAAATCATCATTCTAGCCACCCTATCACTTGTTTGTCAAAAGATATACCGAGTTATACCTCTTTGTTGTCATGAATAAATATTGTCTAGTTTCTTTTAACCCTTGTACAATTCATATTGCACTTATCATTTAGTTGATAATGTTTGATAATCAACTGAAATATGCATTAGGACATCTCGATATTACATTGAAAGGAAAAGAAAAACACAGGGAACTCTGCTCATGCCTTGATCTTCAAGATCATGCACTTTTTGTGTCCAAACACCCGCTCGACATGACCATACACCAAACTATTTCTCGCTTTCACAAGCCACATCTCAAGAAAAACCATTTTAAGCTAACCAAATATCGACACATTCATTCTATCAGAATCCTATTGAAACTAGAAAAATCAACCTAATCAATCAAATAGTCTCTAAATTGTTGACAGTGCCTTTCAATTATCAAAAAAATGATTGAGCCTCCTGAATCAGGAAACACAACAATCCAAATTCTTGAGAATAGATTTTTGGTCATATCTCTAGTGGAGCGGAGATAACCTATAATCCCTAATGAGATTAGAAAAATTTTTGTCTATGGTTGCATCAAATACAAATTGCCATCCCTATGAGAGTTTGAATGACGTACAAGGAGAACTACAAATATCTCCCATATTAGACTTCATATCATGCAGCCATGATAGCATTTCATATCATGCACTCATATTACCATCATACATCATCATTTTTATAATATCACTTTAAGCCAGGTTTGTTGAACCTCTAAGGAATTCTTGGTAAGAATTCTAAACTTCGCAAACCAAGTGTCATTCAGGTAAGGTCCTTTTCTCCTCAGCACCTCATGTTAAAACCTTTTTTTATCAAGTAACTACTATAAAAGTCTAGTTTTAAGAAATTATTGTCTAGAAACTATCATCAAAAACTTTTGTCGAGAACATTCGTTAGAAGCTTTTCAAGAATTTTGTCAAGAACTAGTGCCAAAACCCTTTCATCAAGAAATTTTGTCATGAACTTCTGCTAAGAAAAACTTGTATTAGAAGTTTTATCGAAAACTTTGTCACCACTTTTTCCAAAAGCCCACAAGTCAGTGGCACCCTTTTCAAAGCCCATAAGTCACTGGCACCCTCATCAAAGCCCATAAGTCAGTATTACCCTTTTCGAAGGCCACAAGTCAATGGCACCCTCTTCCAAGCCCATAAGTTAGTGGCACATTTTTCAAAGCCCACAAGTGAGTGGCACCTTTTTCAAAGCCCATAAGTCATGGCACCTTTTCAAAAGCCTACAGGTCAGTGGCACCCTTTTAAAGCCCACAAGTTAGAGGCACCCTTTTTAAAGGCCACAAGTGAGTGGCATCTTTTTCAAAACCCACAAGTTAGTTGCACCTTTTTAAAGCCCGCATAAGCTAGTGGCACCTGAGTCAAAGCCCGCACAAGCTGGCAGTACCCAAGTCAAAGCCCACACAAGTTGGTGGCAACTAGTCTGAGTCAAAGGCCATACAAGCTGGTGGCACCAAGTCTGAGTTAAAGCCCACATGAACTGGTGCCACCAAGTTTGAGTCAAAGCTCACACAAGCTGGTGGTACCCGAGTCAAAGCCCAAACAAGCTGGTGGCACCCAAGTCTAAGTCAAAGCTCGCATGAGCTAGCGGTGCTTGAATCAAAGCCCACACAAGCTGGTGGCACCCAAGTTTAAGTCAAAGTCCACAGAAGTTGACCTCACCTACATAAAAAATCCATGATACTCTGCACCTACCTAAGGGGGTCAAACCTTAGAAAACCTAACACCTTAGAGTTCTGGGGAGCA
>JAQSVH010000002.1:2291046-2304515 GCA_029448705.1 Adansonia digitata | reverse complement strand
ATACTTTTGTATTAGAACTAAGTCTATGTGAATACTAGGATACTTTCGTGTCAAAATTACACATTAGGAATAAGTTCATCATATTAGACTATTTTTAGGTCTTAAGGTCAATATTTTTAAATAAAACTGGGTATTTTAAGGCAATGTCTCCTAATTAAATTAATACGTAAAATTCCTACCAAAATATGCGAGGGATTTTATGGATTATTTTAATATCGAGACACCTTTTTCAAAATAAAATTAGGATTTTTCAATTTTTGTAAAAATAAAACCTTTTGGTATTCCACATGTTCTCTAACGAGTATGATAGAGAATGATAAAAACTTTCCTATCCATAGAGAATAATAAAAACTTTCCTATTCTATTGGTTCTCCAAGAGGATACAGAAGATTTTTTTATTTTTAAAAATATTAAAAACTTGATTTTCCCATTCAAAATAATAAATTTGTTTCATAAAATTCTATTTGTAAATATGAGAATTATAATTAAATATCAAATATTGAAACCAAATAAAAATCAAAATTTATGTTAACACGCAATTAATAAAGTATTGATTATCAGGTATCATGAGAAGGTTGATCCTTACTTGTGATTGTAACCGACTCTCGAAGCTTTTTAAGCGATCTTTGGTATGAGTGTAGACTTTGGAGTTTGTTTTTATGGGTTTGGTAATCCTTAAAATACAAACTTTGACAGTGACCAATCTCACTTGGCTCAAATAAGATTGATGGCAACTCTAAAATAATGATCATTTTGTAACGACTATTTAAAGTTAAGTCGAGTGAGCAATTCATCTTGATAGCTAAGTCCCTAGACACGAAAAATTAAAAATGATATTAATGATATTAATGATGATATGGGCCCCTAAAAATAAAAGAAAATAATGACATATATATATATAGAAACGAGGGGTACACCCATCATTCTAAGTTGGGCTGGTCAGGATTCGTATTAGGGTTGTGACACCAATGTTGGTGCATGCTATTGTGGAAGTCTTTGCAGGTCTTTCGCCATTGTTCGCTATAAGAAAATGCTTGGGCTTGTATAGGAGATCAACGGATCATTGGGGAAGGTTAGCTTTTATTTAGCGGATTTTGTGTTTGTTTTTGTTGTACTTTTTTCCCTAGAACAATCATTAATAAAAAGAAATGGAATCAAGAAATGGAAATGCACACCACACATAACAGTAGAAAGCTATGCATCCTTAACCAATGAAAGATACAGTAAAAGTCATAACTGAAAATATGTAAAATGTTAATACGTATACATAAAAAAATATTAAACATATTTAAGGCAACAAAATTCCTATTGCTAATATCAACATTATTAAAGGATACAAAGTCTTTCCAAACCATGATATTATCTCTTTGCCAGTTACAAACATATACATAATTTTACACTCTCAACTAAGATAATGATAGGTAAACCACCTTGATTAGGTTAAACACACGGATAGTTCCAACCTTCAAACTTTTACCTGTAACCATTGCCAAAACAAGCATGAAGAGGCAATTTATCAAATTGTATTCACAGAATTTGCTATATATGAAGCCAATAAAACAACAATAGTATGTAAAACTTTTCATAACCTAAACTTCTAGAACACTTTTTCTTTTTCCTTTCGACACAGATATCCTGCAATATACAAGCAGAGGCAAAATGTCTCGCGACGTCCATATCTGTTGGCAAGAAACAAAACCTCAACATGAACAAAATAACACTCTAGGATGCCCAACATTTACCAATGAAAGACAAACCATTGAATTCAGGGAAAACACTTCTCCATAATTCATTACGTTATATAAAAAAAATCATAAATGCTTTTGCAAACAAAAATTTCTTTTATTGATATTAAGCATTTTTACAAGATACAAACCTTCGTCAAATACACAGTGCAAATCTCTTCACTGGTTACATGGATGAACTATTTACGAAGTATATTTTGCCTTTTTTTTCCTATATAGGTTAAGCCTGGGTTTTTGTTGGAGCTGTGGTTGATGTAAGGGTAGTTCTTGTTCATGTTGCTTGTATACAAATTTTGAAAACCTACGATGGAATTTTGTTAGTTCTTTGTTTTTTTCCTTGGCTGTGCGAGTAATGTCCTGATATTTTTGTTGGGAATTTCATTGGCCTTGCAATATTCAATGGCGTTGTGTGCTCTTTTTATTTGAATGGATTTTTTGGGCCATAATTATTCTCTTTGAAATTCCCTGTCTTAGATTTCATGTTTGTTGATTTTAATGGCTTTCATTGGACCTTTAATGGAAAACACCTCAACTAATTATATTTTGTTATTTATGGGTCAACATATACAGACCAATTACTTTAATATTATTTTTGGATGATGTATAATCACCAACTTTCTCATATAGCATTGATCAAATTGTGACTTAAGCATTAGTCGCCCCCTCAAATTAAAAAGAATGAAAAAAAAATCGACAACATTGTTAGATCAGTCTCTACCGCAAGGGTAATAGTACAAAATAGCTTGTAGGTAAAGTTCCTAATATTCATGGTTTTTATCACAAAAACACCTTATCACGTCTACTCTTGATAAGGTTTCTTAGAAATTTTTGTTGACACCCGTATCATAGCACAGGCCCTTTAATTAGTATTATATAAAAGCAGAGGGTTGGTTTCCATTAAGGGGAGCCAACCTCCAATGTATTTGGCAGCCAAATAAAAAGGCATAAGATAAAAGATAAAGAAGTAATCACAGTTTTCTAATTACTAATTCTAACAACTATTATTTTCCTTTTGAAAATATTTTTTCTCTTTACACTTCTTTTAATAAATATCAAGCTATTTCCTTTTTTGAAATTTTTCCCATGAATTTGTGGCCAAGACGGGAGTAGTCATTGCAGAGCGACAGACGGGAGAGAAAGAGAAGGAGATATGAGTTCCCTTCAAAAGGAGCAAGAAAACGAGACACTCGTAGAAGCGGCGCTCCGTGTTCTAAACACGGCGGACCCCTTTGAGAAGGCCCGGCTTGGCGACTCAGTTAGCACCAAATGGCTCCAAGGAATCATCACCCGTCCCTACAACCCATCGCAAAACCTTACTGTTCCCGATCGCCCCGCCAGGCTCACCGACGTACGTAGCAGCTGTCCTCGATTTCCTTTACGTTAACTGTAATTAAAATGGTTCAATAAAAGATAACCTTTTTTTTTTTTAAGATTAAGTTGGTGTCACCAAGTTTGATGCCAAAGCTCGGGAAAGCAGGTAGCTTGCAGAGCAGGCAAGCCATTGTGCATAGTCTTGTACATACAGAGAGTTGGGCTATTGATTTGTCATGGGTACCTTTTCGCTTTCGCCCTTTGTTTTTTTAGTTTTTCTGGTTATGATAAAGGCTGATTTCATTGTTGTACCACATTTAAGGTCGAAGAAAATCAAACCTTTTGATAGTTAGTGATCTCATTGATTCTGGTGATGCATACTTGACTAACATTCCAAAGTTTAGAATTCGAAAATTTTAATTTGGAAGTTTTGAGTTTGCATATGGGATCCATTCATACCATTAAAAGTTCCAAATTAAATTGTTTGTTATGTCTTCAGTTAATTGTTGCTTTCTGACACTTCAGGGAACTTGATATATCTAAGTTTAAAGGTCTTATGTATAAATAGCGAGTCTTCAAAATTAAATTTTGCATTATGAATTGAGTTAATGCAACTTTTGAGTTTTGAATATTTGATTATTTAGAAAGTACTATTTTGTATTTGTATATCTGTTCATTTTCGTTTTATTGATTTGATATAGGATATAATTGCTCGTTTTGGTAAGAAAGAAGCAATGCCAAGAGAATTCTTCTCGGATTTTGTGAAGGTAGCTCAAGATGAAGGCCGGCATTTCAGCCTGCTTGCAGCTCGACTTGAGGAGCTTGGTTCTTCTTATGGTGCATTACCTGCTCATGATGGGCTTTGGGACTCTGCAATTGCTACATCCAAGGACCTCTTGGCACGTTTGGCAATTGAGCACTGTGTCCATGAGGTGCATGATTCTCTCATACTCATCTTCGATATTAGAAGCATTGCATTAAGGCCTTAATACTGTTAAGTTGGGGATAACCTAGGATTAATGAAAATTACAATCTGTGGTTTCCAATTCCATATTAATTTATAGCGAGAAAGGCCTGCTTGCCAATAGCCTTCCTATAATCCTTTTAAGATGGTGTGAGCTTCTCTTGCAACGATATCTCTATTCGAAAGTCTTTTAATCTACTTGATATGTGATGGAAAGTCAAGGACTTGGTCCACTAAGGTGATTGATTACGGGAGCAAGTATATATAAAGTGGAAGAATGCACGAAGTAATGCACATGAAGCATTTATTATTAATAATTTAACAAGGTCTATGAGGTCTTAGTTCAGATGGAATCAGTTTATTTCGTGTGAATATGGAACTTGGTAATGACATGAAAGAGGGGGGATAGTATGTATCTAACTATGCAACACGTATACTAATTCACTCAGCTGCATAAAATGTTCACTTGATGGATTAACTGAAAATATTCCAGGCAAGAGGACTTGATGTTCTGCCGACAACCATCTCTAGGTTCCGCAATGGTGGCGATGATGACACAGCTGATTTATTGGAGACAGTAGTTTACCCAGAAGAGATTACACATTGTGCGGCTGGAGTAAAGTGGTTTAAGTATCTTTGCCTTAGATCCAGAAATCCAGCTTTGTATCAAGACAGCCAGAAATCACAAGAAAGTGAAGCAGGAGGAAGTGAGACTCCAGCGGAGAAGGACGGTGAAGAGGTGATTCAGAAATTTCATGCAATCGTAAGGACACACTTTAGGGGACCATTGAAGCCACCCTTTAATGAGAAAGCAAGGAAAGCTGCAGGGTTTGGTCCTCAGTGGTATGAGCCCCTTGTTGTTAAAAGCCCTGCCTCAGAATTCTAGCATTAGATATTTACAAATTTTCTATGCAGTTTTCATCAGATTTGTAAGGCTTGTGAGGTCCTACTACAAAACTTAGCCATCCTCCCAACCCAACCCATATGGTACCTACGTGGCTCTGTAATGTTCTTTTTTTCTAAGTTTTGATCGAAATCTTTGAAATATTCCATTTTTGATAATTATGGGAAGTCATTTTTATATTGACTTTAACCTTCTTGCTTATTCCGTTGTATTAATATTCCAGTTTTCTTGATTGAAGCAGACTGTATGTGCACCATTGTATCTGAGTCATTCCGAGACCATTTACTGCAATGGATGACCTTTAGAAATATTTCCGATACTTGGATGATATCTGAAGAAATGCTGCATAAATAGGCCAATTTAAGACGCAGTCTTATGACTTGTTACCAGAGTCGGCAATTGGGTGGGTTGGAACCGGTCATTTTGGGTTTGAGTTTTTTCGCATTCGGACTAATTCGGGTTTGGGTTATTTGGATTCGAGCTAATTCGGGTTCGGATCAATTTGGGTTCGAGCCAATTCAGGTTCGAGATGATTCGGGTTCGGGTTTAGGTTGGGTTTGGATTTGAATATATTTTACATTATTTTTTGTTTTATGTTAAATGTAATCACTTTTACGTAAATTTGAATCTTAAGTCTAGGCCTAAATTTGGCTCAATCTGGCCCAAAAAAAACTTAGTTCGATTCTATAGGCTAGTTGCGGTCTGAAAAAATTTGAATTCTAAGTTCAGGGCTGAATTTGGCCTGGTTAATCAATTTAAGTACAAATCATTATTCATAATATTAAAAAATTATTTTTATATTAATATTTACATATTTTATAATTAAATTTAAATAAAATATATTATTTTATTTAAAAAAATACTATTTCAGGTTGAGTGTGTTTAAAACTTAAAATCTAAAACTTGGGCCTGATTGTACTAGGCCTATTATGTTGGGCAAACTGTTTGATCCATGACCAGGTCTAGTTACTAGTTTAACGTGTGATTTTTTTTTTTTTTGATATGGTATTATCTATTACGGCTTTCATATTTTTTTAATTTATCTTATTACTTTGTTATATTATTATCAAACTCCAATTACCATTACTTGAAATAATAATAATAATATTCAAAAAAGTATTTAAAATTTTACTATTAATATACATAAACTTTTAATATTCAATGAGTTTAACTAATTATTTTTTTTAAAAAAAGTGATAAATGAATTATATACTTTATTGATAATACTTTCAAAGTACATATATCATTTAGTTTTCGATAAATCATTATTTTATCATATATAAACCTGCTCAAGGATCGGGCTACCCACTCGGCCCAATTGGGCTTGGGCTCGAGTTCTCAAATTTTTGTTTCAAACTAGCCCAACCCAACTTGGAACAGTGATTTTAAATTAAAACAACATATATTTTATTTTAATTTAATTATAAAATATATAAATATTAATAAGAAATATTCTTTAATATGATGAACAATAGTTCTAGCTTAAACAGGCGGGTCTAGACATATTAAATAAGCACCTGAGCTTGAGATTTTAAAAAATTCAGGTTGCGACTCGGTCCAACCCATGAGCAGGTTTAATCACATATAAAATATAAACTAAGTTTTTAATATTTAATTAAATTATATATGATATTAATATTTAATATTTAATATTTAATATTTAATATTTAATATTTGATTCATTTTTTATATGATATTATCTATTATGGCTTATATTTTTTAAATTTATTTTCTTATTTTATTATATTATTATCAGACTCAATTATATTTACTTGAAATAATAATAATAAGAAAAAAATATTCAAAGAAGTATTTAGAATTTTATAACTAAAATATTTAAATTTTCAATAGTTAATGAGTTTAACTAATTAAATTAAAAAAATGATAAATCAATAATATACTTTATCAACAATGTTTTCAAAGCTCATGATATGATTTACTTTTTGACAAATTATTATTTTATCATTTATAGACATGCTCAAGGGTCAGGCTGCCCATCTGACCTAATTGGGTATGGGCTTGTGTTGTCATTTTTTTTTGTCTTCGATTACCACGGCCCAGTCGAAATAGTAATTTTAAATTAAAATAATATATATTTTATGTAAATTTAATTATAAAATATATATAATATTAATAAAAAAATTCTTTAGTGTGATGAATAGTAACTTTGGCTTAAATATACGGGTATGAGCATGTTAAATAAGAGCTTAGGCTTGGGATTTTAAAAAACTTTAGGCCGAAGCTCGCCTCGACCTATGAACAAATTTAATCATATATAAAATATAAATTAAAATTTTAATATTTAATTAAATTATATATGATATTAATATTTAATATTTAATATTTAATTCATTTTTGATATAGTATTATCTATTATGGTTTTCATATTTTTTAATTTATCTTATTATTTTATTATATTCTTATCAGATTCCAATTGCCATTAACAATAATAATAATAATAATAATAATAATAATAATAATAATATTATTATTATTATTATTATTATTATTATTATTATTATTAAATTATCACATTCTAATTACCATTAAATTCTTCTTCTTCTTCTTCTTCTTCTTCAAAGAAGTATTTAAAATTTTACTATTAGCGTGCATAAACTCTCAATATATAATGAGTTTAACTAATAAAATTAAAGAAAATGCAATAAATGTATAATATACTTTATTGATAATATTTTCAAATATCATATATAGACCTATCTTGGGTCTAGGTTTTCATATTTTTATATTAGACTAGCCTGATCTGGCTCAGAATAGTGATTTTAAATTAATATATTTTGTTTAAATTTAATTATAAAATATATAATATTAATAAAAAATATTCTTTAATATGATAAACAGTAATTATGACTTAAATAGGCAAGTCTAAGCACGTTAAATAAATGCCTGAGCTTGGGATTTAAAAAAAAAATTAAGCTGTAGCCCGACTTAACCTATGAGCAAGTTTAATCATATTTAAAATATAAATTAAGTTTTTAATATCTAATTAAATTATAAAAAGAATATTAAATAAAATTCATAATTAAAGTTTTTTATTTATAAAAAAATATTTAATTATAATTTTTCCATATTTATTTTTAGTATTAAATTCGGGTTCAAGTTTGGGTTAGGCTCAGGTTCGGATTCTTTCGGGTTCAAGTCATTTTCGATTCGAGCTATTTTGGATTCGAGTTTTCTCAAGTTCGAGCTATTGATTTTTTTTATTAAATGGGGTTTGATTCAAGTTCGGGCTCAAATTTTTTTAGATAAATTTTCGGATTCAAGTTCATTTTACCACTTCTACTTGATACCATTAGTTGTTTGCTATGCCTCAATAGAACTAGGTGCAATTTTAAACACAAAGAAAACCGACTCTAAATCTGTCATTTTGGAACAACCTTGTTGTTAGAACAAGAAAGCAGGCAATGATTATTGGTATTAAAAAAAATTAAAAACGCTGAAATTTCAGTTTTAAAAAACATTTTTAAGTATCACTTTTGATAATAGTTATATGAATAATTTTCGTGATGTTTGGATTCAATTTTAACAATAAATCGTTGGATTCAAATTTGGGTTAAAAAAAAAATAAAATTCACCTCAGGTACAGCAAATCTGGAGTTGATTGATGTAAGTTGATGAGGTAAGGGCTATGCGATTCATCAGTCTGATAATTGAAGCTGTGTTGAAGTAACTCCAAGGCATTGAGACATCAAATTCGAAATATTACATGAACGTAAACAAGAATCTGAATTAAAACAACTTAAAAATTGAAATGTATGCATGAGAAATGCCATTATTCATTTCACTATTCGCGTTTTCCCATCATAGATTTAGCTTTATTTTATCGGAAGGAAACATGAAATTGCAGAACAAGCCCGGCTGAAGAGGGCAAAAAATCTGACGAAAATGATAAAACTAAAACATCATACAAAAATTTTACATCAGTGAGTTGGTGCTAGTGTAAATGTCCAATGAATTAACAAAATTTTGGTAACCAGGATTGCAGCACAACCGTGCTTCTGCAATCGAAATTCTGGAACAACTAAAAATGATCAGTTTGGAGAATTATTAACCTTTAGGAAAGAAACCTCTTCATCACAGCTGATCTATTGGAATTTCGACAATAAAATGTTATCAGAGAAGAAGCCTCCGAATATCACCGAAGTGAGATTGCAATGCTGAAATAAATGCACCTGCAATAAAAATTGCTGATATCTCAGGCAGGTATCATACTGATGTATCCATAGGGGTGAAAGGTGTAATTACAGCCATCCAGGCAGCAGTACTACATAAAAGATCACAGATTTTATTAAACCAGGTAACTCGTTAAATATTTGGACTAAAAATATTGGAGCCAGTTATGTCTTCATTCAAGCAGTACCCTCCACGATTTTTCATTAACTCATACATCATATTATTACCAGGATGACAGACATGGGAGGGATGAAACCCTCATCTCTTCTACTTTCGCAGTTTGCTTTACATCTTTCACATAAGAATATAGGTTATGGAAATTATTTTAATATTTGCGGCTATCCACCATCTGTCAAAAGGTTCATATTTAGAGCTTCAAAAATTCATATTTAGAACAGTGATTAAAAAGACTTGCACCATTGCATACCTCCAACTTTGCCGGTCAAACACATGATGATCAGCAGATAACGTCAAGTTTATTTTTGCCACAACTGCAGGCCTCTCAATCCCTGTGCAGGAATTCAATTTACGAAATGCAACATACTTTAAAGCATTAAGTATATGGAAGCATAGCGGAAAAGGGGTAAACACTTGACCATCACTTCGGAACACTGGTTCAACAAATTTGTTTCCTCTACCAATAGCAAGGATACCAGCCTGCCAATAAGATGGAGAGATTTACAGCACCTTACAATGTCCTGATCACTTTCTAATAGCATCATCTATTACAGTGGTTGTTTATTCTCAATATTGCCTCCAGGAAAGAGTCCAGAAAAAAAAAGACATTAAGAGTGGTTCTCCACTGTTGTAAAAGTCAATATTGTCAACAAATGGAGAACCCAGGACTGTGCTTTTTCAAAATTATTGCTTTATGATTGTTAAAAAATGTCATTAGACCAGCTACTTTTTTTAGACATGAATTTGAGGCCTGAATGCAACATATTATTCATGCTTCTAGTCATGGATGGGAGAAGCTGAAGCTACATCAATGTTTGCTCAGTACATGCACATTGACATTAGAGACGGACAATCTTGGTGGCTGCACGTGTGAGCAAGTATGCAGCACATTCTCAGCATATTTAAACGCAGGTGCATGCATGTGCACACGTGTGTGTGTGTGTGTGTGTGTGTGAAAGAGTACCCGTGGGGGATTTATAATTGCACAAAAATGTCAACAGGAAACATTCCCAGATTTGAAATGCTGCGGAAAAACAATTTCTCAATATTTCTTTCAAACATTAAAAAGGTCGTTGTGGAGAACTAGTACTGTGTATGCTCATAAAATTACATACCTGAAAGTTCCTCCTTGAAATTCATTTGGTAGAAGCTTCCCAGCCCATGCCTTTTCAGCTAGTTGCTTAACCTAAAGATCAAGTCAAGAGGGATAAGCTGATAAACCAAACCCAGAATGTAAATTAATGATTACTAAAATATGAACTGAAAAGAAATAGACCAAAAGAATGGTAACTAGCTAGCAATTCCGAACTTGTTGACTACCGTCTGGTAAAGTGCAGATTATCTCAGAGATCTAGTTTAACTTAAGTTATATCTATACCGAGCTTTCTATTAGTCAACACATTTAAAGAGGCACACTGTTGCAAGCAGATCCCAGTATCAGTCCTGTTATTACCTCATTTAAACAAGCTTAAAAGGAAAAGTACAGAGGTAATAGAACAAATGATTAGGTGAAAAGTAGCCAAAATTGAGAAAGCACAAGCTCAAACAACAGAGTAGAGGAGCCAAACAAGTTGTTAAACTAACAGCTAGAGGTCAAAGATAAAATTACCTCCGTGGAGATTGATGAAATGGATTTCTGATCTGCATTCCTTAAAATTGGAGTCATTAAACCCTGCAATGCAAATAAAATACTATGAAATAGGTTGCTTTATAGAACCTGAGACAAACATATTAATGGAAGCATACCTTCTCAGTAGCAACTGGAATTGATATGTCAACGGAATCACACAAAACTATTTCCCCCTTTCAACATCCCAATAAGCTGCAGTCATTGACATTGCAATTTTTATTTCTTATTAGAAATAAGCCAAGAGAGCGATAATTGCTGTATGAAAGCTAAATTGTTACTGAAGAAAAAAGAATTATTTAATTATTTTCAATTCTATGGAAAAGCACTTATTAGCGGTAAGCTGATGCCGGAACTTTCTTATGCATAGTGGGTACACTCAACACACATGTTAGATAAATTAGCAAAATCTTATAGACCTTCCCGTTTGAAACTTCTTCGACACAACCATTTATTATTAACACAAAACAAGTCTTTTCCTTATTTGGATGTTAGAGGAGGCTCATAGACCCACCTAGTAGTCTAGTACTAATGTAAAAACTTCAGATTCTACCAAAGTGAAGAAATATTTTATACAACATTAATACAGTCTTCAGAATTATCTTCTCAAATGAAGCTGAAAACAATTTATAGACCAGCAACTACAACTACTAGCTGAACTACTTAGGTATAAGAAACAAAAATGAATACACAGGCTTCCCTCGTTAAGGGACGCTGAAGTTCTAGTTTGAGCATGAAAAAGCATGTAGGGTTGGGAAAGGAACGGACGAGGATTACCCACTAATAATCCAGACAATGAATCAACAATAAAGAAATAAATAAAGGTAAAAAAAATTAAACAAAATATTTTCTTCCTGACAAAGATTTACCAGAGATGCAAAAAGCACTGACAAAAGTATTTTGGGCTTGAATCAGTTTAAAAATGTGTCATTCCCAATGTTTGCAGCAGTAAAACAGATTGGAATCTAGTCCAAGAAAGAAATATCACCCAATATCTCTGGCAATCTTTACTACATCTTACAATTGATCATGCCCTTAATTGTTGTGTTGGCTTGGCTCATATACCATGTTTACTCAGAATCCTATGAGGACCAATGTTATTGAAATTATGTCTTACCGTTAGCTTCAGGTATATTTTTCAGAGCAATTGGCACCGCTTTTATGACAACGTCATTCACTGAAACTTTAATATCATGCTTCTCTGCAAATTGAGAGAGAATAGAATGATTAGCAGTCAGCCAAACAACGGATGTGAAAAATCGAATTGATGATACATGAATATTTTCAATACCTTCAAGCTCCTTCCTAAAAGAAAGAAGAGGATCCAGTATAACATCTGATAAACACAGTAAAGCCTTTAAGATCAATAATTAAATTATACCAAAACCTTTAGATAAATATTTAAAGTTCCTACCAGAAGATAAATACAAATGTGGTGTAGTCTGTTTTGATTCCAACAACCTCCTCGCAATAACCTGCAGAATGAACAAAACTCAGTAACAAAAAAGAACCAAAGTCGAACGTCAAATGAACTTTCTGTCATTAACTCATTCAACCATATGAAACAACATATTTAGAGGTAGAGACCAATCAGAATAAAATTCCAATACAAAATTTAGTAAAGAGAAATATGTGAAAGGTGAGATCCAAGAATATCAGACAAATAGATTAATTAGAATATGTTCTACTAATAACAAAATTTGACAGCATATCAAATGAAAAGGTTGCCAACAGAACTTTTAGCAGTAACACAGATACATTGGTCTTAAAACTAGATAGATTTCACTGAGAAGAATTAATAAAAGGACTTTCCTTGAGCTTAGACATTTATTATCTGAATTGACTACAAATATTTATGGAAAGCCATCAAACATTTTGTATAGCAAATAGCATACATGGACTTCAAGGAAGAACAGCATTTTCAAATACTTCTATTGCAGTTCTAGTCTGAGAATACTGCTAACTTTATGGTCATTTGTATGCATTTGACTCAAACAAAATCTGAAAGGCATGCCCGAAAATGGAACACAGCAAATAACAGCATGCTCCCTAATATCTCTTAAATTACTTGATTTGTTCACATAGACGTTTCAAAATAGACTGATCTTCATATTATATAGATGCCTCGTTTTGTTTCAACTTTCAAAGTAGGGAGGAGAAAAATTAAAATATGTTTTCACCATAGAAGTATTCACGAAAATTTATGATTGCCTTTCCTACTCAATCGATAATCTGTGGTTCTATTGTGCAATAATCATCAAGGCCTGTGTTCTTTGGGTGAACTCAACTTAAAATCAATTACTTGTCAGTGCAACTGATTCAGTAAAGCGTCACAAGCAAACTTTGCAAGCCAAGTCCTTTGACCCTTGCTCCCTCTAACTTCTGTCAAATGCATTCATCTAAACCTCCTAATTTTGGCAAAGCTCTTTGCATCATTATATTTCCATATTTTCCAACACTACCATCTGCATTTACCTTCAATTTGGTCATTAGCACATACATCTTATCTTTCTCGTATTTAATTGTTGATGCATATATATATATATATAT
>JAQSVH010000002.1:2259847-2278570 GCA_029448705.1 Adansonia digitata | reverse complement strand
AGAAAAAATATTTTGTATTTTTGATCAAAATGTTTTGTTAAAATTTTGAGAGACTTGAGATTTGTAAGTTACAAGTTTGGAGTTTTAAGTTTTAATTAGTATTATATCTGTTGCTTTGCATGCTTACGGAATTTGCCTCTTAAGTATGTGGCATTGTTATGTCTTAAATCTCCAGATCTGGGGCGTGACACTTTTGGAAGTCAAAGCTATTTTTTATTGAAAACGCAATGCTAAATGAGTAAAAATTTTTGGTTTTTGCATTTAAAACCATAGTTTGGCAAGCCAAACCAAAAAGTCAAAAAAATGGAGATGTTGTGGTTTAGAAACTAGCTTTTGGATTGTTCTCGAATTTTTAAATTTTTATTATTTCAAACATACTTTTTTATACATTTTAACTCTTTAGCATTTTTTACAACAATATCATATAAATAAAAGTTTTTAAATTACATTTTTCAATATAATTTTTAAACACATTTTTTAACCCTAACTTTTTCTAACCCAAGTTTTTTTTGACAGTAATATTAAACTAAATCTTAATTAGTTAACTGTGGATGGTTATGGGAAAATTAAATTAAAAAAAAAAAAGAAAAACAGTGGCACGTTCATATAACCAAACTGCAACCAGCTACCACACGCTTTTTTTTTAAAACAATTTGGGAAAAGTAATTGAAATTATGCTGTTTAAATGGAGATTGTGTAGCTTATATGTTCCGATTTCATATGTGGAAATATAATGTCATATATATTTTGAACGTTTTATATATGAAAAATTTGAACTCTTTAGGATAGTATAATAAAATATATTTCAATTTTATTTATACAATTTAAAATTTTCATCAAAATTATTTTATAATATATATTTTTTTAATTTTCAGCTAATCATGGGTTGAAATTGCAATTTTGTTTATTGAGTGTCCATCTCAAATTTTTAAAATAAGAGATTGAAATTTATGGGATAATTGAATAATCTATTATATTTTCATGTGTGTAAAAAAGTAGCTTTCAAATCACTTTTACATTCAAAGTGAAAAAAATTTTTTTGACATATGTTTGTGCCAATATATAGAAAGTATTATGCACAATATAAATATATGATATAAAAAATAAGTAAAAATCATAAAAATATGATATGATATGTAACATAATACGAATGCAATTCGAAGACACGAATATCTCAAAATTTTATATTCTGAATTGTGTAAAAGTTTATACTAGAGTATCCTATATACAGAAGGTTCTCACCAACTAAGAAAACAATTACTACATTAATAATTACAATATAATATCAAAATCATAATTATACCATAATCTCTAATATTACATTAATATTCTAATAAACACATTTACCGATAATACTACACTAACATCCCTCAAACTCAAGGTGTTACTATAGATAGCAACTTGAGGTTAGAAACCAAGTCTTGCAAACGACCAAGAAAATGTGTCTTTGTGATACTAGCAGCTAGTTGATTCAAAGAAAAAATTATAACCTGATGACATACAAAATGATAATCAATCTCAATTATTTTGGTTCACTCATGAAACACATCATTATGAGCAATCTGAATGGCACTATGATTATCAAGTGAGGTTTAGTGCTAGAAGATAATGAAATGCCATATCAACAGGTAAGAGGTGAAGCCAAGTAATTTTTCGTGGCATTTTCAAGAACACAATATTTGGATTTGTTACTGGATCGAGTAATAATAGTTTATTCCTTGCTTTGCCAAGAAATGAGAGAATCTCCTAAAAAAAACATTAACGATGATCTATAGGATCCCAAGCTCAATTAGAATAAAAATTTCTAGATAGTACCAAAGATGTATTGGTGGAGAAATGAAGCCCATGAAATAGTGTACTTTTGATATATTGAATAATCCAAAGAATAGTTGAAATGAGTTGATCAAGGAGGGGCCATAAATTGGCTAACAAGTTGGCGATTTAATGTAAGATCAATAAGCAAGGAACCATCCATTGGAGTAAGTTTAACATTGGGCTCGAGCGGAGTAAAGACAGTTTTACTAGCAATAATGCCAACTCTAGTAATCAGAAGCATCCTTGTCCTGGGAGAGATAACACCTCAAGCCTCAAGAATAATTAAGAGAAAAATATCCTTAATTTCAAGCTACTTATGAAGAAACTCTTTCAATTCAGCAGTGCAAGACTGGTCATCACGGTGATAATCATATCATCTACATAGAAAAGAAATAGAACAATGCCATGGTTAGTGTGCCGAACGCATAATATTGAGTCACGAGGGCTAAAAGTAAAACCAAGTTTATCAATGATCGAAAAAAATTTTGCAAACCAAGCTTTGGGTGCTTGTTTTAAATCATTTAAAACCTTTTAAAGCTTACAAGCTGTTATTGCTGTCTATCACACATTACGTAACGAATTTCAATCATTATGGTTGTGACTTATGCGCGTAATGGATAAAATACGATACGACGACGATGATTTTTATTACGATGTGATTATTATGATAACTTTTTAGAAGTATGCCATTTATTCATCGCCCCTTTTTCAGGCGTTGTTCCTTACCATAAAAAAAGTGCACCCTGTGAAAACATTTTGCTGTTTTTCAATGTAAATCCAATAAAAAATGGCATAAATTTTGTTAAACTTCATTAATTATTATGAATCTCTTCTTTATACAAGCTTGGAAAGTGCTCATAGCCATCAAATTTAAGCATTGAGATTGCATAACTTTTAAGGTAAAAATGCTATATTTCATCGGAACCTTAACATTAAACAATTAAAAATAATTGACTTTTGAATTTAAAATTATGATTTATAGATTCAAATTAAGAAATCACAAATTTATATCTTTTGCGATTCAACTAAACGTTTATTGATGAAATGATATCATTATCTTTGTATTTTTAAATTTTTTATTATTTATATGTTTTTAAATATTTCAATTCTCGTAATACTTTTTTTACAGTAACATCAAATATTTAAAATTCTTAAATAACATTTTCTTATCACACTTTCAAAATATATGTACTTTTTTCAACCCAAATTCCAAACTTCTCCCAAATTAAACTAACCCTAAGCCCTATTTTCCTCATACATTAGTAGTGTATATAAAACTGCAGCCATAAGTTCCATAAGTTGGATTATGAAGCTAAATTTTCGCGATGCCATGATCTGATCAATTCTAAGTCATTCACAAAATGAAAAACAGTTGGGAAGCATGTTTCATTTCCCACTTTCTATACATTTTTTCATTTTTAAATATATATATATATTTTTTATAAAAGTAACTTAAAAAAATGTTAGCAAGTAATACACATTTAATCACTTAGTTTGTTTTTTTAAATACTTGATAAGAAATTTTCCGGGTGTGTGTTAGAGACGAAGAGATATAAAGGAAAAGATATATATATATATATAAATGAAAATATTATTCATTTCTTATTGCTATTTTTTTCTTCTTCTTTATATTTATGTCTTTTAAGAAATTTCATTTTAAAATGATAATTTGGAATAACATCAAAATATCAAATATAAAATTTGATAAACAAATTTGTATTTTTAAAAGTTAAAAAAATGCAAAGGTAAAATTTCAAAGGGAAAGATAAAAAAAAAGTTTTTGAATTTTGGTAAGAAAACATGATTTTGTGTTTTCTCCTGAAATTAAGAAAATGGATATTTTTTTATATTTTTATTTTTTCTCAATGTTTTTCAATAATAAAGGTTATGAATTGTTATAATGATTTTAGAAAAAATAATATCAAGCATACATTTTTTATCAATCTATTTGTTTTTTTAAAATTGAGTGAAAAATGTTAGGGCTTTTTTTTAGAGCAAGAAATAATAGAAGGGTAAAAAAGTATTTTTTGTATTTTTGCACTTTAAATAAATGCTAGTTTATTTTCAATTATTTGTAATAGAAAACGAAAAAAGCATGAAATTTTATATCATTCTATTTCTTTAAATTTTTTAATTATTTATTTTATTTTTAAAAGCTTATAATTTTAAAAAACTTGTAGAAAAATTTTTAAATATAATAAATTATTAATTTATATTCTTAAAAGTAAAAAATATATATTATCATTTTAACATCCAGAAAAAAAATTTTTATATTAAAGTTAAGGTATTAATAATACAAACAAAAAAAATTGTAGAAAAAAGAAAAAAAAAAAACAAAAAGCTCCTGAAACAATAATTATAAGCATGATGGGCAAACAAACCCTCAATTTTATTTTATTTTTTAAATTATAAAAAATTTTTATAAAATGTCAATCAAAAAATAGTTGCGAGAATGAAATTTAATTTATCAAATTAATACTTATTTTATTTCATGTGTTGTAACATATTTCAAAATCAATATAATAAGTTTATTAAAAATGATTTATGTCTCTTGCTAATCAGTGATCTTTGTTAATTTTTATAGCATAACATATATATATATATATATATAACCTTTGTGCTATTTATATTTTGATAATTGTTTTTCTTTTCATCACTCTCTATTTCTCTTAAGTTGTTTTTTTCATTCATGGTAGGAGCACTTCCATTACTTTTCTTTATCATAAATTTTTATTATTTACCATTTTCTCTCTTTATTTCTTTTTTTTTTTTTTGTTTTTCCCCATTTTATCTTTTTTTTTTTTAATTTATTCTTTCTCTCTTCTTGTTATTTTTCATGTTAATTTTTCTTTATCATTCCCTTGTTTTTTTCATTTTTATTTATATATTTATATTTTAGTATCATTTTGTAATTGTTCTTTTTATACAAAAGGATCATAATTTAAGGATAAAAAAAGGATTGTGGGTGTTAAGATTTAAATTTTAGACTTGTTGAATGTTGGCCTTTTTTTTAAATAATATTTTTATTCTCGATTTTAGGCTCTTTCAAAATTAATTTTTAAAATATTTTTATTTATGGTGAGAAATCGACGATGAATGGCCGATTTATCAATTAGAAATGAAAAATTAGCAAATCATTTGCTGATTTCCAATGTTTAGTTGAGACAAATTGGCTAATCATTAGCCGATTTCTTAATAGCATGTGAGAAATCGATAAGTGATTAGCCGATTTTTCACATGCCTATAAAAGAATTATTGAGAAATGGACTAATCATCTATTGATTTCTTAATTGCATGCAAGAAACCGGCCAATCACTTGTTGATTTCTTAATCACATGCTTATAAAAAAATATATATTGAGAAATTATTGTTTTAAAAAATTTATTAATGGTCACGAGCAGCAATGCCTATGACCTCCTGCAAGTGTCCCTTACCATCAGAAATTATAAGAGGGAGTAGTCTTGTGACTCCCTTCCCTCTGGGTGGAGATCCCTCTTTTATGAAGAGCTCCCTTTCTTCATCCTTTCGTCATTTACGAGGAGAGGAAATTTGAATTTAAATTTAAGTATTTAAGGTTTAGGTGATTTTATCAAGCAATTTTTTATAAGGTATGATTTATTTTTATTTGTAAAAGTGTTTTTGGGTATGATTATATGAGTTTAAATTTTTTACAGTACGATTTATTTTTGTTTGTAGAAGTTTAAATTTGTTATTAGTGTTAATTATAGGATTTTAAAATTTTTTAAGGTATGATTTATTTTTATTTATATTTTGATTTCTGTGATATTTTATCTAAAGATGATAAAATTTTTAGTTTGATTGCATTGGTTTTTTGGTTAAAACATTAGGTAGTTATTATTTTTAATGAAAATATAAATTATTTAGTAATGATTAAAGTTATTTTTATTGTAATTAAGTTTTCTTTTGTTAAAATCATGACTGCGAGGAAAAGAGTTGAATTTCAGTTTGAAAAGATTAAACTGTTTGAATATTTTGATGGTATGATTTATTTCTATTTGTGAACATTTAGTTTAATTTTTGTTTAAAGGTTATGTAATGTTGAATTTTAAATGAAAGTTGTTGTTATAGGAAAGTTTTTGATTAATTTAATAGCTTCATCATCATCATTATTGAGATTGCACGAGTATCATATATAGTCATGGGTATTATCCGAACTACTAAAATTTTATTTATCATAAATTTAAAATATTATTAATTATAAATAATAAATTAATAACTTTTTAATTGGATATTCGGTTGGAGTTACGATCACAAAAAATTTTTATTGAACCATCAATTTTACCATGCGACCTTATTAAACAGATGTCAATATGAGCATGGATTAATACTTGCGTTAGACAATGGAGACTTGAGATGCGGGTTTTTTATTTTCTACACAGTAAAACCTAGAGGATATTACACTTCAACTAGGTCTACTAGTTAATAGCAAGGAAGTAATAGAGGCAAACCTGTTACACTAAGAGTATATGTTTAAAGAAATATTAGGTGATATCCTTTTAGAAAAACTGTGTTGGAAGCTCAATAATTAGGATGACTTGGTTGACATAAATGTTCAAAAATATCCCTGAATATGCAACCGAAGGGCAACTAGAATGGCTATTAGAGCATACATGTTACACTTGATTAGAGGAATGTTAATATATGATAAATTTGAAAATTAGATTCATTTAATGAATTTTCCATTTTTGGTAGATTTGAGTCAGGTTGCAAATTATAGTTAGATTCCATATGTTTAGGGTTATTCTATAGGGAACTCTACGGTGCAAAAATTGATGAGACACATGACATAAGTGATTGTTTAATACTGCTACAGTTATGGCCATGGTAACAACTACGATTTCTTGCACTACTGATTACTGAAGACTCTATATACCCTATTGCTTTAAGGTAATAAGCTTAAGTATTTACTATATATTACAACAGCTTATACTTGCATATAATTTATTAAGATGTTATATATATTTGAGCAGATAGTGCTGTCCTAAGGATTTCACCCATACTACTACTAATGTAGAAAGCATCAGAAGATAACTAGATCGCATGGGATATAATAAGGTAAATATTTTAGTAGTTTACCTCAAGTAAGTGCGTATTTAACCTAACGTATTGTATAGTATTCATTAATAATTTCTATCTTTTGTTATAGTTTCTATGGAGGCCATAGCTTTCTAATGCAATTATGGCATGCCTCCCATCTGAAGCTTACGAAAATAATCCCATATGGAGAGCAAATACAACATTAATATGCTTTTTCAATTGTGAAGTGGCACCAGGCAGATAAGGTCTATGTTAGTTTGGGATACAACAACCAATCCCCCAAAGATTGCTGAACCTTGACGAAGTTCACAGAATTGACAAACACAACAATCATGTAGAAAACTGGGTCGAAAAGCATTAAATGGATATGCTTTTGGAAAAAATATGGTTCTAGAATTCTGAATAATAATTTCACACCATCAAATGAATACATCAAATGGTTTTATGCTCAAGGTTGGCTTTTTATGTCTATCGCTAGGATTTTAGAATGTTTGAAGTAGTTCATACAATCAACAAAATTCAAATTTAGACCTTTTTAGGGAGCTTTATAGACATAGCTGACAGCATGGAGTTAGTTGGAAGAAGAGTTAACCTACTTTGACACATGTTGACAATGTCAGTGCACCTAGGATGTCATTTAGTCATCTCGAAACAAAATGAAATCTTAGCTTATCATCCAATCACCTATATTCCTTTAGTCACGTGGGGGATTATGATGACGATAGGTGCTATCGATTGAAACCACCAACAAATAAGTTAGATGCTAACCTCTTGAACCCGGCTTCAGCTTCAACATATATGTCTACCTTATATCAGTTTAGCACCTTGGCTTCAGCCTTTAGTGGTACAAGTACTTATCTTATTTTTTGTGTAGCAAGTGCTGGTTCCTCTAGTAGTGGGTTACAATTTTTTGATATAACAGATATTGGTATGGCTATAAGTGCATTTAGGGTTTTAGATATTGCAAATGAAGGCAATAAAAAAGATCCATTGAAAAAGAAGCCACTTATAAAGAAGCACCATAATGCTAGTAAAAGGTTGAGGATCTCAAAGTTAGAGCATACATGGCAATAAAATTGAGAATGTTGAACGAAGAGTATTGCCACCACATAATAAGAGAGCTCTGCATTATTATTTAACACCGTGTGAAAAGGCAACCAGTTAGTAAACGTGTAGCTGTATTATTTCTTGTGTATAAAAGTGTATAGTTATACAGTTATCTTATAAATGCATTATTTTTTGTTTGAATATGTTATACAATCATTATGGAAGACGTAATTTTATTTAATAATTTTATTATGTTACTTATGTTTCTATTATTTATATCATTTTTATAATATGTATTTCTATGATTTTTTTCGTCAATACTAATGCTTTTAGAACGATCACTTTGAAGGTAACACCTTCACTGTTAAAAATTTATCCATTAAAATAGACAAGTGTGACAATTCTATTACTCATGTTGTATACTTAGATTGCAAACAAATACTATTTGCATCAAATATAATCCAAATTATAACACATAATTATTGAATATAAATAAAAAAAAGAATGGTTCAACATATTCAAGTAAAAATAATTACCTATAACTAGCTCTTAAGATACAGTTTTTGATAAGATAAAATACGAACAATGTTCACTAACAGTAGAAAAACTACAAAGACGAGAATGAAGAAGCACTATAATTGAACTCAAAAACAACAAAGACCAAGAATGAGAACTAAAATGACAATGATGAACTTATGTGTATAATGCAGCATAAGATAGTTAAAAAAATTTTTCTTCCAAAATCTTTGAATTTGTCTCATGCATTATTTTAATCATTGCAGTCTAACATTTATAATTCATGCATTAGTATTATCATCTTATTTCATATCATAAGGAATCTAATTCCCATCAAGAATCCATGCATTAGTCACGTTCTTTTATATTTCAATAAACCCTAAACTCTATACCTTTAAACTCTTAGTGTCATTAGAATACGAAGTCATCAATTAATTTGACAACTTTGCAATATTATAAAAAAATCAACTTATGAAATATTGATTCCTTAATTGCCGTCCTTTTTCCTAATTTTATTTTTTTAACTTCAAAAATTGACATTTGAAATGCCGATTTCTCACGTGTGTATGTGAGAAATTGGCATTTGACCTTGTAATTTTTTTTTTAAATCAAACATTGAGAAATTATAGATATATACATCTAGGAAATCTATCACTAATTTACCGATTTCTCACCATAAATAAAAAATAAATCTATTTGGGAATTAATTTTGTGATAGCCTAAACTCAAAAATAAAAAAAATATTATTTTAATAAAAAAGCTGTTGAATGTCATTTATTAAGAATGATTACAAAAAATACTTAGACTAAACTCTAAATTCTTGTTTCTTAAAATTTTTAACATATTTTGTGTTATTCAATTTTTTAAAATTCGAGATAAAATAACACTTAAAAAAATGATGTAAGTAGTTTTCTTTATTAATTTTACAAATAGTCTCATCAAATCAAAATTGGGTTTGCAATAGATTATTTTGATATTTATGTAACATATTCAAAATTTCACTAGAACCTGCCCCTTAAAGTGTCAACCCTTAGAATTTTTGCTCCTCTTCAACTTTCTGCTTACTGGATTGGTAATCCATATTCTTGTATAGTATTTGTATATTTTTGATATTATAGTCATGTTTAAGATATTATTTATTTATATCAATTTTGATAAGATAATTTATTTTTTATAATTTTGACAAGTTCATGTATCCACATTATACTTATGTTATTTTTTAAAACCATACCATGTTTATAATACATTTCACGTATTTTTTTCGTGTTGCATTTTTATCATATCCAAAATTTACGGTGTATAAGGTTTACCCCGACAGGGCCTTTAATTATACGCCAAGCGATTACTGTGTTAGTGCCCCTATCTATTGTATAGACATAAAAATAATGCAGCAGAAAAAATAAGTAAGAACAGGGGCGATTATTGTTGTTTTCGAGAAAAACTTGGCACAAATATTGGGCTGGTTTGTTTTTTCTTTTAGGAACATTAGGCCTTCAAAGTTCCCGTGAGTGTTAACCAATCTTTTTGCGATGATTTGCTAAACCCTGGAAGATATTAATGTTTCTTTTGAGTTACCTGGAAAGTCTGTTAAGGATCTATGGAAGGTTGCAATAAGTAGGAAACTGCATATGATCATGTGAGAGTTATGTGACAGGAATCTGTATCCTTAAAGCACAAAAAAGATCACCCTATTGATTGAGGTTAACTTTACTGGCAGATCTATATCCTAAAGCACCCAAAAAGTTCACCCTACTGAGGTTTAACTTTAATGGCAGACTTGTTAGTTGAAAGCTAACAGTCAGTTAAAGGTATATAAATAAGAAAGATTTCTTAAGCCTAAAATTGCCACTCTTTCTGGAGAATTGGAGGGTGTCAAAGCTTGCCTGAAAATGGCTTCTAAAACGTCTTCACTAATGCTTGTTTTGTTTGTTCTAGTCCAAATGCTACTAAGCACCGTTCTATCTAAGCCAACTACTGGAATTTTCCAAAGTCTAGTGGGATGCCGCAAAGGTCATACTGTCGAAGGGATTTACGAGCTCAAACAGTTCCTTAAGAAACTTGGTTACTTGAATCATGATCATGCAAGCAACGATGGACACAATCATGGGAAGGATAATGAATTCGATGACGGTTTGGAGTCTGCTATCAAAGCATACCAGGTCAATTATCGGTTGAATACCACTGGCAGCCTAGATGCTGATACTTTGAAACAAATGATGAAGCCAAGATGTGGCATTGCAGATTTGATCATCCATGGCAATAATTCCAAGTCCATCTATCGAATCGGAGCCTCTAATTATGAATTCTTTCTTGGAAATCTGAAATGGCCGATCTCAAAGACTCATCTAACCTACAACTTCCGTTCCAGTGTCGAAGTTCCTCTCGCAGAAAATCCAAGGTCCGTTTGTTTGCGAGCATTTCAAAGATGGGCTAACGTAAGCCTCTTTACCTTTGAGGAAGTAGAAGAAGAGTACATTGCCGATATTGAAATTGGGTTCCATAGAGGTGATCATGGAGATGGCAACCCTTTCGATGGTCCGCAAGGGACTCTGGCTCATGCCAGTCCGCCAACCGGTGGAAAGTTACACTATGATGCAGATGAAAACTGGAGCACTGACCCTGGTCCCGAGGAGGTTGACTTGGAATCTGTCACTGTGCATGAAATCGGTCACCTTCTCGGCCTTCAACACAGTTTGGTCCCTGATGCAGTCATGTACGCATACTTTGAATCTGGGGTTACAAAGAGGAGGTTGCACAGGGACGATGTTCATGGTATTCGTGCCCTATATGGCCTATTATGATCAGAAAACTGCACTACGTAATACCTATTTTCCGTTTACTTTGCACCCGCCAAAAATCAAAAATAACGTAAGAGAAATATTTCTACGAATGTCAGCATGTCATCTCTATCATCTTGGCTCACGGTTCACGTTTTCCGCATTTTATGTTTAATCAGAAGCTATTTGTAAGGATAAATTTGGTTATCCTATTTCGGTTTTTTCTACTTGTATTTCTTTGAAAATTCTAGCCAGACTATCTTGCAGGCTATCTATGAAAAAGATAAATGGAGGTTACTAGTAAAAATCTGATACTTAGATCGACCTGTCAATTGGGCGGGTCGAGTTAATTTCAAGTTGGGTCATTTTGTGTTGGATCATATTTAGGTTTTTTTCATATTCGGGTCGTTTTGAGTTATGATTATTTTGAATTTGGATCATTTTGAGTAAGTCATTTGGGTTTCGGATCATTTCAGGTTTGAGTCATTCTAAGTTCAAGTCATTTCAGGTTCGGATCCTTTCAAGTTCAAGTCAATTAGGTTTAACGTTAGGGTTTGGATCATTTTGGATTTAGGTCAATTGGGTTTAACACTCAAGTTAAATTGAGTTCAAGTCATTTTTGATTTGGATTTGAGTTAATCAGGTTTAACAGTTAAATTCATCAAGTTTGGTCATTCTGAGTTTAGGTCAATCAAGTTTGATATTAGATTTATACAAGTTCAGATCATTTGTGTTAATTTATCAATTTTAACATCAAATTAGATCAAATTTACATAAATGATTTACTCGAGTCATATTTAATTAAAATTTTATTGAAATATAAAAATAAGAATATTTTAAATATATATTTTAATTTTTAATAAAATAAATATATTCTGACTGGATTTTTAAATTTTTTATAATCAAATTATTTTCAAATTCACGTATCAATTTTACTTAAATAATTATTATCATTTAACAATTTTTTAGTAAATAACACTATCAAAATTTGTGTTATCTATTTCTTTAGTAAATATCACTAACAAATTTTTTAACAAGTATTATCATCTAAAAAACTATAAAATAAAATATAAAAAATCTTATTATGGTTAAAATAAGATTGTTGCTTAACAAAATTTTAACAAAACCAACCTAAGATCCAATAAGCCAATAAAAGTTAACCCATTAACCAATTATTCATACCCAATTTCAATCCAATTAAACTTAAATCAATAAAAATTAACCCATTAACCCTTATCCTTGCTAATAGATAGATGATTTTTATTTCTTTTTATTAAATATAGTTTTATCTACTATTGAGATTATAAGGTATTTTGAGTTGCAATAATGGAATTAGAAATGCTCTTAAAATAACCCTCTCAAATTTTGCTTGCTAAAAAAATCTTTTTCCAAAATATATTTAAAAATTTTACATGAAATTTTGATCCTATGTTTTGATTCGACCAATAAGGTTATAACTTATTTCTTTTATTACAAATTTTTTATGTTTATAAATAAAAAGATGGCAAAGTATATCAGTGTGATTCAGTATTGAGTTTTCAAGGATTATCAAATTGAATTATCAATTCCAAACATATTGCAAAACTATACTAGAAATTTTTTAAAAAGTTCATTTGGTTGAATATTGACATTTTAATTTATTACGATGTGATTTTTTTTTTAACTCTCTTATTCAGGCCCGGCCAAAAAAATAAAAACATTTTTGATCTTTGAGAATAATAATTATGAATATGTTTATTATACCCAAGTGAGAAGTAAAGAATTATAAATAAAACAATGATGGTTATATAAAGTTTTATCAAGCAATATTTTTTGTAGATAAAATAACGAAAATGATTTCTTTCTTTTACAATAAAACATTTAAATTAATCAAATATTAAAAATTATTATAATATGTACATGTATAATTATTGCATTATTTTACATAAAGATAAGAGACTAATGGAACATAATCAATTTATACATACCAAATAGTATTTGCATACTTTATCATAATATAATATAATTACAAGTTATGAAATAAAATAATAAAGTACATTAATAATTTATGTAATAAGTATTATTTCTAAGAACTTAATGTTTTTGAAATGAAATTATATTTAATTTAAGTTTGAATCATTTCAGGTTAATCGTTCGTATAATTTCAAGTTCAGGTCATTTCAAATTCGAATTATTTTGGATTTGGATCATTTAAGGTTCGGATCATTTTGGGTTCGGGTCATTCTAGATTCAGGTTATTTTAAGTTTGAATCATTTTTTGGTTTGAGTTTATCAGTTTTGAGTTATTGACTTTTTCTGGTCAAACGGATTGGATCGAATTTGAATTCCAATTAACCGGTTGAATTTTTCGAGTTCGGATCAAAATTGACTGGCCTACTTACAAATAAACCTAACACTATTAGATATGATACTATTACATGAATATCTCAAGATCTATTTAGTACAAATTATTAATGTAATCAAATCTATATAAATATAAAATACAATAAATATGATTATAACATAATAAAACACACGAATTTTAAGTCTTTATTTAAGAGAGGTAAGAGGACTTTTTTACCAGCCTCAGAGTGCCAGAACACATGAGATCTTACATCCCTGCGCTCGTTCACAGGTCACAACCAACAATGAGGCTGCAGTAATACAAATGACAGCAAATAAACACAAAGTTGTTGATTTCTTTAAATAACAGATCCTGTATGATTTTGTTTCGTTTAGAAACTTTTTTATCTTTCTCTGTATGCCGTGGCAACCTACCACTGGACATGAAATTCCCCTCATTTATGGTCAACAAATAATGAAACGAGAGCCCGTGAAAACGAAGATTGTTTCACCTGCAAAGCAGCAACCAAAGAAGGGAAACCAAAAAAAAAACTGCACCTTTGCTATGTTGGTTGCATTAGAACAGGAAAGGTCAGATCCAAACTTTATCGTCACTAACCACGAGTTGCTCGGGAATTTTTTTAAACAACCTTGAGTTCCGTTGAGGTAGGAAGATGAGCTTCCATTGATATCGAGAAGAAATTTTCTAAAATAATGAATTAGCTGCAGCATCTGCTTTATGTTGAGAGATTTATCAAGTGTGGGACAACCAAGTAACAACATTACACCTTAAAAGATATCTGGGTCTATCTTTAGAATATGCACCGGAACAACATTTGCATATCAGCTAATTCTGCCTTAATGGAAAGAACATCAACTTCCGCAGTTCTGATTGTACGGACACGAATTTGTAGAGGCATACGTCATCAACACATGATTATATCTCTGCATTTTGTCACTGTTTGAGTAATCAACTAGTTTCCTTTTGTACTTAAATACAAATAACAATAAAAACCCCAGTGCCATTGTCTTCAAGGTGCACCATATTCATGCTTTCAATTGAAGGTGCATCGCCAACATTCAATAAATGTATACTAGTTAAGATAATAGCTGGAGGACATATCAGGTAGCACAATGACAAGCAAGTGAAAACAAAGGGAGGAGGGCAAAAAATGGATGAAATTTGATAAAGAAGTTAAGTCTTAGCATTACTTCTAGCTATACAGACAGTGGGTGAGTAAGCTTCTAATTAAATCTTTTGATGAGCAGGGGACCTTCAACGCATTTCTAACAAAATATCAGTTATTAAGTTGAATTGCCAGAGCAAGATTCCACGCTTCAATAACAATAACTTTCTCCATAAAAACAATGCAATCAATAGCTGGAAACTTTAGAAGCTCAATAGTCATGCTTTCTTAACCCGACGTAAAATGAAGTTAAAAATTTGTTAATACATTAAACAAAACCAACTGTTAAAGCCTTTAAACAACTGAGATAACTCTGATTCACTCAATATTCAGAAACAAAAATAAAAAAATAAAACAAAATTGAAGGGGAATGAGAAATTACTCCAAAGCCTTTGGTAACATAACTTTCCAACTTCGCCTTAGACAAAGTCTAGCAGCTTAGCGCTTTCCACCACCACCCAATTTGGGGCCTTTAGGAGTGGCACCCTTGAAAACATTATCCTTGCTCAGTATCCTTTGTATCAGTTCTGCTTTCTTTGCCTTGTTCTCATCCTTAGCGTTCTTGATCCTCTCCTTGATTTCACTGCAGAATTAATAAAATATTATACATTACCTCCGGAGTCCAGACTACAGATTTCAAAGCGAATTTATTTCCTAAATAACATAAGGTTTGACACCATTGGAGGCCAGGACTTTTATATATCAACATGAATTCATACAAACTCATGGAGGTGATACAGAACAAACTAAACAAATAGGTTAGCACTATTTATTACTTCAAGTATCATAGCCAGGTAAGCATGACTTTAGATCAAATAAAGTAAAAGAAAGCTTACTGAACAGCAGCTTCTCGGGCAGCATCTCGCACTTCAGGTTTCTCAGTTCTCTTATTCTGGATCACCTCCACTGTAGCCCCGAAAATGGACCTAGAATAAAGTTTCTTAGTGTACGACGCCTGTTTTTCACTGCTTCTGCAGCTATATCCTGAAGCTTATCTCACAAAAAGAATATAAATAAGACAACTTGAGCAAATGTCAAAGGGATAGTGCAATTCCAAACAATAGTTTACAGAATAAGGAGCTTCCACCTTCTTTTGTTGCTTTCTGTACATTGCCGTCCAAGCAAGTTCGAAGGCTTCATCTGTTGTGGAAGTACATCTTGCATTTTGATTTGGCAAACAGGAAGACCTAAAGAATTCTTATATCAGCCTGAAATAATAGCCCAAATAACCACTTCCCTTTCAAAGCAAGACCCAAACAGAAGATCACAAAAAGGGTAAACACTCTGTCCGATAAATTAGAGCCCCAGGTTGAGTTACCTGAGAATCAGATCTATCAAATCTGATACCCCTACCAGGGTATATCTTCGTGCCACTAAAGCAGCAGAGTTCAGTCCTAAAAAACCGAATTTCACAATCACAGCACAGCTGTGCAATTACTTACATACTGCATTCAACCAATGCCATATTAAAAGCATCTCAGGGATTATAACACGAGATTCTATCTTGATGAACACCAAACGCAATGGAATGATAAATTTTACCTTGATCTGGAGTCGTTTCAAGTTCATAAAACTTAAGATCCTATAGCAGACACTCAAAAAAGCACACATCTCAAATCCCAAATAAGTCCATGTTCACCATTTTTACAAGCTCAATGCAACCCAGAACAGATTACATTACTTACTCCTATCATTGCCAATCTCAACAAAAGCACAAAGAACGTAACTAAGAAAACATATGTACAACAAAAAGAGAAGTAAAAATAAACTGAATCGCTTTATTGTCCTACATGATGCCAACAACCAAAATGTTACATGCTAGACATCTAAGAAACCCAGAAACTAAAAGAACCCCAAAATTGGGCAGCCGACAAAATGAAAGAATGCCCATAATTGGAAAAAGAATACAAAGAGAAACTTTCTACGACATTTCCTCTTTTATTTTCCTTCAATTTATGCGGAAAAAACAAATGTGCAAGAAAATTAAATGGAAAGGAACTTACTTCAGGACCATGGTTGCAGTTGTTTATCTTCTGACAGACTTGGCCGCTTTGCGGCTCGCATGAACCCCAAAATTTGAAACCCTAAAATAGAGTAGTGCAGTAATTATAAAATTTGCAATAAAGGCCTCATTTTATGCCAAAATTATAAGCATAGCCACATTTTTGTATTTTCGTTCTACCACGTGCCTACATTATAGACGTAGCAAAATAAACTTGAATCTGAAAATTCGTTAAAAAAATTCAAGCACGAGTCTGAATCGAATCTGATTTGATCAAAAAGTTAATGATCCGAACTCGAAAGAACCTGAACCTGAAATGACCCGAACGAAATGATCTAAACCCGAGCCCAATCCCAATCTGAACCTGAATTTAATACTAAAAATTAATATGAAGAAATAATAATTATATAATTTTTAATAAATTAAAAACTTTAATTATGAATTTTACTTTAATATTCTTTTAATAATTTAATTAAATATTAAAAACTTAATTTATATTTTAAATATGATTAAACTTGCTCATGCGTTGAGCCGGGCCGCGATCTAAATTTTTTTAAAATTCTAAGCCCAGGCCCTTATTTAACATACCCAAACCTGCCTATTAAAACTAGAATTATTATTTATCACATTAAAGAATATTTTTATTAATATTATATATTTTTATAATTAAATTTAAATAAAATATGTTAATTTAAAATTACTATTCTAAGCCAGCTCGGGCTAGTTGAGAACTTGGGCCCAGGCCTAATTGGATCGAGTGGATAGCTCAACACGAGTCTATATATGATAAAATATTAATTTATCAACAAGTAAATCATATCATTAGCTTTGAAAATATTATCAATAAAGTATATTATCTATTTATTATATTTTCTTTAATTTTATTAGTTAAACTCATTAAATATTAAGAGTTTGTATATGTTAATAGTAAAATTTTAAATACTTCTTTGAATATTATTCTTATTTTATTATTATTATTATTATTATTATTATTATTATTTGTAATGGTAATTAGAATATGATAATAGTATAACAAAGTAATAAGATAAATTAAAAAAATGAAAACAATAACAGATAATACTATATCAAAATAAATTAAATATTAAATATTAATATCGTATATAATTTAATTAAATATTAAAATTTTAATTTATATTTTATAAATGATTAAACTTGCTCATTAGGGTCGGGCCGAGCTGCGACCTAAATTTTTTTAAAATCCCAAGCCTAGGCTCTTATGTAATGTGCTCAGACCTGCCTATTTAAACAAGAATTACTGTTCATTACATTAAAGAATTTTTTTATTAATATTTATATATTTTGTAATTAAATTTAAATAAAATATTTATTATTTTAATTTAAAATCATTGTTCTAACTGAGTCGAGCTAATGTAAGATAAAAATGTGAGAACCAAAGCCCAGGCCCAATTGGATCAGGTGGGCAGCCCAACCTTTGAGCAGGTCTATATATGATAAAATAATAATTTATCAAAAAGTAAATCATATCATGAACTTTGAAAACATTATCGATAAAGTATATTATTAATTTATTATATTTTTTTAATTTAATTAGTTAAACTCATTAATTATTGAGAGTTTATAAATGTTAATTCTAACATTTAAATACTTTTTTGAATATTTTTCTTCTTCTTCTTCTTATTATTATTATTATTATTATTATTATTATTATTATTTCAAGTGAGGATAATTAGAATCTAATAATAGTATAGCAAAATAATAAGATAAATTAAAAAATATGGAAGCCATAATAGATAATACCATATCAAAAACGAATCAAACATTAAATATTAATATCATACACAATTTAATTAAATATTAAAAACTTAATTTGTATTTTATATGTGATCAAACCTGCTCATAGGTTGGGCCGAGCTACAGCTTGATTTTTTAAAATCTCAAGTCTAGCCCTTTATTTAATGTGCCTAGACATGCCTATTCAACTTGAAATTATTGTTCATCACATTAAAAAATATTTTTT
>JAQSVH010000002.1:2248227-2259747 GCA_029448705.1 Adansonia digitata | reverse complement strand
CATGAGTTTCTCAGAATTAAATCTAAATCCCCTTTAATTTACTAAAGAATTCAATTTAACGCAAAAAAAAAAAAAAAGAAAGGTTTTTAGTACACTAATTTTTTTAAAAAAAAGAGAGAGAAAAGAAACCCTTATTTGACTATAGTATTCCATGAAAAATAAAACATAAAATATTATTGCTAAGAACTAATCTACTAATTTGAATTTCATTGTCGATAAAAATACAAGTGATAATTGAGTTTGAATCCGTATATTTTCTAATTGGCATGAAAATTAATTGCGAATGTTTTTGATATTTTTCAATTAATTTGAATCAAATTTGATCTTTAGATATTAACAACCTCTTGACCTAATAGCTAAAAGTATGTTAAGAGTCTGTACATAAGGTTGAGTTTAATTTTATGTATCTCTTCCCTAATCACCAATTTATACCTAATAGCTTTGAATTCGATTTTATATACTCTTCCCAATCCCCAATTTATAAAAGAAAAATTAATTTTTCAAGTTGAATATGATTTTACTATTTTTAATTAAATATAAGTTCTTAACACTTATATTAATCATAAAAATGTTAAAATTCTCATCTTACAACTAGATAATAATAATAATAATAATAATAATATGGATGATCATTTTTAAATTAACAAATACGTAAAAATTTTATACATTCAATTATTCACATATATATATATATAATTATATAGAGGATATTATAAGTTACGTTTGGATCCAATCCAATAACTACCCCAGACATTATTGGAATATTATATAATAATTATTAAAAAAATTATTTACCTTGTCATAAAAAAGCCTTTTTATTTATTTATTTATTAAAAAAAATGCAGTCGTACAAATGAAATGTAAGCGAAGAAGGGAGTGTTAAAAACAATTTTAAAACTTTGAGGGATGAATTGATAATTAACGTAGAAAAAAAAAAATAGTAAGGCTCCAAAAAGAAACGTCTTAAAGACTTCAAAACAAGATCACAGCTAACGCTTCTGGCCCCCTCCGTGTAGAGAGACCGTGTGAAAAACTGAAGCTATTTTTTCTTTTATGGCTAAATTTTCTTCAACGCCAAGAAAAATTTCCTTAAATAAACTGGAAATTTGAAACTGAGAAACTAAGTCTGAGCAAAAAGAAGGATAGAAACAATGTTTAGGTTACATAAACAGAAGTCTGATAAGTCGGGTGAGAGATTCGATTTCAAGTTCTCTAGCTTCCAAGCTCTTCAGGTCTCTCTCTCTCTCTTTCACTGTTTTTTTTTTCCCTCTAATTTTTCGTATTATTCAGTTGTTGAATTATTACTTCATTGCAATGTTAAAATCGAAACTGCTGTTGCATCGCCAAAATTTAACTTCTCTCATTTTTTTTCGTTGTTTTTTGCTTTGATTTCCTTTTTCTAATTTATGTTTTCACTGTCAATTCGTGGCAGATTTAAGTTCTTTTGTCATTTTTTTATCATGGCTGAAATGCAAGGTTGGGCGGTGCTTTTTCATTAGCATTATTTCTTTTCTGAGTGAGTTTGTGGAAAGTTACTAATCATAGACTTGCTTTTTTTTTTTTTTTTTGAATTTACAATTTATAGATGATATTTTCATGTAATCTAATTCTAATTTCCATATGAAGATCTTTGATAAGCAGTGTAGCAAGAACAGCTGAATTTTTAGCTTAGATTTTCTTTTTAGTCAGATCTGTTGACGCTTCAGTTTTGACTTCTATAGTGTTTTTCATTTTCTGCATTAACTTCTTTCTAATTGCATTGTATAATTGAGCCAGTGAAATACTACCTCATTCTGAACCAGAAATTGTAGTTGAAATAATTATACAAATTGTTGTGGAATTTTTGGAAATAATTTGAAGATTTCTTTTTTCTAAAATTTTATTCAAAAGAAATGGTTATTTAATGATGATATTTGATTCCTAATAAAAAGATAAAATGTAAGAAAAATGTTTCAATTTATTAGGCTCTGTTTGGGCGTTATTGTTAATATATATATTGCGTTTCATGTCTTTAACAAATTTTAAGGAACCTAAAGGCAAGTAGCAAAAGTAAAATTTAATTGAGGTTTAGGTTTTCTTTAATATGTTCCTTTTTTTTTTTTTTTCAGGTCGAAGTTTTAGATGCTTGATTTAATTTTATAGTTTGCTTGTCTTTTTGTAATTTTTCTTATACTAGGGCTTGCTGTTGTATAGTTAAGTTGCTGGTTGTACTAAGTTAATTCTTGATACAATTTTCGATTATTGAAATCTTGAAGGTTCCAAAAGGATGGGACAAGCTTTTTGTGTCAATTATTTCTGTGGATACTGGCAAAACTATAACCAAGTTGAGCAAAGCATCAGTGCGGAATGGAAATTGTCGATGGACAGAGAGCTTTTCGGAGTCTATTTGGATTGCCCAAAGTGCTAATTCAAAAGCGATTGATGAATGCTTAATTAAGCTTGTTGTTTCTATGGTATGATGCTTTGCCTTCATCTTTTGTGAAGCCTATCTTTTGTTGTGGACTTCACTTATGTCCGGGTTATAAATAACGAAGTTAAACCAATATTATTGTAGGGATCATCTAGATCTGGCTTCCTCGGAGAGGCAACAATTAACCTTGCAAGCTACATAAGTTCAAAAAATTCTATTCCTCTTTCACTACCATTGAAGAAATGTAACCATGGGACAGTATTACAGGTGAGATCTAAAGTTATCCTGTTTTAAGTGCCTAATAGTTTTACCATTTTTTGCTGATAGATAAAAGTTAAAAAACACCTTTTTCCCAATTTTAAAAGGATTATTTTCTTTTAAATAGATGGAACAAGATAAACTAGTTTATGCTTTTGAATTGCTTGTAATTTTATAGCTTAAAGTATGTTACCATTCCATATTAACAGTAGTGCAATATACACATCAACAATGCTTCTTAAATTGAATTTATCCTTGGAAAGAAAATCAGGTATAGCTTAAAGTTACTTTTGAGGGAGGAATTATTATGTAGAAATTGATTCAATATTTCCTTAAGCTTATTCAGATAATTTTCTTGACAGTTTTGGAAATTTAGTACCCGAACCATGGTTGCTTGTCAATGAACTTGTCTTTGCCAAATTTATGGATTTATTTTCTCTCTGTCAATTACATGTTTTCAATTAGGAACAGAAATTCAATTATTCACCTTTCTTTGATGTTATTGTTAACATCTGGTCCCTTGTGATTGTCTGCAGGTTAAAATTCAGTGCTTGACACCAAGAGAAAAACTCAGGTTTGCCATTTGCTTGAAACCTTGCACCGTTTGACATTCCATTTTTATATGATATTGAAAAATGTTACTGTATGTTTAAAGGGATGAGCAATGGAAAGATACAGATTCGAATTTGGAGGATGCATCTTTGGAATATGATGACATGGAGAACAAATCAGATATTTCTGATGGTACATTTACCAAGAGTGTTGGATCTTCATCTAGTAATCATTTAGAGGGTACCCTTCATCCTGGAGAATTGTCTAGTAGGGTATGTTCCCTTGATTTCTTAACTGGTTATTTTGGAGATATGCTAAGACTTCCTTTCTGCAATTGTGTTGCTTTTAACTAATTCTTTAATTTTATGTGAATATGGTTAAAAATTCAGTATTAATATATATATAAAGTGTATTATCTATTCATTATTTATAGTAATACGTGATATTATGACAATTCATCTAAAGACCAGGCTTTTTTTCTTGTCGATGTTTTGTCACAGATTGTGTATTCACTGTTTAAGAACTTTTATGAACAGTCAAATTCTTTATGAACATTTTCTAGATTGCTTACATTGAAACCCGCGGCTTCACAGTAATAACAAAATTATGCCAGCCAATCAAGTTATAGGCTACAGCACATGCTATAAAACCTAGTACTTTTGAAGTTCCAAACATTTACACATCCAGTGCTTCTGTGTCAACTCAAACTTATGAAAAAGAAGTTAATATAGCTGAAAGTGGATGAATAACAAAAACACTAATAGTACGCTTGCATTGTGCAAAGAGTTGTGTGAGGACCTTTGTCTTTTGTAGACTGTAAGACCACTCAAACTTTTTCAATTAATTGCCCATGCACTGTCCTTTTTATAGCTGATGAAACCTTCTCATGTCTATGCAGGAAGCAAGTTTCTCAGCATCAGACTCACGTAATAGCTTTGACTCCTTGGAAAATTACTCCCCTCATAGTGGGGTTATGAGCAACCTAATTGGAAGGCAAGATTCAACTGGTTTTCAAACTAGTTCTCCTCGTGTATCTTATTCTTTTAATGACTCTTCCAGATCAAACCACTCCTCTGCCCCAAAGGTCTCCAGTTCGGGAAGCCATCCTCATAACTCCAGAGAAGACTTGAATCGGGTTTCACGTCTTGTTCCCTCTTCTCCACTACGTAATGCTGGTTCATCTAAAGATCTCTTGGAAGCTGCAGAAATTACAATTGGGGAGCTTCGGGCAGAAGCTAGGATGTGGGAGCAAAATGCTCGAAAGTTGATGATTGATCTGGAAAATTTGCAGAAGGAAAATTTTGACCTCTCCAAACACCAAAAAGATCTTGAGGTGGCACTTTCAACATCACAGGCAGAATGTGATTGCCTGAAGCAGGAGGTCAAACAAGTAAAGATCTTGTTGGAGGAGTCGCAGATGAAACAGGCTGCTGCTGACAAATTGAAGCTTCAGACTAAAAATTCAGGCAATGTTCAAAAGGAGTTGGAAGATGAGATAAAGTTTCAGAGAGAGGAGAATGCTAATTTAGCCTTACAGCTGAAAAAAACCCAAGAATCAAATATTGAGCTTGTTTCCATTCTTCAGGAGCTGGAAGAAACCATAGAAAAGCAGAAAGTAGAAATTGATAACCTTGCTGGTACAAAATCTGAATTTGAAGAATTACAAAAGGATGACTTTGGATCTGAAAGCAGAGGGCAAATAAATGCTGACAAGCAAGTTTCAGCAAAGCAGACCAGAAAATCTTCTGATTCTGTTACGGAAAGTCATATTGCAGAGAACGGGGATCTAGAGGTCCAGTTTCAGCTGCTGCAGGAATCACATAGGAACTTGGAAAGCACTATTCAGTCTCTGGAGAAATCTCTGGAAGAAAAGAACCATGAAATGGAGATTGAACAAGCTCTAAGGAGTCGATCTCTTATGGATTGTGAAGCTGAATGGAAGAGCAAATTAGCTGAAAAAGAGGAAACAATCATTAATTTGGGAATGAAATTGTCTGAACCTCTTGATGTTCAAGGTTTAAAGGAAATGGGTTCTGAAAAAGAAGATAATTGTAATCTAATCAAAGAAATTGAAGCTCTAAAACTGAAGGTGCAGGAACTTGAGAGAGATTGCAACGAGCTTACGGATGAAAATCTGGAACTTCTTTTTAAGCTCAAAGAATCTACCAAAGATCATAGTCCCACCTCTATTTCTCTTTTACCAGATCATCCAGGAAAGAACTCTCTTTCTAGACATGAACCTGAAGTAACCTCTAGCGACCGTGAAGGTGATCTGAACAGAAAGCCTCTTACTGAAGTACCTTCCGCTGATCATTTACAGATTCAATCTGTAGTTCTTGGAAATAGATGTGCTGAACTAGAGGTCCAGTTGGAAGCTTTCAAGGACAAAGCTTCTTATCTTGATGATGAACTCTCCAAATGTCGTGCCAGAGCAGAAGAACAGGAGGTTGAAATTGTGGCACTTCAACAACAATCGGAGCGTTATCAGCAGATGGAAATTGAGAGCAAGGACCAACCTGCTCTTGCCTTTAAAGAATCCAGGATTTGTGAATCACCTGATGCTGTTGAAATCTCTGCGTTGCTTGCTGAGTTAGATGAACAGATTCAACTTTCTTTAGTTGATTTAAAGCGACAATATGCTCTTAATTCGCATGCAAATCCTGAAGGAACTAATCACTCAGAGATTTTGAAAAGTAAAGGTTTGATAAGTCAAAAACAGCAAGTTGAGATTATCTTGAGCAACTTTGTCCAGCTAAAACAATTCTTTAGGGAAAGTTCTGCTGGTGATGACAAATATAGTAAAGAAGCCACAGTCTTAGCAGGAAGTGCTGATCACATCCTGGATAAATTGGGGAATGATAAATTAAAGGAATCAAGTCCTCCTTGTAAAGAAGCTAGTGATTTAGGAAAGGAATTGTCAGACAAGATATCTGAGATAGAGAAGCTTAAGTCCGAGAATTTGCTAAAGGAAGATGAGCTTGAGGCTTTAAGACATCACCAGAAAGAGTTAGAAGCTCAGGTTTCTGCTGTTCAGAAGGAGAAAAGCCAGTTGGAGGAAAGTATAGAAATCATGCTCAGAGAAGGTGCTGTTACTGCAAAATGCTTGGATGATTTACGTAGTGAAATGATCATGCTTAATAGCAATATGGATTCCCAGATTTCAGCCAACAAGATTCTTGTAAAGAAATCTATGGAGCTTGAAAGTGGTAAGCAGGAACTGGAAGTTCATTTGTCTGAACTGGAAGAAGAAAACGTACAGTTATCAGAACGGATCTGCGGTTTGGAAGCACAATTAAGGTATCTGACTGATGAGAGAGAGTCTCATCGTCTGGAACTACAAAATTCAGAATCTCAAGCAATGGATTTTAAAGAAGAGATAAGAAGATTGGAAAATGAAATGGAGGCACAAAAGGTTGATATGAGAAAGAAGATGGAAGAGATGCAAAAGCGGTGGTTAGAAGTTCAAGAAGAGTGTGAGTATCTAAAAGTTGCGAATCCCAAACTACAAGCTACAACTGAAAGTCTCATTGAAGAATGTAGTATGCTTCAGAAAGCAAATGGAGAACTACGGAAGCAAAAGATGGAGTTACACGAGCATTGTGCAGTCTTGGAAGCCGAACTGAAGGAGTCTGAAAAAGTTTTTGCTAATATGGCTACTGAAGTTGAAGCTCTTGAAGAAAAGTATTCCTCGATGCTTGAAGAAATATCCTCGAAAGAGAAAGCCCTTAATTTGGAGCTAGAAGTACTTCTTCAAGAGAACAAGAATCAGAAAGAAAAACTTGTTCTTGAAGAGAACCTCTTAAATCAGAAGTACTTGGAGAAGACAGTTGAAGTTGAAAACCTCCAAAGAGAGGTTGCACACCTCACTGAACAGATATCTGCTACCCAGGATGAAAAGGAGAAAACAAGGTCAGAAGCTGTGCTTGAAGTTTCTCATTTACGTGCCGATAAAGCCATGCTTGAAGCCACTCTACAAGATCTTCAAGGAAAACTTAAATTATCTGAGAGCAAACTCAATGCCTTTCAGGTGGAATCTGAAACTCAGATACAGGGACTTAAGGAAGAGCTAGCTGCTGCAAAGCAAAAACAGGAAATATTGATGGCTGACCATGAAAAACTATTAGATCTGTTGGAAGATGTCAAATCCAATGAAGACAAACTGAAAGGCACTGTTAGAGGGCTTGAGCTGAAATTGAAATCTTCTGAGTATGAAAATCAACAGTTGGCAGAAGAAATTTCCAGCCTTATGGTCCAATTGCAGAAAACAGCACTCCTTCAGGATGAAATTTTATATCTTAAAAAGACAATCAGTGAAGCCAAGTTTGAAAATGAACGGCTGGAAACTTCTTTCCAAATGCTATCCAGAGACCATGAGGAACTTAAAATTGAAAGAACCCTATTAGTCCAGAAAATCTCTACTAGTCAGCAAGCTGTTTCCAAATTAGATGATTGCAGGCGTAGGAAAGTTGCCCTTGAAGAAAAAGTCCTCCGGCTGCAGGGTGATTTAACTGCAAGAGAAGCCTTGGGAACTCAGGAGGCTGCACTGAAAAACGAGCTGGCCCAAATCAGAAGAGAAAATAGCCAATTCCAGAGGAAGATAAAGTGTCTTGAGGAGGAGAAAGAAGAATGCTTGAAGAAAGCCGAAGGTCTTGAAGAGGAACTGAAGCAGATTAAACAGGATCAAAACGAGTCAAAGAATGTGAGTCTTTTCTTTACCATAATTCCACACGTGGTAGTATTATCATCAATAATTATTTGAATCCCTCAGATGGTAATTGTCTGGAATTTTCTCTCATATGTACCTGATTTCATTAAAAATCAGCTCAAAAAAGTTTGAGGATTTTTTGCATCTGAAATAGCAGAGCATTGAAGAGAACAATCACCTGCTATCAAGTGAGAAGCTATTAACTGACAAAGACCAAGTACAACAACATTTAGAGGAAAATCACACACAGGTTATTCTGTCTACGTTTTTTAGTTCTCCTTAATTCATGCTAGTTAATCATAATATTTTATATTGGGCAATCAGTTTTTGTTAAATGTTATCTATAACCAAGAAGTAATAAACTGCTCAAACACCTAATCTTATGTCTCTCTCTCCATTTTTTTCTTTTTTCAGGTTGAAAACAGTCAAAGCTGCATTAATGAGACTTCTCAAGTTACAGGAGTTGATCTTTTGTCAAAGATACAGAATCTTGAAAATGAACTTGCAGAAGCCTTAGAGGCAAATGACATGTATAAGGCCCAGCTTAAAAGGTAGGTTCAAGTGGCAGATTTTGTAGTCCATAATATAGAATTATTTTTGCCTTCTTAAACATAAAATCTGAAATGGGATATATATATATATATATATACAATCACACTTTTGGGTAAACAAGGAATTTTCAATTATATAGTTTCTATGTTCCATTTCTTGCATTATCATTTTCTGTTTCATGTCTTGCTACCACATTTTGTATTTGCTACCATGTGCTTTATGGGTCAATCATTGCTGGGGTCTAAAGAATTTGTATCATGATGAATGGATGAATTTTGTAACTTAAATTTCCAAATGCTTTGCATCGTATTATATGAATTTGATAAGAGGGCTGGATAAAAAGATGAAAACCTCATGTTGGGCCTTGACACAAAATATTTTGATCATCTTAAGACGATAAGGATATTCTTATTCCATTAGCAAGATGAAAGAAAAGAAAGAATAGGTGTTTGGTCTAGAGCCTCAATGGTGCTCTTTTGTAAACTGAAACCCTATAAACTCTCTCATGCTCTCTCCCCTTTGAATTTCAACATCTCGATTTATCATGTCTTCATGCACCGAAGCAGGGTAAGGTTGCGTCGATGCTAATTCTATACTGTAGTTTCTTCTTGGGTAGTGGAATATTAGGCTAGCCAAATTATCCCAAGATGTATGCGTAAAACAATTAGTATGCTCCTTAGTTGCTTTGACTAGAAAAGGGAGGGGGAAAGAAGTAAAGAAGAAAAGACAAATAATTATCACTAAATAGTTGTATACATGATTTCAACATTCACTCATTCTTACAGGAAATGGAAATAAAGGAGACCTCGGATTCTACCATGTACGAATGCTAAGTGCTAACAGTCTTTATGCATTTTGCTTGCGTCAAGTTTGTTATCGAATGCTAAGTGCTAACAGTCTTTACATATTTTGCTTGGGTGCAGTTTGCTGTCGAACGAAGTAAGCTTCTATCCAGCTGGTCTGGAGAAGTTGACAGGTGAAGGGGCAGCAAGAAAAGATAGATGCGATTGCCAGGCGTCAGCATTGCAGACAGAGCTGAAAGAGTTACGCGAACGCTACTTCCACATGAGCCTCAAATATGCAGAGGTTGAAGATCAGCGGGAGCAACTCGTGATGCAGCTTAAAGCTGCTAGTAGTGGTCGAAAGAGGTGGTTCTCATGAATTAATCTATAGGATAAAATGTGGTCGTATTCTTTTCTCCGGCTCTGAACTCCACATCGAGCTTCTCTTCCACCATTTTTATTTTTTCCGATGGTGTTGGTAGATTTTCTACTAAGCAAGCAAGACAGTACTACGAATTTATTGTTCCTACTAAATCAGGAGCCTGGGCTGAGAGAAGTGGGGATTTTTTTGGGGGAGGTCTATTAAAGGCTAATTGTAATATAAAATATGACACTGTTATATTTCTATGTATGCAGAAAAATGGAAAATTTTAAGGCTATAAGTCTTGATGTTGTAGATTCAGCAATCATAGTCACCATCATATTTTTTTAGTGAACTTGTGTACCATTGCAAATGTCACACTAGCTTACTAAAGCATAAGAAGTTTACTTCTATTCATTTCGTGAAGTAATCGATAATTACAAAAATGAATTGGTTCCCATTTTTATACCTTTCGGGTGCTCTTCCAAAGTGAATTAATCGATGATTGATAATCACAAAAATGAATTGGTGATCGTTTAAAGTGAAATGAATCGATAATTGCAAACATAACAACCCATTTAAAGTTCTTAGAATTATAGGCCCAATTAAATTGATTTCCCACGCAAAGAACGGTTTTGGAGTTGATATGACATGCAAAAAGTTTGGAGCATGAATATTAATTAAGAAATCTAATATTTACGGATCTAGATTTTAAATCAATGACTTCATATAGTTATATAATTAAGTAATATTCAATAAGTTTAATATTCAAGTTTCAATATTAGTAATCTTTCGTAATCATGTGACCGCTTGTATGTAGTTCAAAAGTTTCTATATACATTTATTAGAAAGATTTTGTAACGAATACCTTAAAATTACTTTTTAAGAATTTAGTATAATAATATCTTTACTCAATGCATTAAAAATTATAAATTAAATTATCAATTACTATATTTAAACAACCTTATTATTATGAATAATATGCTAACAAACCAAAGAGAATACCTTAACAGCAGCCGTTAATAAAATCATTATTAAAATATTCTCTTCAACAGCATTTAGCATTTAATCTTGACTTTTTCGCATAAAAAATCTTTGATGAGATGAAATTAAATAATTAAAATCTTCCAAAACAAAGAAATTAATTTTTAAAAAAGGGGTACAAATAATTAGACATAACAGTACGTTATCACTTTAATTTGATCATCATATTATAATAAATTATATGTAATTAAGTTCCTTCACCAATTTATAACCATTTTTTTTGGTGAATATATGAACAATACAATTGATTTTTTTTTTTTTTTGTTTGAGAAATATATATTTTGAATCTTAAATTATAACTCTTCAGTAGATAGAGTGGATCATTTGCACATATATTTTTACCTCTTCGACGCAAATCTTAGTCATCACATGAGTAGGTAAAAATAGTGATTGATTTGCATGCAAAGAGTCATTCTAAAAATTATTCAGCCAAATATTTTGAATTTAATTTTCTTACCTAGTTTTTTTATCGATCCGACTACGATTTGTTCTTTTTTCCATTTGCACTTTCTTTTTGTTTGGGTTTTGTAATCCCAAAGGCATATTTTCCATAGGATTTTCTCACCATGTTCATGTAAGATTTTCTAATAATAATGCATCCTTATCTACCCAATTGTTGTTTATCTGGATTTTTTTTATTTTACTTTAAAAGTTTAAAAAAAAAAATTATTGTCTAACACATTCGAATATGAATACGATGATTTGATCCTTTAAATATATAAAAAAATATTTAACAAATTAAATGCACTCATACCGAAAACATATCCGCATCTGATACAGAAAACATATCCGCATCTGATACGATACTCACCCGCCAAAATTCGGTAACATATTTGTTGGCGAAACACCATTTATT
>JAQSVH010000002.1:2146980-2160811 GCA_029448705.1 Adansonia digitata | reverse complement strand
TTTATTTGCTTGAAACATTAAGAGAAATATAATTTAAAGTTAAATTTTTTTAATAATGTTTTTCATTTTACATAAAACATTAAGTTTAATCATACGTTAAAATTATAATTTTATTTTTATTTATTTAATTATTATTGTATTAAAATTAAATTTTAAATGTAAAATAAGAATAACAATATATAGTGCATGATTATTTCATTATAAACCAAATATTGTGTTGGGAGTTTTCTTTTGCCGCTGTTGGTGTCCTCCCCCGCCCCCCCCCGCTCCTTCCTGTGCAGCCACTGAAGAGCCTTTTATAGAGGCTCCTTCGAACCAAATCTCAGCCAAATCCGGGATTTGGCTAAGAATTCTGTTTGTCTTTCAGCCCGTAGGAACGAAAAGTTTGAAAATCATGCCTCCTGGGAGGAGGATGATTATGGTGGCTGGAGGCAGCGACTCTTGACTCGGAGGGTTGGGTGGTCGAGGGTGTCAGGGCAAGGTGGGCGCCGAAATATGGTAGGCCTGGGTGTAGGAGCGGTGGTGCAAGTGGAGGGGTACGGCGGGCTGACAATGGCACGAGCTTGAGTCGACGAGGGCTTGGATCTTGTTTCACGACCATCGGGCCAGGTGGTGTGGAGGCCTTGGGCTTTATGTTCCAAAGCTGGCCTGTTGACCAGGCCTCCATTGATCAGTTGGGGCCTATTGATCAACAAGCCCAAACTGGGCAATGAGGCTCCAGACAGGGCAGTGGCCTTGTAGCCAATTTGATTTTTTTTTTCTTTTTCAAAATAAAAATAAACAAAGTCAAAAAAAAAAAAATGGAAGCTTAAAACTAGAAATAAGAATAAGGTGTCGTATACACAAACTCGGATTGATGTGATTAAGGCTCAATGCGATTTGGATTTGATAAAACTTGAATCAAATTAAATTTCATGTTCTAAATTGATATTCACGTAAAATTAGGTTACAACATCTTTTAGTTATAAATTCAGGATTTTTTATAGATTTTGAATAAAATTAATTTCGAATCTTAACAGATTTAGATCCTTACGAGTTTAGAGTTATATTGGTTTAGACCTTCTTCAGGGTTTGGATTTTTTTTGGATTTAAATTTTTTAAAGTTTAAACCTTTTGCAATAGAATTTTTTTATTTAACTTGAATTGAATTTGATTTCATATGCTTTTGGATTCGGGCATGTTTTGCAAACTCTACTTTTTCAGCCATTTGGATGAATGGTTGATTGTTGCCTTATTTGGATGCTTTTATTTTATTTTATTTCATTTCTGATTGTAGGGAGAAGATGGGTATTTTCTGTCCAGTTGTAATTGTTTAGTAATGTTTCTCATAAGTTTCTGAAGAGACGTGTATTTTAGTTTTCTAATAATATAATCATTGAATCAGCCAAAAAAAAAGTACTGTTGACAGAGAAAGATTTTTAATGATCGAATTATTTTCGAAAAAAATTGCGGACGGAATTTTCAAAGGCATGAAAACTCCCCATTTCGTCTTAATTAATATAGGAATTATACGGTATATATTCGAGAAAGTTATTTATGTTTCTTTCAGATTTTTTTTTTTTTTTTTTTTTTGTTAATACCTGAATGGCAATCCTTATATTAAATCACCTTTTTTATCCATTGCTTTGTCTGGTGGAAATGCTTTTGAGCAATGAAGAAAAGACTTAAAGTAAAATTCTTTCTTTTACTTTAGTCAAGTTCAAGGTGATCCATTCATTTCTTTTGCTGTAGTGTAAATACTATATATTTTAATAAAATAATTTTTTTAATTTAATTATTTATTCATGTAAATTATGACTTTGACAATAATATATAATATATTACTCAGATTTCAGAAGCACTTCTTTACTTAAATGTATATACTATATATGAAGCGATGATATATCTATTGTATATCAATACCTCTAGATAAAAGAACTTGCCTAATGGATATCAGTTTGTTCCGTGATAGGCTATTTTTTTTTTTAATTTTTGTGTTTAATTTCTCTATTATTTTAAATGTTGTATTTTAAAAGAGTTGGAAACTCATAAATTAATTTAATATGTGTACTTCACCAACTCAAGAAAAAATAAAAAATTATTTTATTTATTCTTTTATTTCTGTTTTTCTTTTGGTTTTTCATTTCATTTTAAATTATTTTGTGTTTTAAGAGATTGGTCCCCACGGTAATTTATCAGTTAATTTAAAATTCGTAATTGACCAGCTCAAAAAAAAATAAAAATATTTTATTTTATTCATTATTTTTAGTTTTTTTAAATTTAAGTTTTTTATTTTATTTTTAAATGATATATTTAAAATAAGTTAATTTGCATGGTAGCTCATGAGTTTAATTTAGAATTTGTACTTGACCTGCTTGGAATATTTTTTTGAAAAACATCTTATTAATTATTTTTAGTTTTTTAGATTTAATTTTTATTTTTAATGATATATTTAAAGAAGTAATTCTTTATGTGACCCGTGGATCAATTTAGTATACGTACTTGACGACCATAAAAAATTTTAAAAATTATCTTATTAATTGATCATTTTTATTTAATTTTTAAATAATTTTTTTAAAGGAATTGACCATGAGTTTGCACGTCCTTCAATTAACAATAATTTTTTTTATCGATATACTCAGTGTTAATTATACGTTTTTTATATATATTTTAATTTGATGAAAATTTTAAGACTTCCCCTTTTTAATAACAAATTTCTCAATTTCACATAAATTGAACCTTTATAGTATGAATGGATGTAAGGATCTATTAATAAATTATTATTAATTAAAATTTCACTTATTTAAATTTTTAGTTGAATTTAAAATATATTAATAACATATATTTTAAAAATGCATATTTTACTAGTTAATTATAAGTTAGCAAAAGAAAAAAGTCCAAAGCATAGTTCTTTTCAATACTAAATCTTAGTGTTAATGTTAAGAGCAATGCTTTTAGTATGTGTTTCAATGTTTTCCTTATGAATCATAAAACATGAGAATCACAATCTACATTTAATCCCTCGAAAATAAAATTAATTGCCAAAGTGTAAAGATCTTAAAAATTTTCTTCCAAAAACAAAAGAACCCAACAAAGACAACCTTGGTTTGCACATATAAAAAGAAACCCCAAAAGGAAAAGCATTTTAATCCTTGGAGAAAAAGAATATAGCTATCTTAGCAATTATGTCCGGTGAAAGTATCCAATGGGAAGTAGAACTTTCCCATAGATGAGCTTTTTTCCTTTAAATAAAGGGATAATTTTAAATAAGTGCTCGAATTTTACTAAAAAATTGATAATTTTTTTTTCAATTTTTTATGATATTAAATTAAAATTATGAATTTTTATTTTATTGTAATTTTATCAATTAATAATAATATTTTATACATCAATGTTCGTAATTATTTTCTAATGAAGATGTGACAACTTTCTAAATTTAGTTTTGACATTTATGCTTATAGGATAATTTTCTTTATTCTATTTGTCTCCTTATTCTGAGAAGCAATTTAAAATACTCAAATTCTATTTGTTTCTTTAATAACTTCTACTTTGTATTGTAATCCATTGCTTGTTATTGATGCAATTGCCTTAGAATAAAGTTAAAAGGAGAATTAATAAACTAAAATTCTTTCCTTCTCGCTTTTGTCAAGTTCAAGTTATTATTATTATTCTACAGAAATATTTTTTTTACTATTTTTTGTAGAATTTATTAGTATTATTACTTTGAATTTATGAGTTATTGAAAATATAAAATAATTTTTAATAAAACAGAAAGTTTTAATTTAATGTATTGTAGAGCTAGATAATAAAAATGAATGAGTTATATTAAGGGCTTGCAGTAAGATAAAATAAAATAAGTTCATAGTTTTATGAAAAATAAAAATAAATAAAAAAAATTACTCATTATAACTGTTACTTACAGCATAGCAAAAATAAAAGGAAAATCATTATTGGTATTAGTGTTTAAAAGAGCAAGGGCATTATGTAAGTATTCCAAATTTAACAATACAAGAAAAGAATAAAGAAGCCTATGCCAATTAAAGGAAAGAAAGGAATAAAAGAGGTTTTTCGTCGGTTATAAATATTGATGTTGTGTTCTATTTTGTTTATTCAAACATCTTGTGTCTTAAATTCACTTGTGGAGATGGATCAGAAGGAGAGGGAGAGCATTCAGCACTTTAGCCATCCACATTATTTAGTGTTGAATGAAGAGCAGAGTGATAAAATGAGTAAAGAAGCTTGCTGCTCTGCATGTTTGGAACCATTAGTTGGTTGGGGCCCATGTTTTAGCTGTGGAGAATGTGAGTTTCACCTCCACAAAAAATGTGCCCAGGCTCCCTCAGAAATTAGCCACTCCCCTTTTCATTGTAAGCACCGTACTTCTACTCTTACTCTTGAACTAAAACAAAGCGGGCCAGAATTTTTTTGTGATTTATGCAAGGAAGATCGTAAAATGTTTGTTTATATATGTCATTCTTGCCAGGCTTGCCTTGACATCAAATGTGCTTTATTATTGCATAAAATGGATGCAAATTTTCGTGAGCTTAAATATGTTGCTCATGAACATCCATTGACCTTCAGTCAGAGTCCCCAGGATGAATTGAAAAAAGCAGATTGTAATTGGTGTCGAAAACCAGTGGTAGACTCTGCTTATGTCTGTCTTGATTGTAGATTTTACCTCCACAAGAAATGTGCTCAGTTACCCACTCGACTTAATCACCCTTCCCATCGCAAACACACTCTTTATATTGAAGATGCTACGCTTTTTTGTAAGCTATGCCAAAAGCAACATTGGAGTTTGTTTTATCGATGTCTTCCTTGCAAGTTTGACATTGACATTGAATGTGTTCGGTCAAGGCCATGGTCCACTTTTGAAGATAAAAATCATCATGAGCACTCATTCACTCAATTATTAAGAGATGAATTATTTATTTGTGATGCATGTGGTACTGAGGGAAATTATTTTTCCTACATATGTTCTACATGCAACATTATGATCCATAAAAATTGCATTTCTTTGCCACGTATCATCAGCACAACAGGTCATTACCATTATATTATGCACAATTATTTCTTTGAAAAGAAGGAACTTGGAGAACATGATTGTGGAGTTTGTCTTAGAAAAGTTAAAGCAGAGTATGGGAGCTACAATTGCTTGAAACAAGATTGCGATTATGTTGCCCATGTGAACTGTGCATTGGAGATGTATGCTGCAATTGATCAAGTAAATGAAGAAGATGGAGATTTAGCTACAAATTCTTCCATCATTTGTGTTATTGAAAGGAACCAACATGGAGAAGCCACAAAGATAGAACATTTCAGTCATGAACATGACTTAATGTTAGGCAACGACATGAAGGAAGATAATGATAAACATTGTGATGGCTGCATGCTATGTATCTCAACTTCATTTTACTATTGTTCACAATGCGAGTTCCTTCTCCACAAAAGCTGTGCTGAATTGCCAAGAAAAAACCATCTTCGGTTTCATCAATCTCTCACCACCCTCAATTTAGCGGACTTTTTCTCTTGTTGTCAGTGTTTTCGCCTGTGCAGTGGTTTTGTCTACACCGGTGAAGGAGTTGACGTCTGCCTAAGGTGTGCTAGAATTTCTCATGCCTTCCTACGTCAAGCACACAAACATCCTCTCTTTTTTGATTCTGATTTTGAAGAACACTGCAATGCTTGCGGTAGCTTCTGTGGAACGAGTGCATACAAATGCAAAGATTGTAGTTTTGCTTTGGGTGTTCGTTGCATTACACTACCACACACAACTCGGCACAAGTTTGACAAGCACATCCTAAAACTTACTTTCCGTGACGAGAATGATGATCCAAAGCAACATTACTGTGATATATGTGAAGGAAAAAGAGACCCAAACCAATGGTTTTATCATTGTGCAAAGTGCGATAATTCTGCTCATCCGAAATGTGCTCTTGGCAAATTTCCATTTATTAGGATGAAGATTGGGACCATTTTCCCGTATGGCCGTCAACCACACAGAGGTGATCATTCTCTCATTTTTGTCAAAGCCATTTATGACAAGTGTTCTGTATGTGGTAGGCCTTGCCAAGACTTAGCTCTTCAATGTACAGATTCTACATGCAACTATATCATCCATTTAGATCACTGTGGGTGATTTTTTGTATCAGTAAGTTTCTCATAAGCGAGGAGCGCAGTTGAAATGAGTGCTTATTACTTTTAATTTATTGTATAGTGTTATATTCCATTGTTAAATAAATTTATATGTTCAGTACTAAAATAAACTTTATGCTTGATTGGGTTTGTAAAATTTAGCCCATGTTGTTCTAATGTTTGCTTATGATGATTAGGCTTGCCTCCAAAGATATTGCTTTAGGTATTGTTTTTTCAAAAAGAAAAAAAAAAAGAAATTGGATCTTGTATTTCTTTTTTTGTATATAATTTGTTGGCAAACATTATATTATTCCAATTATACTCATGAAATGCTTAATAGTATTTTGCTTAAAGGAATTATTTTTTTAGAATCTTGTAAGTATTAAATAACAAATTTATCAGTCTTTGGGTGATAAAAGACTTATATATGCTTGAGTTTTTTTGTTTTGATAACAATAGGACGGAGGTCATAGCATCTAAATCGAAAATCACAACCATTTTCTTTGTTCTTTATCGCTAGATGCTTATCCAATATGTTTAATAAAATTTAGTAAGCAGGGTTCGTGGCATTTCCATCTTATATATTATATAGGAAAATTTCCCTAATTTCTTTTATCATTTTTATATTTTGAAACGAAGCAATTAGATCGTTATCACTTAAAATCATGAGTTGTTTGATGGCAATTTCAACAAATAATCTATAATTACAATAACAAGAGTTAGAGCTATATGTTGTCTATAATTACATATTCGGTCCAATCCAACTATTCAAGTTTTAAATTTGTTGAAGTTCATCCAATAATTAATGATTTAATCTCTATGCCAGGTCAAACTAATTGAAATAAGTTTTTTTTTCCTTTAATTATATATTATTGTTATTTAATCTTTAATATTTTTATTTTTTCTTTTAATAAAATTTAATATATTTTTAATGTTTATACTATAATATTATATATAAAGATAAAATCAAAGTGTGTAATTGAATCTCTCCTCTTATTCATAGAGGTTGTCTTTCTTGTTGGTACTACAATATTGTAAAAAAAAAATATATTTTTGATATAATATAAAATATAAAATATATATAAATATAAATATAAAAAATCATATATATTATATAATTGTTGAACTGAATCAAATAGAGTTAAGACCTTGATGTTGAAGCCAAAACCGGCTTTCAGACTTTTATCCTAGCCCGTTTCAAATATAAGGCATCTTATATATATTCAAGTTTCAGTGGTGCTCTTACGTTTCCTTTATATTTAAGCCTAAAGGCTCTGTCAATAGGTTGCTTTTAACAGTGGTCTCTCGTCACTCTCGTTTTGCTTACTATCAAAAGGGGTCACATATACGCCTAAATTATTAATTTTAGTCCTAAAAGAAGGAACAAAATAAACCGTATATTTTGTTCTCAAATTGATTTTTTCAATAATTTTTCTACCCCTAATTTTAGGAATTTAATTCTTAATTACGAATTCATTAGTTAATACATTACGTCATTGGGATAAGAACCTGGAGTTTAATTTAGTTGATCAAGCAACTACCTTTACGAGATAATAATCAGTAGATTTGAATTTCGAATCTTAATATTTATCATTTATTTCTTTTACAATTTATTTTTTATTCTTAGATTACAGCATCTTAAATGCTAAAAAAAAAAAATGAAACAAAAAATGCCTAATGTTCATGGAAGACTTCTCATATGTAAAAAACAATCTATATATATATATATATATGTAGAGAGAGAGAGAGAGAGACTTATGGTTGCGCCAAAACCATATGTTAAAATCTGCTGTTCCAAACGAAAGTCTTGGTCTGGGTAACAAAGGCCAATTGTTACACACAGCTTCTGCAAATCACGAATTTTGATATTCTCTTTTAGACCATAAAAATAATATATCAGCTCATCAAATCGGGCCAATCCAGGAGTCTGATACATTGGTAGACCCTGGAAAACGTGTGGGACCTTTACCGGTGAATCTTGCGCTAACCAGCATGTGCCCTGCATGATTATGGCTTTGATGGAATTGCTGCATCGATGGTCTTAAAGCAAACAATGATCTTGACCCCTCCATGTGAAGCAAACCGTTATTTTTGAAGGTTTCTTTGTCTATTTTTTCAATACTTAGTTTTGATCAATTGAAACTGGATATATGAGATCTAAATCACAAATGTATTTTTTATTGGGTAGTGTTTATCATAGTTGCTAATTTAAAGAATATTATCACTGTTTTTGTAGGTATTTTTCCTTTTTTTTTTTTATTTTGCATGACCTAATATAAAACATCATATTTATTATCATATTTTTTAATGATGTTTAAAATGGTTTTATGACATTTTATGATCTTTCATTTTATAAAAAATTATTATAAATTAAATTTATATATATATAATTCACGATCATGAGTTTAATGATTATGAATCGATAACTATTCATACATTAATTGCAATATATATTAACAAAAAAATTAAAAAAATAAAAAAATAAAACAACAACCATATTTAAATTCCGACTAACAGGATGGGAGTTCATAGATGTGCGTTTGTCATGATATGGTTGCGTTTTTAGTGGCAGACATTCACCCTGAATGGTAGGTGCGCTTCATGGAATGAAAAAAGAAATCTCTCTGAAAATCTATGATTGTTTGTCTGGTCACACTTTACATCATTAACCAACTTTAAAAGCAAAGAGAAAGGAATTCGATGAGTGCAGAAGCCAAAACATTAATTTAATTGAAACATGCAATCCTCTCAAATTTGGCTACATCAGAAAATTTCATAAAAGGTTCCCTACTAATCTGGAAATTTTGGAACTTCATGTTGGAATATTCCATTAATATACATAATTAGGAAAGTCATTCATAAATTAAAGACATTCTAACAATTCTAAGCCTCCATCGAACAGTGTTGGGCAGTCAAGATATTTGATTCCTAAAGGCAAAAACTAGTCTACAAAATTCTCATCAATTGGAACATAAATGGCCATCTACTTCATGCTGTTTTACTCTTTTTTATGTTAACAGCATGAAAAGGATGGCACATTAGAAAATTAAGGGTTGTAATTGGTACTGTTTAATGGAGGACAGCCTTCTGGTACTTGGTTTTAGGGGAAGAATCAGGGACTTCATAATTCTCTGGACCCCTCTTCTTGCTTAAACAACCGCTAAGATTGTTGAAGGAGTCTTGCTTTATGAGTTGCTGCGAAGGGGAAGAAATGGCGACTGGTGGAATGTCAATGGAGGTAAGTTGAGGAGGCGGATGCTGCCATTGAGGAAGTGGTCCTGCCAGGAGAAGGTTCTGCAGGAGTGGACCTGCATCCTTCACTGCCTGCAGCAGCCTTCCTTTCTCAGGAAGTGGCCTGTTAGCAGCTAGTTTTAAGGCCTCTCGTGGAAGTGATGATTGTGGTAGATGCCCCGGAGGAGGAATTAAGTCGAAACCCGGAGATGAAACTATGCTTCTGTTGCTATCAGGACTGCAAATATGCTTGTTGGAGTCACCAGGTTTTGATTCATCTTCACTGCTAGAAACCCCTGAAAGTGATGCAGTTTCTTGCTGGTGTTGGTGATGCAGTATTTGCTGTTGCTGTTGCTGAAGTAAGAATTTCTCCAACATCAGCTTCTGGAATCTACCTTGAGCTTCATCTCTCTCTTTAATTGTCCTGCTTAGAACATCTTTGAGATGAATCAATTCAAGCTCTCTTCTTTTAATCTCCTCCTTAGCTGATATTAGTGTTGTTTCTAGCTCCAATGTTGTAAACAAGAGAGTTTGCTTTAACTCTTCCATTCCCTGTAAATTGCAAGTGGGAAAAAAAAAGTTAGAAACTAAAACAAGAAAAACAATTTCAGACCCAGTTCAAAGCAAGTCAGCCTAAACAATCTTAAAAAAGAAGCCTACCTCTTCCTGATAGCAAAATCCCCAGCTAAGTGGACTGCATTGGTCTTCCATTAATACCTTTGCCAAGGTCTAAAAATGGAGGGTTTCTCGGCCTTTTCAGGTTTTCTTCAGCTTCTTTATAAGTGTTGAAATATCCTGTTCCTGTTTACATATAGCCTTTCCCTTTTTCTATTTTTGTTTGGACAAAGAACAAATCAAGCCAAAAGATCAGATAGGCCAAAAAAATGGTTTAGTGCATCAAGCCTTTTTATACAGTTAGATTCTATGTAAGCAAATACATAAGACATATGCAATTTTTGTCGTTTGAAGAAGGGAATGTGAAATCAGCCGTAAAAGTGGAGCCAAAATCCTTGAAGTTGCAACTTTTAAGCTATATGCATGCTTGCTGCAGTAGTTGGCTGCCTCCTATGCACATGTAAACGTTTAAAAGGTAAATTTCATGATCTTGCTTTAAAAAAAAAAAAAAACTTGGGTTATCACTTTGGTTATCAAAATAAAATAATTATAAAAAAAATTAATTAATAACCTTTTTAACTGTTTTTTTTGTAATGAACTATAGTCACCAAACATAATTTGCTTGAGTTATGCCTTATCGTAATGTTAGGGAATTTCCATCAATTGAAGGTATCATGTGCTATTATCATAATCAATTTTTTTGTTATATTAGGAATTCATTATATTTCAATTCAGGCAATTATTATTGGGTTTTTACCTTTGTTTAATTCTTAGGATAAATTTTGGGTCTAGTTTTAATTTAATTAGGATCCTTTATTTGGATTTCATCAATTGTTGAAGCAACTAAGATTTGGTTGGTGCTAACATAAGATTATACGATCTTGGCTTTTGTCAACAAACTTTGCCTTTGAAAAAGGTCGGCTGACCACCGGGCAAGAAATCTATTATATAATATTGAAAGGTCAACTATTCCGTGCATTGGGTTGGACTCAACACCTAACTTTTTTCTTTTTTTTTATTTGTTCAAAGTTTGGGTTAGTTTAGTTTTATGGTATACATGTTTTTTATATTTTAATTCGTAAATGGATTTAATTCGATTTAAATAATTTTAGATTTATTTTTTTGTTGATGGTTTTGTTTTAATTTTAAATTAGAATAAGCTTCTTATTATGTTTTGAAAAATTAGATTAAAGTTTCAAAATTAATATTTAAATATATTAATTATATTAATTTATCGTAGATATAATGATTTAATTATTAAGTAAATAAATACAGTGTTAAAATTAAATAATTGTGATAAATATGTAAAATATGGAATAAATTTAAATACAAAACAAATATAATATAAAAAAACAATTAAAATATGACACGACACAAAAAATGATGTGAATATAGCTTGAATAAATTAATATGCCAAAATTTATATAAAACAGATTATTAACCTAAAAAAAGTTATATAAATTTATTATACTTTGAAACATACAAAAATAACATGAACATATAATGACATAATTTTATAAAATTGAATAATTATGATAACTTATACAAAGTATGTTATGAATTGAGACACAACAATAATATAGCATAGAAAAAATAATGAATACGCAATATGAAAAATAACAAAAATACACAAATATGTCAAAATATACATAAAATGAATTTTTGGTATGTAAACATTTATATAAATTTATAATGCCTTAAACATAGAAAAAAATCACAAACACTAATATATAAAATTTTCTATTTTTTCTCTTGCCTTTGTTCCCCTTTATTTTTCTTTTTTTCCCTTTCCTCTCTATTCCCTTCCTTTTCTTTCTTCCTTTCTTTCCTTTTATTTCTTTCTTTCCTTCGTAGACCATTTGAATGACTTAATTAAACCCCCTCCCCCCCTCCAAAAAAAAGTCATTGCTTAATTGTCCCCTTAAGCAAAGGCTTAAGATCCCTAATTAAGCATTCTCATTGTTTAGAGGACAAATTTAAAAATATTTCTAAATTAAATCATTATAACAAATTATGTAAAATATCTCATAAATTGAAATACAAAACACATATTACATGAACACAATTTTTTCTTTAAATTAATCATAATAATAAACTATGTAAAATATGAAATGAATGGAGACAAGACATGATATGAACATAACATAAAATAATAAAATAATTAAAACATAACACGAAAAATAATATTAACACAGCATGAATATGAAATGCATCAAAATATACATAAAACAAATTATTAACCTTTAAAAATTTATATAAATTTATAATACTTTCAACATGCAAAAAATAACATAAACATGAATACAAAAAATTTGTCTATCTTTTTACTTTTTCCTTTCCTTTCTTCATTTCTTTCCTTTTCTATCCTTTCCTTTCTTTAATAAACTATTTGAATGACTTAATTAAACTCCAAAATAAAAAAAATTCATTACTTAGTTGTCCCTAAACAATGGCTTTACTCCCTAATTAATCTTATTTTTTGGATAATTTGACAATTAAGCATTCTCATTATTTAAGGATGACTTTAAAATATAGTTATAGATTCCCATATATTTTGATTTGGGAATTGGAGTAACTTATCTTTCCTTCTTGGATTTAATATATAAAAAAAATCTAATCAAAACCCCCAATTTTTTTTTTTTCAAAACTTTATAAGAATGTCATCTTAGTCTCAAAATCATATTAAAAAAAAGTTTGATCATTTATTTAAGCATGGTAGAAATATTGGACATGACAAATTGTACTTTGTACAAAATTAAAACAAATCTAAGGAACATGTTTAGTCTTCTGCTAGGAATTTTTTGGTTAGGCTGAAAGAAAAAGTCTATTTTGGTTGATAACTAAAGCCATCTGATATATGTATAACTATAGTTTTGCTATAGGAGGGTTAGCTTAGGTTTTCCTTTTTGACACTTAAAGAAGAAAATGTTGCAATTGATAAAGCAGATACTATACTATAAGAACATACTCTATAAGAATGTAAGGCTGCTTTTTGACACTGGAATTGGCCAAAAAAAAAAAAAAAACTATCCTAAGCTATCTTTTCTTTCTTTCTTTTTTTAACAAACAAAAGGGATAATACTGTTTAGACTAATTCCAAAAAATAAATAAATAAATGCAACACGAGAAAAAGAAGTAGTAAATCATTAAATAACCCTATAGATAGATGTATATTTGCGACCCAATCAGGGATATAGTATTTAAGAATGTTTGACATTAGGAAAAAATGTTAGATTTTTAAAATATAAAGATCAAGTACGGGAGAATATTTGGTTAATTCAGTTTATTTAATTTTAAACTTTTAAAAATCAAATAAATTGATATGAATTTAAATGATAATTGAACTAATTAAATTGAATCAAATTGATTAATTCAAATTTGAGCAATAAGTAAGGGGATCGATCCATATGAGCATCACAATAGGAAGGAAAAAAAAACTTTTTGTTTAAAAATGGATCAATTCTTTTTCAAGGGAATTAATCTTGACGAATGGCAAGTCAAAATTTTTATTTTAAAAGAGTAGGGATCATTACTTTTTTAGAGGAGATAATCCCTTTGAACTTGGATGGTAATTATAGTTGGTATGTTTGGCTGGTAGACCTGCTCAAGGGTCGGACTATCCGCTCAAGTTTAAAAATTCGTCGGATTTTGGAAGGATTTGGACAAACATATTAGGCCCAAAAAATGAGCTAAGACAAAAAAAAAATAGATCGAATTAAAAAATGAGCCGGGCCTTGGGTTCAACTTTTAAAGCCCGAGCTTGGCCCGGCCCGACCCGATCCATTTTACTATTCTATTATATATATTTATTTTATATTTTATGTATTATGTAATTTTTGTCATATAAACAATACATATATATAATATTATA
>JAQSVH010000002.1:2130065-2140711 GCA_029448705.1 Adansonia digitata | reverse complement strand
TTGTCATCCCTAATTTAAAATTGAATTAATTAAAATTTTAAGATTTAGTGTGAGAAGGATTTGAACTCTACTTATGCAATAAAAGGAAAAGCATACACTAACTAACTAAGCCAAATGCTTAAATATTTAATTTTTTTTATTTAATTAGGTATATATTTGTTAATTTCATGTTTATATATGATTGTTAAAACTTTGATTGTAATTAGAATTATTATAGTAGATATATGTCCACGTATTTATATTTTATAAAAATTCTTTCCTTTGATAAATATATGCTCCTCAATAATAATTAATCTTTATATGCTCAATAATAAATGATCTTTATTTTTTAATAAAAAATAATCAACTTCTAAAATACTTAAAATAATTATTTTATTAGTTATATATTTGAAAAAAATTCAGTATAATTAATTATTGAAGATAAATGTTTATTATTAAATCAATAAAAAAATTGAATGATAGCCTTTACTAAAATATAAAATCTATCAAATAGTTCATTACAAAGAGTACCTATATACTTAAATAAATAAAACTACCTATTAGCCCAAACAGTACCTAGGTTCAGCCCAATTTGCATTTTATAAGTGCACTAAATTTCATTTAAATTTATCTTTTATACTGATTTATATGTAAGATTTATGATGCAAAAAAAATTGTTTAAATGTGAAGTTATTCGTTTGATTTAATAGCATTAAAAGTATAATTTTTTAAATTTGAGCTTATTTGATTCAATACAAATTAATATTTCACCCAAAAAAATATTTTTTTAATATAAATTTTAATATACAAATTTAAATATTAATTTAAAATAATTTTTTAAATATTTTTAAAAAATAATTCAGGCTTTTACTTGATTAGGTTTTGGATAAACAATTTTTTTTACCATTAGACCTGACCAGGTGTCTCGTTTGGATGAAATAAATTCACTGTTTAGTGAATACCCATGTGAATCGATTGCATAAATATGATATAAGCACATGCAATGGAACATAAAAATTATTGATTAGAACTCTAACCGATAATTTCTCCAAAAAAAAAAAAAACTCTAACTGATAATATTAGGAGCCTTGAATCTTGATAGCTGACGACAATGCTTGGAGTTAGCTGAGGGAATCATGGTGCATTTTTAAGTCTAGGTAGCTAGATTTAGACCATTATTTTAACAGATTTAACCCTTTGAAGTAGCCTAAACTACAAATAATGACAAATATGTAGGAACTTGATCACACTCACAGGCTTGAAATCTTGGGATTGGAGATGCAAAACTTGAGGAATTGAGGATTTTTTTTTTCCAATGCAGACATTCGGTTTTCATCTAAGGTTATCCAAGCTTTCAAAGGCTTTGCCACACTTTGTTTCAACGAAAACAGTGTGGTTTCTAAATGCAGCGTCAACTTTTCCAAGTGGATCAATCCAATTGTGGACTGCCTCATCCGAAATCTATTTTGTAAAACCCAAGATCGCACCAGCTTGTATGAAGGCAAAAATGTCAGGTTCGCCCGAGGCAAACATGGTTTCCAGCAGTTTAATGTCATGGTTTCTGAGGGAAAAACGTCAAGTTTTCCATCAGTGACAATCAAAGCGGCACTTGATTTCTTGGCGGAAAGGCCATGGATCCCTCAGCTAAACCAGGAAATCCAACATTTTGTTGGAAACCTCGAGAGATTGTGCTCCAGACACTGCCTAAAAGAAGACCTGTTTGAACATCAGTAATCTTGTGAGACATGCCAGGCCCGAAGGCTATCCCACCACAAGCAAAAAATGGTCACTTGGCACACCAGGAGAGGAACCACGCCATTCAATTCGTTGGAGAAGGGGCCGGCATGGAAGCAACTTATTCAATGACTCAGTCTCATGGTGCTTGAGAAACTCTGACAAGCAACAATTTGAGTACTCGATCTGATAAAAATTGGAACACCATCGAAACGATCGATGAACATGTTATCTTTGATCCTATACCAGAAAATGAATATAAGACATTTGAGTGTTTCTGAAAGAGAACTCTTTTGCCAAAACAAGATCATGGTGCTGGTGAATTTGGTTTCACTCAGCAAGTGGAATGTGATACTTGTGGCATATGTTGTGGTGATGTGCTGATCAAAAGAGACTGATCTTGAAAGGTCCCATGCCTTGGATTTCTGCTGAAGAGCTTTTGATGGTTTCTTTTGCAAAAATTTGAACTTCCAAAGTTAACATTTTCAAGATAAATACAATAAAACACTTTGCTACAAGTGTTCTTTTCTCAAAAAGTATATACATATATACATTTGGATATAGATATACATACATGTATATATATATATATATAATATAGATATAAATGCATAAGTATATATGTATAGATATACATATGTATGTATATATATACATATACATATTTTTAATATATATGTATATCTATAAAAATACCAACTCAAAAACCGCAAATAATGAATGACATATTTACCCTTGATAATTATGTCCTTAATTAATTAATGGTTTTTATTAAAATTAAAATATTAAGTAATTTTATTTATTTCCTGCTTGGCTCAAAATTCTTATTAATATAAACTCTTCTTTATTGAAATATCTTTTCTTAATATTAAATAATTTTTTTATTAACAAATTTTTATTAAATTAAAATAGTGATTAATCTTTATTTATTATTTTTTATTAACCTTGAGGTCCTTGTTAAGGTATACTTTTCTTAATATTGATATATTTTTATTAATAACTGACTTTAATTAATGATTTTTATTAGATTAAGATATCAACTAATCATTATTTATTATTTTCATAATAATTTTGAAGCATATTAATCTAAATTTTCCTTAATTGATATTTTATTAATATTAGCTACTTTTTATCTACGTTTCTAGAAATTATTTTCTTATTATGTTAAGATTTTGACAATCGCTAATTTATTGACATACTTATTAAAGTAAACTTTTTAAATGATAATTTTTTATTAAATAAAATAATAAATATTTTTTAATAAAGAATATTACTAAAATATGTTAATATAAAATGGAATTATAATTGTAATTTACTAATTTTGGATTTTTGAACTAATTGGTATTACTAAAAAAATGCTAATACAAATGAAATTGTAATCGTAATGTATTAATTTTGGGTCATTGAGGAAGAAAGAAACAAAATAAAGATAAAGAAAGAAAGCAATATTGGGTTTGAATGGATTGTTTTATTTCTTTATTTATTAAATAATTAGATGATTGTAAGTGGTAAGAAGATTTGAAGAGGCATAGTTTTCTGTTTTTTTTTTTTTTACAATATTATGTGGTAATCAAATCAAATCTATAAATTAAATCTAACAATTTATCGAAGGATAATTATTAACAAATTTTAAAATATTTAATTGTATCATATACATTAGCATTTTTTATTTTATTATTAAATTATGAAAGAATTTGAATAAATAATTTTTACGTACAATTATAAATATATGGCGACTATATATAAAAAAATTTAATTAATAGATTATATTTATAAAATAATCATTTGCATAAACAAGTAATTTTGAAAATTAATTAGATTGTGAACCAATTTTGTGTTTTTTTCACTTTTTAGTTTCTTTTATTCTTTTATTAAAAATATATTGTATATAACTTATATTGCAAATTATTAAAAGTAATGTTTAAAGATTTTTTAATTTTCATAGTATCTATTAAAATTTTTAAAATAGAGTCAATACGTTAAATACAATTTTTTGTTTTTTAGTTTTGATATATTACTATTATAATTACTTATCATAAGTACTTTTTATTTTGAAAATGTTTTAGACTAAATGTGATATTCTATAAAGAGAGTCAATAAGCTAAATGTATATTTCTTTTAATTTCGATATATTATTGGTATAATCATTGATAAGTAATACTTGTTTCTTAATTAAAACAATTTAATTAAATGATAATGATAGCAATATTAAAACATTTTTAATATTCTAACTAAATAGTTAGAATGTAAAATGAAATGTATCATGCTTAAAATCATAATACTAGATGATAAATTATTATATGATATATAAAGAGTAGCCAAAAGAATTTAAAACATTTGATTAACTAAATTAGATAAAAGAATTATTGTTTATTTTCTTTTTTTTTGAAATTTTATTATAAAGTATCCAATTTAAAAATAATAATGAATATATGGGGAGCATCTTTCAACACATTATTTCGGATAATTTTTTCCATGATAATAAGTATATTCAAAAATAAGGGAAAAAAATTAATTACGAAAAGGATTTCAAATGTATTTTATAGAAGAATACCTTTAATCAAATTATGGTGAATATTTTATAATATGATTTATACCTTTATGGAAATATGAATTAGATGATAAGACTTTTTTCTTTTGGCTTTTTAGATGACTTGCAGTAAATGATTTATCATTGTTTATCAATTAAAAAAATTAATTTATTCTTGCTACAAATTAAATATAAAAATAAAATTCATATAAATTTTTAATTAAAAATTTTAATACTAACTACTTTCGAGGTATTTTTATAACTAATTTACAATAGTGCCTTTTGGTATGAAAATTATCTCATTTTTTGTTTTATATATATATGATTTGTCATTTACTATGAAATTATATCTTTTTATAATTAATCAATTTGTAATACGTAATTATTTATAATTAATTATTTTATAATTGATAAATAACTTATTAATATATATCTCATAAAAATAAAAAATATTATTATATTTTTATTTTTTAAAATATAATGTTATATTTCTATTATATTAACTAGTATAAATAATCCTTCTATTAATAAGCTCTTAAACTAAAAAATGGTAACAAAATTATATTGATGTAACTTGGAGACATCAAGGGATATTTAAATTAAAATATAAATTACTTTTAAAAAATTCATTTGTTTTTATAATAACCTTCATCTAAAAATAGCATTTAAATGTAAATTATATCTTATCTTTTAATTTTTAAAAAACTTCGAATTACTTAATTTAATTATTACTTCTCCTTTTAATATATATTGTGATAAAATTTTATTATTGGATGAAAAAGTGTTCATCCTTTTTAAGGAAAGGAACATTTTCAATCTAAAAGTATGTAATTTAATGATTTAATTATGAAATAATATGATATATTAATAAAATTGCAAAACTTATATGTAAATTGTATTATACTGAATAATCTTATATTATTGAATATTTATAATTGTTTTTAACAAGCACACCCATTGTCATTAAAAATTAATTGAACTATTCATAACTTTATGATGTATAGTATTCCTAGAGGTAATTGATAAGGATTTGCAATGTTATTAACAATCAGATAAAAACTGTATATAATAATCATTTGCACGAAGGCTATTCGTTTTATAATTAAATCATCAAGTTGCATGCTTTTACATTGAAAATCTTATTAAAGTTACTATTTTAATTTCATTGAGTATAATTAAAAAATTAATAACTTATTAATAAATTTAATAACTATTATAGTATATAAGAATTTTCAATCATTGAAATGATAGTACTTTTACATTTTAAAATAAAGATAAAATTATTTTAATATGAAGTGGTTCATAGAATTATATTTTAAATTAATTATTTTATTTTCATAAATAGTATCAATATAAATTATATGTTTTTCAATATTTTCATATTACATTCTTTAAAACATATATCATGCTTGTTGTTAAACTTGTATATAGAAATATATATACAAATGTGTGTATATATATATATATATACATACATCTATATATATATATATATGCGCATATATATATATATATGTATATATGGTTCACTTGAGCTGTTCAAATTCGTTGAATATAACCAAATCAAATTTAATATTTAAAAAGAAAAAACTGAATTTAAATAACTTACAAATATAAATATTTTGAAAAACTTGAAATGGTCCAGCAGGAACTTGAACAATATTTACCTCTAAATTAAAAATTGCCATTGTTTCGGGCCTTTTATGAGTTACTTTGGTATTCTTCCTTCTCCTAGCTTTTCTGGTTTAGGAAGAAAAAAGATTAACCTACACCAATCAGTAAAAAACTTTCCCTTTTAAAACTATCACACCAAAGCATAGTCAAGGTGACTGACGGATTCTATTCAGCAAATTTGGTTGGTGTAGGTTGCTTTGGTTCTTGAAGAGAATGGAGTTTTTATTTCTGTTCATCCGCCTCTCAGTATGTATGAACAAGAAATAGTGGAAAAAAAAAAAACCCTTGAATCTTTTCCAAAGAGTAAATGTGGCTTTAGATGTTGCAAATGCCATGGAATAACCCTCATTTTTTCCGGATTTTTCAAAGGAATTTGGGATCTAATTTCCCAGTAATTCTCTACAAACATGTTACCATCTGCATTACTTGGACCTTCAAGTATTGAGTTTGATAATTAATATATATATATATATATTTCATGAATCCAATGCTAATCTACTTGATTCTTCTATGGAGTAGTTCAAGAAAAAGAAGAATCATCCGAAATAGTTAAACCTCTTTTCAACTGTGGCTATGCTTTAGGATACTATTAACATTGATTAGGAATTAAGACACTGTTACTATCACCACAATTATCATGAATTAGTTTCAAAACATATTTATCAATATATTTTGTATTTCAAAGATTTTGATATATCTGTTAGTTTTACTATTCCAAAAAGTATTAAAAAAAACCAAAAAAAATGAACAGGAATATATATATATATATATATAGATAGATATAGATATAGATATTATAGAATCATCCCACATCACAAGCTTTTTGGAAGCTCACTCGAAGGAGCTAGGAGATAATTGCGGAAGTTCCCAATTACACCATTTTCCAATTTGCAGACTTCCACAACCGATGATCAATTGAATGCTTTGGCTTAAATTTCCAGTCAACTCCGACAATAATAAGTGAAAACAAATATGGAGGTGAGAAAAGACGCTTCCCATTAAAGCAGGGGCCACAAGCAAGTTGTAGAAACATGACTTTCAAAGTCAGAAAACTTGAACCAATTGACGGGGGATACAGCAGGATAATATCAGAGTTTCAAAACTTTTTGTACTGCAATCTAGTTCTTCTTGATGAATCAAACAGTCTCAAATACAAATCAATCTCATCAATTAATAAATTGATTTTCGTTGATGGAGCTATCCCGCAAGCATTTGGAAGTGTCGAGCTCTTTTTTTATTGCTTACGTTGAAGTTATAATTCTTTTCTTATGCTTCAGCTTGCAGTGTGTTAACTCGCTTGGTTTAGCAAACCCTATAGTTGGTGGAAATGACACTGATCAACAAGCTTTAATCGAGTTCAAATTCAAGATAACTGGTGATCGGTTCAGGGTTATGCAATCCTGGAACAGTTCCATTCACTTCTGTCAGTGGTATGGTGTTGCATGCGGTCGCAGACATCAGAGAGTCACCAGGTTAGAACTGCAACTCCTGACACTCTCAGGGTCTGTATCCCCATACGTAGGAAATTTGAGCTTTCTCAGGGTGTTGAATCTTGAAGGAAACAACTTCAAGAGCGAAATTCCTCAAGAAATTGGACGTTTAAGAAGATTGCAAATATTACAACTGGCCAACAACTCCTTCAGTGGTGAAATTCCTTCCAATTTATCTGGTTGTTCTAAACTTACAATAGTTCATATGAGAGGCAACAAGCTAACCGGAGAAATACCTAGTTTGCTTGGTCTCTTGTCAAATCTGAAATTTTTAAGTTTAAGCACCAACAGTTTAAGTGGGAGTATCCCACTTTCCATGGGAAACTTGTCGTCTCTGGAAGAGGTTTCTCTTAATAGGAATGGACTAAGTGGGACTATACCTGAATCTCTTGGGCAACTGACAAATCTTTCATTTTTCTCGATAGCCTTAAATGCTATTTCTGGTATTGTTCCTCTCTCGATTTTCAATCTCTCCAATATTAGAGTTTTTGATATTTCCGGAAACAAGATTCAAGGTACTCTTGCTTATGACTTAGGAATCACCATGCCATATATTGAAGTCTTTTCCATCACGCAAAACCAAATGAATGGAAAATTCCCTGTTTCAGTATCCAATGCCTCAAATCTCATGGTACTTCAAGCTTCACTAAACAAACTTAGTGGAAACTTGCCCTCATTTGAAAAGCTGGATAAATTGTCCCTATTTCTCATAGACTTAAACAATTTTGGAAATGGAGGAGCAGGTGATTTAAGCTTTCTCTGTTCTTTAACCAACAGTACCAAACTAGAAGCGCTGGACATAACCCAAAACAATTTTGGAGGGGAATTGCCCGAGTGCTTTAGCAATTTTTCTAGCACTGTTTGGTATTTAGTAGTAGAACATAACAAAAATATTGGGAAGAAATCCGGATGGGATTGGAAATCTTATCAATTTGGAGGTGCTAGGGGTATCACAAAATCAACTATCAGGTTCTATTCCTGTGGTTATTGGAAGGCTTCAAAAGCTAAAGAGATTTTCTGCTTATGAGAATTTTCTATCTGGGGCTATTCCCTCCTCTATTGGAAATTTGACAATGTTAACCGAACTTGCTTTAGGCAGTAACAGTCTTATGGGCAGCATTCCTTCAAGTCTAGGTAAGTGTGAAAATTTGGCTGCATTGTATCTTTCTGATAACAATCTTAGTGGATCTATACCCCCTGCAGTAATTGGACTCCCATCCATGTCCACTGTACTAGACTTGTCATCAAACTATTTGACTGGTGTGCTTCCTGTTGAAGTAGAAAACCTGAAAAATCTAGGTGAACTGCATGTTTCTCAAAATAGGCTATCTGGTTTGCTTCCGGACAGCCTTGGTAGCTGTGTAAAATTAGAGAAGCTGTTCCTGGATGGCAATTTGTTCGAAGGGCCCTTTCCTTCATCTTTGAGTTCATTGAGAGGTCTTACGGCATTGGACGTATCTGATAATAATCTTACTGGTCAGATTCCAGAATTTCTTGTCAACTTTGGGTCATTAAAGTATTTAAATCTATCTTTCAATGATTTTGAGGGTATGATACCAGTTGGAGGAGTCTTTGAGAATGCAACCGCTACATTCGTTGAGGGAAACAGTAAGCTTTGTGGAGGCATCCCTGATTTACACTTGTCCAGATGTAACTTGACAACATCACTCAAAAGATCAAGCATTTCTCTTAAATTAAAAATTGCAATTGTTGTTGTGATTTTAGGATTGACTTTGGTATTCTCTTTTCTCCTTATCTTGTGGTTTAGAAAGAAGAAAGAGCAGCCAACAGCAACTTGCGTAGAAAATTCTCTTCTACAGTTGTCATACCAAAGCATCCTAAAGGCTACCGATGGATTCTCCTCGCAAAATTTGCTTGGTTCAGGAAGCTTCGGTTCTGTATACAAAGGAATTCTTGAAGAAAGTGGAGTAGTTGTTGCCGTTAAGGTGCTTAATCTTCTGAATCGTGGAGCTTCTAAGAGTTTCCTGGCTGAATGTGAGGCCTTGAAGAACATTAGACATCGGAATCTTGTCAAGGTATTGACAGCAATTTCAGGTGTCGATTATCAAGGAAATGATTTTAAAGCATTGGTTTATGAGTTCATGGCAAAGGGAAGCTTGGAGGAATGGCTGCATCCATCCGTTGGCTTGAATGAACAGGAGACAGTGAGAAATCTGAATTTCTTCCGGAGGATAAATGTGGCCATAGATGTTGCTCAAGCACTAGAATATCTACACAATCATTGCGAAACGCCAATTATTCATTGTGACCTCAAGCCAAATAATATTCTACTTGATGAGGAAATGGTTGGCCATATAAGTGACTTTGGCTTGGCAAAAATCCTTTCTCCAGACAGGCTTAACTATTCTACTAATCAATCTAGCTCCCTTGGCTTAGTAGGAACTATTGGTTATGCTCCACCAGGTAAGTTCACCTGATTCATTTCTTCCATTCTAATACTTTTTCTCCAAGAACAACATAATTCCAAAGCGAAACACATAATCTAGAAACAGTTTTTGCTTAACAAGAAAAGAGCATTACTTTAAATCATAATGTAATTTCGTATTAGGCTATCTTTATATTCTTTTAGTGTTCTCTTCTGCAGTTATTGCTGTATATAATTTGTGATGTATTAATTGTAGAATATGGTATGGGACGCAAGTTGTCAACTCAAGGTGATGCGTACAGCTATGGCATCCTCTTGCTAGAGATGTTTACAGGGAAATGGCCGACTGATGAAATGTTCAAAGAAGGTTTAAGTCTACACAACTTTGTTAAGGCAGCTTTGCCCGAACGAGCGACTGAGATTATAGATCCCATTCTCCTTCAAGAAAGAGTCGGACAAGGCACAAGCGCGAGCATCACTCTCGATGAAAATGGCCTGGTAAATGACAAACATCTTCAATACTTGAATTCGATATTTGGAATAGGACTCACCTGTTCGGCTGAATCACCAAGTGAGCGGATGAACATGAGTGATGTTGTTTCCAAGCTTTGTTCTATTAGAGACAAGCTCCATCCAACTCGCTTGTATCGTATGCGTCAAACTTTATATGCTGCTCAATCATCAGGTAATATTAATAACTTCTTATGCTGAAGTAAACAATTTGCATTATTATTAACACAATAATCAATCATTACGTGACTTAAGGCACATTAAATTCCACCTAATTTTAAGATAAATGCTTTATTCAAAGTACTTGAACAAGTAAAATGTATCTTGGTTACATTCTGTCAAA
>JAQSVH010000002.1:2117025-2129965 GCA_029448705.1 Adansonia digitata | reverse complement strand
AAATATAAATTCCTTTCCCTTTATGCATCATCAAATTAGAATATTGTGCTCGTAATTAAAGCTAATAATGCTATTTTACAACACATTTAATAACTGGTCTTTGTTGTGTTTATTTCTTCTTAATTTCCCCCAAAATTTCTTCGTAACCAAAAACAGGAAAAATTTAAGAAAAAAACTGCTTTCTGGATAAATAAAGGAATTTACTTATCCAAAAAATAGGAACAATAAAAAAATTATTCAAAAAATTCAACATTTTCAATGGATCTTAACCTTCTCCATTCCCTGAGATAACCCCTTCCTCAGGCTCCATCTCTGCCGGCGGAGGCAAAGCCGGGCCGGTCCAATCCGCCGAAGTCTAAGCCAAATACTTCCCCATTCCATCTGTTGACGGCCGTAATGCAAACACGTCATCAACGGATTCCTTGACAGGATGCGGATCCGCAGCGAAAAAGTCGAATTCTAGAGACGTGTCGTAACTTCCTAGTGTGGAATTGACTTTGCAGAACCGACATAGTCGTCACCGAGTTGAATGAACGAGTCGGGAAACGTTGACATTGTTTTGTTTCTGGTAAGTTCTCTGAACAGACGCTAATACCAACTAAAGGAAATTTGGAAGTTTGAAATCCCTGTTTCAACGAAGGCTAAAATGAAAAAGGCCAAAACTATTAGGATTTTGATGGCTTGGTTAGATTGGCTATTAATTTGGGCCTTCATTTATCGGGTTTGAATGGTTAGTTTTGAGATCCCTTAAAACTTTATATTATGTGCGTGATATATATATATATATATTTATTCTAGTATCCCACCGTTAGATATGGATATATGGGGTTTATTTTTCGCTCTTATTGTATAGCAGTGAAGCAGACTTGAAAATTAGATTAATGCATGGAAAGCAAAAAGGGAAAGACGTAATTTGTTTTGGGAGTGCGAAAGTACTGCAGCTGTGCATAGCAAGCAATAAAATAGAAGTAGTAAATTATACTAAACAAAATTTGACAAAATACAAATCAGCAGACGCCGTCTGTGGGAATCGAACCCACGACCACATGGTTAAAAGCCATGCGCTCTACCGGCTGAGCTAAGACGGCTATATGAAATGTGGAGCTTATTACAATAAATCTATAATGTTCCTTAAAAAAAAAAAGCATAAACAAATTGAAATTTACCCGTTCCACGCCATTGTTTTGACAGGGAATTTGGGAATTGACTTCATAGCTGACAATTGACAAAGGGAAACCGTTATGAAAACACCGAAATACTCTTTATCCATGCTTATTTCACTGGATACTTTTCCTATAAAAAATAAAATAAGTAAATAAACAAAAAATTTCAGCTGAACCATATCTTAGAATACGAGAAACATTACTTGTGAAAACATTGAACATGAAATAGTATAAGTCATAATATTATAGTTCATGTACTTTGAGCATCATCCATGCATGCCCAATTACGAGCACACTTCATATAACATCACAAACGCACAAAAAGGATGATAATAGCATTTACCAACTTAAAGAGGAACATAAACATAAAGCAGTTATGACAGTTTAGTAACTACATAAAATGTCTTTTACTGGACTGCCTGAAATAAAACCATGTGTCTTTCTTGGATTTGTTTGTAGAAGATGCGCTAAAGAACAAAAGAAAGTATCTTACAGCGCTGGAAAACCATTGGTAAGCAAGATTTTAATTACTTCAAAGATAAAACTACGATCCTCCTTTGCCACTACCACTCCCTTGTCCCCAAGAGCTTGATGCTGCCTTACCCCATGGATCTCGATTCCCGCCAGTTTCTTCTATATCTTTTGACTTGTTCCGACCAGAAGATGGGCCTTCATCAGCAGCGTTTGATTGATTCCATGTCTTAGCTTGATCTCCTGAGCCTGCTCCTTTGTTGCAGCCTGATCCTTGGATATCCCACCCTCCAGCTAGTGTAGTTGAATTTCTATCCCAGCCATGTTCTTGATTGTTATTTTCTTTAACTTCCTTGCTGTTGGTTGACTGGTTCCAGCAAGACCATTTGGAACCATCAGATGAATTGGATTCATTAGTTAAACCGGTGCCTTTATGCCAGCCACCTTTTGCATCCTGGGATTGATTCCGACTGGAAGATTGGCCTTGATCAGCATTAGATTGATTCCAAGTCTTAGCTCCATCTCCAGCAGTTGTTCCACCATTCCAGCCCTGGTTCCACTTCACTTCGTCATTACTTTTCCACCCTTCACCATTGCTTGTCTCTTTGTTCCAGCCAAAAGACTTATTTCCACCAGAATCACCACCATCGGTCCAACCACTGTTTTGATCCCTCCTTCCACGTCCTCTACCTCCAAAGCCTCCCCTATCACTGCCTCTACCTCCATAGAAACCTCTGCCTCCAAAGCCTCCCCTATCACCACCTCTACCTCCATAGCCTCCGCCTCTTCCATCACCACCTCTACCGCCATAGCCTCCTCCATCACCAGCCCTACCACCAAAACCTCCTCGGTCAGATCTCCCCCAACCTCCATAGCCTCCTCTATCTGATCTACCCCTACCCCGAAAACCTCCTCTGTCTGAATCCCCCCTACCTCTGAAGCCTCTATCTGAACTATCTCTACCGCCAGAACGTCCCCTCCAACCTCCACCTCCCCTATTACTAGAAGGCTCATTTTGGTCTTCATTTCCGCTTCCAGCATTCCAATCAGTTTTCGGTTTCCAACCAGAATTTTCGTTTGCATCCCCAGATCCTGAATTCCAGTTGCTTTTCTTGCCCCAACCTGAATCCTCGCCTGCACTCTTAGAACCAGTGTTCCAACCGCCTTTTTTGCCCCAACCAGAGTCTTGGCCAGAATCAACTGTTCCAGTACCCCAACTACTTTTCTTACCCCAGTTTGAATCCTGACTTGCATCTGCAGATCCAGAATTCCAGTCACTTTTCTTCACCCAGCTAGAATCATTGGTTGCATGACCAGATCCCAAGTCCGAATCATTTTTCTTAGCCCAACCAGAATCCTCGTTTGCACTACCAGAACCAGAGTTCCAACCACCCCTTTTGCTCCAACCAGAGTCTTGGCCGGCATCATTGGTACCAGCACCCCAACTGCTCTTACCCCATTTTGACTCCTGATTTGCATCTGCAGATCCTGAGTTCCAGTCACTTTTTTTCCCCCAACCAGAATCTTTGGTTGCATGACCAGATCCCAAATCCGAATCATTTTTCTTAGGCCAACCAGAATCCTCGTTTGCACTAGTAGAACCTGACTTCAAACCACCCCTTTTGCTCCAACCAGAGTCTTGGCCAGCATCATTGGTGCCAACACCCCAACCGCTTTTCTTACCCCATTTTGACTCCTGATTTGCATCTGCAGATCCTGAGTTCCAGTCACTTTTCTTCCCCCAACTAGAATCTTTGGTTACATCACCAGATCCAGAGTCCAAATCATTTTTCTTAGCCCAGCTAGGATCCTGGTTTGCGCTAACAGAACCAGAGTTCCAGCCGCCCTTTTTGCTCCAACCAGAGTCTTGGCTGGGATCAATAGTACCAGCACCCCAACTGTTTTTCTTACCCCAGTTTGAATCCTGATCTGCAGATGCAGATCCTGAGATCCCGTCACTTTTCTTCCCCCAACAATTGGAATCCTGGGTTCTATCCTGTTTACCCCAAGAAGTTTCTACAGCAGCAACCTTTTCTTTATTCCCACCATCAGACTGATTCTGAGATCCACCTTTAGTCCAACCTGCTGCACATTCACTTGTATCTTTCCTGATGTCCCAGTTTGTCGCTTGATTCCCACTGAAATCATTGGCTTTCTTCCAGCCACTTGACTCATCCGCATTCACAGCTTCTGATTTTGTCAAATATCCACCTCCACTTCCCCAACCTCCCTTAGCATCTTCAGCTGCAAATTTTGAACTTCCCCAATTTCCCTTGCTTCCACCAGAACCATCCTTATTGCTCCACTTGTCTGCAGCTTTACCCCAAGAACCAGCTTCACTACCACTAGCATCCTTCTTTTTACCCCAACTTTCCTGTTGATTTGACCCTAAAGCATTATTGTTCCAATGGCCCTCGCTAACACTTGTCTTTTCGTTCTTCTCCCATGATCCTGCCTCAGCCACACCTTTACCTTTGCCCCACGAATTTACTTGATTCTTTTCAGCAGTTAAATTATCCCATGCACCAGATGAGCCCTGAGCAACATTCATTTCTTTAGCCCAACTCTCTGATTTTTTCCAACTGTCATTAACAGCATTTACATTTTTATCTTTCTCCCAAGAGGTGATATTTGAAGAATCAGCAGGATTTCCTATTTCAAGTTTTGCTTGATCCCAGCTGCCTCCAAAATTATTTGAAGCACCTGATGGATCTCCGCTAGAGGCTATAGCTTTACCCCAAGCATCAGATGCACCACCCCCAGAGCCAACCTTGGAAGCAGCTTTATTCCAACTGCCCCAACTACCACTTTGATCACTGCCACCTGAACCCCAAGCTGACTTCGGCTTTGTGCTTGTGTTATTTTCCCAAGCACTAGATGCACCATCTAAAAGAAACAGCAAAACGAACAGACTTTAAGCAGAATGTAAATGATCTATAACAGTTACCATTTATTGGAAACAAGATGCATCAATTAAACCTGTTTTTTTATCATTATCCCCAGAACGAACTGCTGCACCCCAAGATGAATTCTGGTTTGAAGTCACCTTGGTCTCCCACGCAGTGTCTTCACCATCTACAGCATACAGTGAAAGCGAACATTCTTAAGCATGGATTAAATTATTTTTCAGGCATTGCGCACTTTCCAATGATGGTGCACTATCATACCTCTCTTCAGATCGGTGTCCTCAGTGGCAAATAGGTTTGAATGATTAGGTTCTGCCTGCTGCTCAAACCAAAACAAAAGTCATATAACTACTTCCATGAATGTCTAAACATTTGCTAGCGTTGAGTGCTATGTTACTCTAACTCTTCATTTTCCCATAAGTACCCCTGTTCGATACAAATACGGACATAGGGGTATGATCATCCAAATAAAAGAAAAACTTTGAAAACATTGAGAATACCTATGTCGGACATATACCCATATCCGACATTCCTAAGACCAACTAACACAGTTTCAATGCATATTATGTCTATTTGGCAGATGTGATTGGGTTGTGGGTTTCATTATGTGTGCACATGCACATGGAAATGTGTGTGTGTGTGTGCGCGTGAAAGAGACAGAGAGAGAATGAAGGACAAACTGTAGTGCCACGCCCAGAGAAACTAGGCCAGGAGCTCCTGCAGAAAGGAGTAGACCAGGGTCAGAATGCAGAAACAATAGCACATTCAAGACAAAGAGAAAGACAAAAGAGTGAGAGGGTATATCAACCAAAGGTTACTTTTGTGGGTGATGGTAACTTGCACAAAATTGGCAACCAGGAGCCAGGGGGGGAAGAGAGGGAGAAGGATATCTTATAGCAAAATTGTCATGAGCAAAGCTACTACAATTAAGAGCAGATTTTTATCAAAAATATTTTTGAATTTTTCCACCTCAAACATAAGTAAGCAATCATCCAGGAAAAAAAAAAGACTATTCAAAGAATAATAGCGACACAGCCCACATAATTTGACTTGGGCAATAAAATGGAATTGCAGGACTAAGCCCTGCTCAGGAGGTAAAATTATATAAAATAAGATGCTACCATGCAAGCCCCAAATCTTGTAGTTCATGAACAAGAAGTATACCAATAAAATCCACAAAAATTCAAATTCAAATGCCATAAAATAAGTCTAGTTATTCGGACAATAGAACGTGCGTATTGACATTTCCTATTTTTCTTTTCCAGATATGACATTTAGTCTATACATTCAAAACTCCAATTCTTATCCTATCCAGAATCAGGCATCCATGTAAGCAAAGGATGTAGGCATCCAAGGCATAATAGAAATATTTCACCATTACAAACAACCATCTCTATATTTTCCAATTAAGGCCATAGTTTGATTGTTTTTACCTTTCAGCATTCCATCCACCACCCTCAGCTGATGTTCCTGCTCTATTCAACCAATCTTCCAAAAAGAGAAAGGAAACAAAAAAAAAATAATAAACAAAGTCTATCAGATACCATCAGGTCAAGGATTAAATGGAATAAGCAAGCATGGAGATAAGGATAAAAACCATCCTCATGGAATTATTATAATCAAAGCGATCAACGTTATAAATTATTAACCCAAGCTTCATGTTATAGATAATAACATTTTACTCAAGCAAGCTATCAATGAATGAATATTCATGCCGGATTACATAGAAAATATTCGATGAAAAAGAAAATATTAAGTCAAATGACAATTGCATAAAGGTTAATATTTTGAAACGTCTAGGCTAGAGAATATCTCACCTCCAGACGAGCCTTCCGATCCAAGAAGATCAAATGGTTTCAATGAACTTGACCCATCATGCTCACTTTTAAAGGAACAGATAAAACATTTTAAGATTATCATAAAGGTGATATAAAGCATAACATAAATTAATCACAGTTATAAAATCCAGGTACCTTGTATTTGCAGCAGAGCTCTTCCCTTGAACCTCAGCAAGATGCTCATTTTTAACTGCAGAAATTTCAAGAAACCAATAACATCATCACAGAAAATATAAACCTATAATCCACAAAAAACAGATTATCTATTAATTTTTACGGACCTGTGAGAACCTTCTGCTTAGAATCCAGTTTCACAGTAACATCTGAATAATATACAGCTAAGACACGGCAAAGGTACCCTTTCAAAGGACCCACTCGTATTCTTAAGGTTTGACCAATGGAGAACATTCCATCTCTGTTCCCTTTGTTGACTGCATTTGAAATGATTAATAACGTATCAATGCTTAGAGATTTGAATACATAGCTACCACGGACTGCCAAAAATAGAGAATGGGGCTTTTGGAAACATACAATCACTTCTAGTTTCCCTCTCTTGAGAGAGCCAAGACTTTTTAGGCGATATTGGAGATTTAGGAGATGACATAAAATCCCCAAAATCTGAAGGACCAACAGGATCACCACCCTGAACAAAAATAGAAAATTCATTATAGATCATAAGAATTTCAAGATGGAGAGAGAGGTCTATGATCATTTCACTTACAACCTTCTCATTGCATGCATCAAACAGTTGCTTGATTTTCTCACACATTGGTGATTTACAGCAGAAATAACCACCATTATCTACCTCATTCTCATCATACAAAAATATCGTCCCTCTGTAGATTTGTTTAACAATCCCTTGTTTACCCTGCAATGTGAGACATGCAACATATAGCATATATCTACTCTAGTAAACAGAAATAAAAACAAAAAAAATGAGCTGCTGTCAAACCTCGTGTTGACCTTCCAAGACTTTGACAGTGTCATTAATGGATATAGTCTTTGAGTGCTTATCTAAAGCAGTAAACTTTGTATCCAAAGGCCCACTCTTTAACTCACGCTGTCCAACAGTCACTACAACAGGTCCTTCTGGAGCCTCTTTTAAAATCTAGCACATGAATAGCAGGTAAGAAGACAAAATTAACAGATAAAGTTAATAATATCTATGTACCTTGTAACAGTCATCTTTCTCCATGCCAATAATAAGCCCAAAGTCTTTCCGGCTGCAACGGAAACGAAAATGAACACAAAATAGATTAACAAGTGGTTGATACATGGTCACTACTATGACAGACTTCTGTGAAGAATTACCTGAAACAGACAAGGCTATACAGTTCGAAGCTATTCTCCAAGCCAGACCCTGATGAGCCTTCTCCTTTCTCTCCTCCTTTTTCATTTGTGATGGTCCGTTTTCTCTTCTTTTCACCATAAAGCTGTGAAAGCCACTCCAGATCATCAGATTCATTATTATCCGAATGACTAAACTTTAGGAGCTCCTCCTCCATGGGCATAACACCCCAACAACTTATGGAATCTATAGAAACTTTTTTATACAAATATCCATCCTTGAGCATCATGCCATCAAGTATCTGAAAACCAATACCGGTGTCACGGTCACGTCTATACTGAATGAGAGGTCGAAACTCCCTGCACCAGGTTCAAACATCAGCATTAACATTAACATCTCAAAAGCTATGAAACTGATAAATAAATCATAATTGATATAATTGTGTATAGATCAGTTGTATTACTCGAGCTCAGTTGAACTTATCAATTTTGGTGCGGGTATAACAGTTCTATTGATGGAGACTCCACCTCCCTGTAATATAAAATTGATGATTTGATGAAAAATCTTGTGCATAAAAATCTATAAAAACATCTCAATTCTCCCAACTAACAATCATATGCAACTCAACAAGCAAAACAATACAATGCTTTCAAACTTTAAGAAGCAAAGGCTTACACATCCAAAATTTAAATTATCCAAGAACTATAATGTGAACCACAACTTTGTAATTGAAAAAAAAAAAAATCCAACACAGTCTAAATATAAACCAAATGAAGCATTGTGGTTAGTACTGCACACTGAAGCTATAGCAAAGATGGAAAGAGGCAACAATATTGACCCGTCAAAACTGCCTGGATTGACATAAAATATAGCAAGATTTTGAAACAGCTTCAGTTTAGCATAAAATACCCAGAACTTGCACACTCAACAAAAACCTTAAGTCAGCGAAGGCACCATTTAACTGTTGGTTTTGGTTCTTACTTTTGCTTCCAAAAGCAAGAAGAGAAAAAGTGCACTTAGCTACAAAACAAACAATACAATTTAACACTGAAAAAAAAAAAAATAAAGCCAACTTTTTTACATAGCAAAATGCATGATCTTGCTTTTATATAAAGTGATTGCAGTTAAATCTTAGTCATTTGTTCATTTTAATCAATTATGAATTTTCTTTTTACCATCTTTTGCTATATAGTAGCAAATACCAAACATCAAATTCTCTTTGCTTGATACAAACATGATTCATCACAACGAATTAAGGATGCATGAGAATAAAAAGAAATTTCTATACTCTGGTAAATCTATCCTCTAAATGAGAATCGTAGACATTAGTCAAACAATTCCTAGAAATAACTACGTCAATTGACTTCCATCCAGCTCTCTTTGGTTCTTCCAGTAAAACTCCTCATTTTAGAATGATCATTAAGTAAGCAATTATAATATCAAACAGTGTAACAGATAACAGAAAAAAAACAAAGGAAGCTTAAGTAAACAACTAGTATTATTACAAATTTTGCAGCCATTGCTTGCAGATCAATTCTTGGAATGAGCTTTACTGTTGCTCTTTTCCGTTCATTGTTTACAGCCACAACCTACATAAAGAAAGTTGACACATGCTAATGAAAAACTTAAATAGGCCATAAAGCAAACTTAATTTGACCATAGGAAACACATTTACCTGGGCAAGGTCCCCCTTGTACTTCCCACTCTTTACCCGAGCCCACATGCCCTCAGAGATTTCAGTACGTTTAGGTCTGACATTGAGCAAATGATAAACTTCATTGCTTGGAACTGGCGCGACCCGTGATGAATAAATGTAAGTCAGTCCTTTACATGCCTAAAATAGAACACAAGGTATGTTAGTGTACAGACACTAATAAAAATAATAAAGCCATATCACTTGCTAGTGTCTTAAGACATAATCGACCTCATTAATATCACATTGTTTGTCAGCTTCAATGTAGAAAAAACCCTTGATGTGATCAACAGAGAATGCTGATATTATCTGTAATTTAGTGCCCAGTGATTTCATGTCAATGAACTTCTGCATGAGACAGAAAGCTGAATGCCTTTCTCGTCCAACCTACATATAACAAATTTTAGGAGAAGTAAAAGAGAAATGGTTGGGAAAGAGAAGAAGAAATTCAAATGTTCAATAAGATATGTTATTTTAGCAACAAATCAATCATACCACACATTTAACTTTCCATATAATTGGATCCTTGGAAGAAGGCACGGTAGAGCTTTTGTCAATTGGTCCCTTCGCTTCATAAGAATCGTCAGCATATGTTGTAAACCCACCACCATCCCTGAATCGCTCTTCCATCATTTTATCAAATTCTTCATCAATCACCTCTTCCTTTGGAACAAATGGAAGGTTATGAGTTTTTCCAGGTTCGTTATTTAAATTAAGATCTGGCTCTTCTTCCATAAAATCTGACGTCCAAAACCAGAAAATATGGGGTTAAGAAGATAAAAGGCAATAAAAAGCCAGGTTGATTATGCAGTAATGTAATCAACAAAATTTGAGGACAGAGGATTTTCTTAACTAGAATGCAAAATTTGAGATAGACAGCTTAAAGAACCCAACACTTTTCTAGCACTTTCAGGTCCTTGATATGTTGTCAAGGACTAGAAAAATTTAGCTTTCTTATGGTGAGAATCATGTCGATCTTGGAAGGTCTAAAGAGGAAAAGGATGTTTGGAAAGACATCTTAGAAGAACAAGGAAGGCTTAAATTGCACACATCACACAATTCAAATAAATTATGAAGAAAAAGAAAGTCATAGACAACCTCAAACTCAAAAGCCCTAAATGCAAAAGACAGAAGTTCTTCAAGGATCCTCATGCACGATATAACAATGCACATACATCTCATGCACGATATAACAATGTAAATACACCTCAAACCCTTTCATAGAACAAATATCTTCTGAAAATGAAGTCCAAAATATCCCTCCTTTACCAAATTAGCTATGAAAAATTATCCCATAGCTTTAACCATGAGTTCTTTGAAAAATGCTCAACCGACGAACCATCACCATATTCACCTAAGAAAACCTCATGCAATTAAAAAAAGCATACTAACATGAAACCACAGATAAACTCAACCTCAAAAGTCCCACACACAACAAACAAAATAATCTTCTCTAAGAATGACCCTCTTGCACCATGCAATAAGGTCCAACGCACCTTGAGACCCTTGGAAAAAAAAAAAAAGAAAAAAACTTCCTAAAAATTTGGGTTCACATTCATAAATTCTTTACTAATAAGCTTTTAAAACAATGCTCAACCTGTCAATCATCTCCATTTTCACTTAAAAACCCCATAAATAATATGACAAATAGAACTTAGAAACTACTTAATCGGTGCCACTTTCACAACCAAACACCCCGAAATGATTACTCATGCCGAAAGCACAAAAAAATTCCTCATAAAACTCACGCATGGTAACAAAATGCCTCTTAAAAAAAATCCAGAAAAGCAGTCATTATCATCATCATCCAGTTAAACACTCTTCCAAAATGTCATCACGATTTCCACTTTTTAAATATGTACTCTTCCAAATTATTTAAAAAAAATAAAAAGTCACAAAATCCCTCAAAAATATTAAAAAAATGAACAACCAATTCGACGGGTCAAGCATTTCCACAACCTAAAAACTCTAAAAGTAAAAATAAAAACAAAATGCACATCAAAATAAAGCAAAAACCCTAAAAAAAAGCAGAAATAAGCAACCGTGAAATGGAAGACCACGAAATCAGCAAAAAAAGAAAAAAAAACCCAAAAAAGACCAAAAGGAAGAACGATCAGATCAGTCATACAATTATCGAAATCGCTGTCATCGCTGGCGTCATTGTCATCAGCGTCAGCAGAGTCTTCAAAGAACTGAAGGACTCCCCGGTTCTTCCGTTTCCGACGGCTCTCCTCGGCTCCACCAGCGCTTCTTCCAGCGCTGACCTTCCGTTTCCCAGAAACCACCTCCTTCGCCTTCCCTTTCCCCTTCGACGACATGACCTTTCAGTTGCAGTTGCAACAAAATTTTACTCTTTTTTTCCCTTATATATTTCTCTACATAAATGAAAAATCAGAGAGAATATCGCTTTCTTCCAGGTTTTTTTTTTTTTTTTTTATTTCGAAACGATTTTTGCGAGTAAAATGAAAGTGTGACTGATGGCATTGGTAGCAGTGTACTCCAAAGCTAAAATAAACAAATATGGCCTTTTACGATTACGTCCCTCCTCATTTCCCTTTCTCTCAAGATTGCTAAAGGCCACAACAGTCCTTTTGCTTTTTATTTTATTTGGAATGTTAATTAATTCATGATTAATTAAAATTTTCATTTCAGTAAGAATTCAAGTGATTAAAACATGATATAATAAAAAATAATTTATCTCTCAAAATTTTCATTTTGTTGTCTTTAATGTTAGGTACTTAAATCGATATAAAAATCATGAAATATAAATTATGTTTAAAAAATTAGACTAAAAAGTAAGTTGTTAAAATTTTTTTATTATTTATTTAATTAATTGGATTGATTGAATTAATTAAATTATATTGATTAATTAAAAATTTTTAATTATTAAATAAATATAATATAGTAAATAATTAATAAAAATATATATTTAGATAACGGTATAATCTTTAATATAATATAATTATAATGAGTTAAAAATTCAAATCTCATTAAATAAAATAAAATTTTATTTAAAAGATATTAAAAATAAACTTAAATTCAATTTTTTTCTAATTATTTACTGGTTCACCCGATATTTCATCGATTTTTTAAATTTTAAATTTTATAATATATATCGAACCAAACTAAATATATGTTCCATATTTGATTGGAGGGTCCGGTTTTTTTCAACAGTTGTACCAAGTCAATAATACACATAGACATCAATTATTCAATTTTCAAAATTTTTAAAGTTTAAAAATTAAATTTATTTTAATATTTTAATTTATATAAAATTTTATCTTAATTTAAATCACGTAAAAGAATATCTTAATGTACTATAATTAAATATTTATTAAATCGAAAATCAAATATTATCTTATCAATTTAAAAATTGTATGCCTTTTAAATTTTTGTCAAAATTTATTATCATTTTAAAAATTATACATCTTTTAAGTTAAAAAAAAAATTGTTTATCAATTAGAGTATTTTTCTTCATCTTTTCTTATATTGTAGGAGTAGAATCTATTTACTTACATTTACATATAATTCAGATTTAATGCAAGTAAATTTATTAAAGGTTGAATCCCTTATTGATAAAC
>JAQSVH010000002.1:2065218-2078108 GCA_029448705.1 Adansonia digitata | reverse complement strand
ATCACATCTTTCTATCAACTTCAAGAAGAAAACACTTTTTACAATATAACATAAAAATTATGAAACTCCAAAGTAATTATCTCTAGGACTCCGGTAAATATTATTACACTACTAAATTCTGACGTGAAGGCTTCACTTCAAGTCAAAATTCTAATTAAAAAAACAAATAAAATATGCTTGTGATCATACATATGTTACTAGGTAATTTTCACATACTCTAGTCTATTAAAAATATTATTTTACTAAACATATAGCAAAAATTTAAACTCAAAATTTAATTTAATTAATTTATACAATTATTTTTAAAATATAATATTCAACATTCGATATCTATCAATTTTTTCTATCCCAATGACTTCTTTTATATATATATATATATATATATAAAATTCAAATTAAACTTTACTAATTCACTTTAAATTACCTTAGATATTGCATGCCTTAAATCATCATGCTTAACAGGCAGTTCCGAAATAACCCAATCCCCCGACGGAAATCTAGCAAGAGGCTTCCTCCCCAAATCCATAACCACCTCAATCAATTCCCCGATCTCTTCATGCCCGCTAAGCTCTCTCCTCATCCTCGACGGCAACATTTCGAGGAACAAATCGAGCTCCGTGCATGCCTCCACACGGGAAGTCGAAGCTGGGTTCGGGTAATCCAAAGACGACCCATTTGAGGACGTAGTTCGATCAGAGAGTTTACGGATTTGTGGCGTCCGGAGAACCGAGGGTTGAGATCTTTTTAAAAACGGCGCACCCGGTGTTTGATGAGCTCCACCGCCACCACTTGTCCTTGTTATGAAGTGGGAATGCCTTTGACGGTGATGCCACTGCCATGAAGTGGCGTTGTTGGTGATATCAATTAGAACAGATCTCGAATTCAAAGCTCTCATTCTTTTTATAGTATGTTTTTCTTCTCTGTTGGTTTTTTTTCCTTTTTATTTTATAAAAAAGGAGAAGAAAGGAAAGAAAAAGAAAAGAAGATATGGGAGGAAAGGAGGAGGAAGTGGAAGATTCGGAGGGATCTCCTCTGGGATTGGAGGGATAGTGGGACCCAAACAGAGAAAAGATTGGAAATTGACGACCCTGGAAATAATATGGTTGGTCTGGTTAGAGGACACGTGGCGGATTTTAGGATTTTTTGGATCACATTATTGAGATAATAATAAAAAAAAGGTCAAATTAACTATTGTAATAAAAAAAACAATTACAGATTTACAGTCATATTGACACATTAATATTCAAAATAAGTTTAATGGGTATTAATTTCATTTAAAATAAGTTAAATGGGTATTAATTTATGTAGTCGGTATTATATTGATATTAGTTACAGTAATCTGTACATGTAAACTTTAATATAAAATGAAATTGTATAAATATAGTATCATTTTGATTTTTTTTATTAGTTTGTACTAGTACGGGGTTTTATCGGTGTTAAAAAATTTTGATTTTTTATTTTTAAAATTTTCACTTTTTTGAAATTTTAAATTAATTGCCATAGTTTTTATCTTCATATTTTATTTTTCATAATTATATTTAAAAATAAATAAATTTATTAAATTAGATTATTAAATTTAATTAATAATAATTTACTATATTTTTAAATATGTTATATTTATTTTATTTATTCAATGTATAAAAATTTAGAATATTAAATTTTATAATTTTAAAATTTATATTTTCATATTAACATATATATATATGTAATAAAAATATATTTTATTATGTATGCATATATAATATATATTTTATTAAAAACTTGAAAATAGGTCATAAAAATATAAAAAAATATATTTGAAAATGTATCTAAATATAAAATGGTAGGCTTGAAACACACCGGTAAGACTACTTTACTATAATTTCATTTAAAATTTAAAATATTAAATTTATTTAAAATAATATTGATACATTATATTATATTAAAATAATAAAAATTTAATAGTTACAAGTGATAAATATAAAATAATAGTTTATTTAAAAATTTATATATAAAAACTTATTTATCAGTTTAAACAAATATAAAAATTAAAATTTTTACAATAAAAAATAGAAAAATTTGAAAATGCCTTTTTTTAAAAGGCCCAGTACAAAAAATGTAACATGAAATTCAAATGAGATCAGAAATTTCAGCAAATTTCAGCTCACTTATAGGCTATTTGGATAGACGATAAGATTAGATTCAGCAATATTGAAAATAACAACGGTGATGGTAAAATTAATTACTATAACGATAAGATTGAGTATTATAATAGTGAGATTAAAATCAATAGTGAGATATGTATTTAGATTTAATCGCATTAATGGTGGTGAGATGAGAATAGAAAATGAATATTATAAACATTTGATTAAAATAAGTATGGATATGATAAATAATTAAAAATTATTAAAAATATATTTATATTAAATAATAAAATATAACTAAAATTATATTTATGGAGAATAATAAAATTTACATTAAAAACTAAAAACCATACTTATATAAAATAATTATTAAATATTATTTATATTAAAATATAATTTAGTAAAATAATAGCTAAAAGATAAAATATTTTAAAACCTTAAATTTTTATTAAGTCAAAATATTAATGCATATATATTTTATTATAATAATTGATTTATTATATAACAATAAAATTTATCCATAATATTAAATGAATAAAGCTATGTTACCGTACCTTTTTTTTGTTTTTATTGTTTATTAAGAAAAAAGAATGCATAGGCAAAATTGGAAGAAATGCTATGATAAGAGTACTGGTCGAGAAAAATAAGAGCATGCTAATGTTGCATTGACTTCATAAATTTTATACACAATTTTATTCATAAAAAAAGATGTTTTAAAGGGTCATTTCGGGATAAGCGGGTCATTTATGATGAAACTTCAAAAGAATAATTTGAAGTTCTTATAGAGTGAAACCATGCAGTACTAGGCATGAGATAGATTTCTCAAAGAACGAGCATTTTTTCTAATAAGCCAATTCATTTGGAACATTGGAGATTCACTTTTTTTTTTATCTAAAGATCAGCCTTTTGTCTCTATATTTTTACATCAAGAATTCTTTGTAAATGAAGAGATGTGAAAGGTGCTTATTACTTCCTAAATAGATCCTCGTTACATCTATATATAAACGCTATTTTATCAAAAAAATAACTTTTTTTTTAAACTTAGATTTAATAGCTAATTTGTTAAAATTACGTGCAGTAATTTACTTTTCATACTATTTGCAAGTTATTCGATAAATAAAATAGTCAAAGTGTTAAAAAACTGAATTTATATTATAAAAATGGTATATTATTGAATATAATTATCTTGTTTAATTATCGTAGTCTTGAATTTTAAAAATTATTCATTTAACAATTTTAATATTTTTAACATGATATTTTGTATTATTTTAGATTAGTTTTTGGATCAAATTTAAAATTTAATTTATATAACAAAAAAAAGAAATAATTTAGTTTAAAGATAATCTTTTTAAAAATAAAATTTATTTAACATATTTTGCATTTAGTGAAAAATAAAATTTAATATATATTATCAAAGATATTGAAAAAAAATTAAATGTTAAAAAGTTTCATTTCAATATATTAAAAATATTCAATGTTTTATCAACCTCACCCTTCCAAAAAAGTAAAATCAACAAATAATTATTAAATAATAGTGAATGCAGGAAAAATATTTTCCAAAAAAGAAATGATAGTTATCGAAATTATTACTAAAGAGATTGCAATTACTTATCTATTCTTTTTTTATCCGTCGTCTCTCTTCTTTACTGTATGTCCTTTTTAAAGAGAGAGTCGATTCTCTTCACAATTATCAAAATTATTAATAAAGAGATTGCAATTACTTATCCATCCCTTTCTTGTATGCTGTCTCTCTTCTCTATTGCATTTCATTTTTAAGGGGAGAATAGTTCCTGTCAATTTTTTTTAAGGGAGAGTATATATATATATATAAATTTTTTATATATAAATTATATATAAAAATATAAATTATATATATCAATTACATAAATTAAAAATATTTTTTAAAAATAATAACATATTAAAAAATATTTTTATTAAATCTTGAGTTACTATTTAAAAATGATAAATATAAAAATATATTTTATATTAAATCTTGAATTATCATTTACAAATAAAAAAAATAAAAATATATTTCGTATTAAATCTTGAATTACTATTTAAAAATAATTTAATATAAAAATATTTTATATTAAATCTCCAATTACTATTAAAAATAATGAAAATTAAATATTTTATATTAAATCTACACTTAATATTTATAAAATAATAAAAATTAAATATTTTATATAATAAAAATAATATATACTATATAAAAATAAAATATTTTTTATTAAATCTTAAATTACCACATATTAATATGTGGGGAGACGATTCCCTTGCAAAAGACTCAACTCCCCCTTTTTATATTATATAAGTAATCTAAATTTTACATATTTATATATTAAATATATTTATAATAATATAAATTATTATATATTATATAAAATATATATTTTATACATATTATATACATTATATATTACATATAATATATAATACATTATATATTACATATAATATATAATATATATGATATATAAATTATATATATTAAAATACTATTTAAAAAATAATAAAAATAAAAAACATTTATATTAAATCTCAAATTATTTTTCAAAAAATTAAAAATAATATATATTATTTATAAATTACTTAATATATATTACATTAATATATATTATGTAATAAAAATGTTGAGTACATTTAGTTATGATGAGTTATACATTTAGTCATGGTGCGTCGTACATTTAGTTATTGTACAACTCATCATAACTAAATGTACTCTATATTTTTATTATATAATATATATTAATATAATATATATTAAGTAATTTATAAATAATATATATTATTTTTAATTTTTAAAAATAATTTGAGATTTAATGTAAATATTTTTTATTATTTATTAAATAGTATTTCAATATATATAATTTATATATAATATATAATATATTTTGTTTATAATATATAATATATTATGTATATAATATATAACATATATTATTATATATTATATGTAATATATAATGTATAAAATATATGTTTTATATAATATAAATATATAATAATTTATATTATTATAAATATATTTAACATATAAATATGTAAAATTTATATTTTATATATAATATAAAAGGGAGAGTTGATTCTTTTATAAGGGAACCGACTCCTCACATATCAATATGTGATAATTTAAGATTTAATATAAAATAATTTTATTTTTTATATAATATATATTATTTTTAATATATGAAATATTTATTTTTTTATTATTTTGTAAATATTAAGTCAAGATTTAATATAAAATATTTAATTTTCATTATTTTAATAGTAATTGGAGATTTAATATAAAATATTTTCATATTAAATTATTTTTAAATAGTAATTCAAGATTTAATATGAAATATATATTTTTTTTACTATTTGTAAATGATATAAAATATATTTTATTTTTATTATTTTTAAACAGTAACCCAAGATTTAATAAAAATATTTTTAGTATTTTATTATTTTTAAATAATATTTTCAATTTATATAATTGATATATTTGTTTATAATTTATATATGTATACATATATATATATATGGGGTAGAGTCGATGCAGTAGAGAAGAGAAATAACAAACGAGGTAGATAAGTAATTGCAATCTCCTTATTAATAATTTTAATAACTATAATTTTTTTTTAAAATTATTTTTTTCGCTTTAACCTTTATTTAATAATTATTTGTTGACTTTACTTTTTTAGAATTCTCCCTTTTTTTCACATTAAATATAAATATAAATACTACACATGTATTATATACTTATATTAATCATATTTAAATATATTATATTATATTTATTTTTATTTTCATATTTTATATACATATCATATTAATATCATATTTTTGTAATTATTCAAAAATTGTTCGTTAGGAAAGCGTCTTTTTCATTTCTTTGAAGGCATCTTTACACGTGTACATTTGGTAACTAGTTAGAACCTAGCATTCGACAGGGACTCAAAAAAAAAAAAAGAAAAAGACTAAAAAAGATGTAATGTACAGTGATTAAGGCTGTACATGCCACGGATACAGTGATCTTATATCTATTCCCATCCCATTAACATTTTTCTAACACCCTCTTCAATCTTGTTCCTTGGAACACGATGACTATCGCCTTCGTCGAGTAGGATCCTATAAACTTCCCATTCGCGGTCGCGGATCATGTGTCTCCCTATCTCGACCTGAGAAAAGTTTATGTAAAAAAACCAAATTACAGTTACAAATGGAGGACAACAATCATTTGTAAGTTATGACAAAACGATAATAATGAATTATATAGAGGCTTAATACCGAAAAGATCTGGGTGTTAAGATTCTTGAGAGCAAGGGTTATGTCGTGGAAAACAAGAGGCCGGCCTCTGCCAGACAATTCAACAGGGTTTGCTACCAGTAGCTCGGTATCAGGGCCCCGACCCACCACCGCCACTCTAAGAGGACGCCAGAGTTCCATCCTCAGACGAGAGCATAAGGCGTTCTGCTTGTTACGATCTACAACCTTCTTGCCATCGGCTTGCACTATGAACAAGTCGAACTCGCAGCCACCTCTTCGGTTTGCAAAAAATCGTCCATAAGAAACCTGATACGAAATATTAACTTTTATATGGAGCATTTATAGGAAATTGGGCAGTCGAGAGAAGAGAAGCCGAGCTCCATAGTTTTGTAACCTTTTGCATTTAGTAACATCAGGATTGGACATTCAAGACATTCAGATGGTAATTTCAAACAATTCAAAAGCATAAAACCATCAAATTTGCCGAGGAATAAGCCATTTAATGTATCAACATGATTTCCTTCCTCAGAATTACCCATTGCAAACAAAAGCGAAGTACCGATGAAACAAGATCAGAAATGCCAATAAAAAAAACTGTCTCAACTTTCGAATACAGAAGTTTATAGTTTTTAAGAATATACCTGGAAATTATAGTCCTTTAGGGTTCTCATGGTATCATATATTAGACCTTTGTGGTCCTGGCAGACAACTTGAATAAGTGTGCGGGAGGGACTAAGGGTATTGTCAACTGTAACTGAAATGGGGTTCGAAGCAAGTAATCCACCGGGATGTCGTGCAGGCAGCTCTAAACTGAACATATCTTCTGTGATTGCAGAAGGAAGAAATGAAGTGCCTTGTGAACATGCAGTTATTTCTGGGCCAGCGGATTCAATCTCGCAACTTTCCAAAATATCACCTAGTGCAGTTTTCAAGTGAAGAATCGTTTGGCCCTGTCGTTCTTTAGTATGAAGAAGTTCCCTAACAAAAAAAAAAAACAGGAGAAGAACCAAGTTACAAGAGCATCAACACACACGTGCTTGTAGCTATATATATATATAAAATGTAAAAGTTTCAAAGAATTGAAGGGTGATACTAAAAGCATTCCACAAATCTTCTCTTCTTTCCTAATATTAGATCACACTTGCACTCCATCACAACGTGCCCAGAAAAGAGGTTCTACCTCTTCCATCAAAATAAATAATTTTCCTCTTAATGTCAGATTAATTACAGAAAAGGCAATTCTTTTTTTGGCCTTTTTTAAAAAGTCTACCTGGAAGTCCAATATAATAATTAATGATCAAACTTCTCTTTTCTTTTACTTCAAAAAATCTTCAATTTAAGGTTTCATATATAATAAACCGTGAAGAGTTCCATTAAATTTAATAAAAATGGTCAAATACAAAATATAGTCATATGACAACCTCATGGGACATAAAGAAGTGGTGAAACTATATATGGTGTTTTGACAAGTCTCTTACTCGATAGCCATCACTGAACAAATATCGGTTTGGGAACAGATCGTATCCGCTTTCTTAGGAACCACTTTACTTCAGAATTTAGTAGAAGTAGAACATTCCTTTAAGAGATCTTTTAGGTTTTTTATGTTTAAGTCTAAAGCAATGATTCACGAGAAAAGAAACTGGAGTTTATTCATGCCTAAATTAATTCCAAATTCTAATTGCTAATTATTCACTATGTTATTCTTAACAGCCTTCCGCTGTTTCACATGTAAACCACATGCCGTTTATCAGATCTACTTCATCCCCAAGTTCGCTGATGCTGGTCTTAGAGAAACCATTACGAAAAAAAATTCACACTCTTAAGAATCCAAAAACTCGATTTATTTTTTCCCTATGTGTATTATACAATCAAATAGATCTAAAAGATCCAAGAAGAAGTGCAAAATTGAAATCAACTACAATTTTCAAGTTAAGCGAGAAGTTCTCAACACTGGCAAACCTGGTATCAGTGATGAAAAAGAGGTCCATCACTTTTCCATCCGGAGTAGTGAATACTTTCACTTTCTTTAATGTAAGCTCCAACTCGAAAAGGACCCGAGATACATCTATTGAAGCAGAGAAGGAAAATTTATATCAACTTAAGACATTGACATACCAATTTACCACAAACAAGACAGAACTCTTGATGAATCTCAAAAATCAACGACCACACACAGTTGAGGAGCAGTAACCGTAAGCAATTAAACAATGAAAAGCAATTGACTTATTTAAAATAAACTTAAAATTAAAAAAAATGGCAGATGGGAGACGATATGCGGCTGTGCTTCCACTTAGCGTTCAACAGGCTGCTCCTTTTATGGATGAGTCATAGTACTGGTTTCACTTCAAAAAATGCTCATATGTCCCTTCTGTTGTCTTTTTACAAATACTCGTACTTTAAGAAAGCATCCCATTTCCTTCCAACAAGACAATTTATAAATTCCACAATTTTCCAAATAAAGTAATTTAAAATTAGAAACCCCCACCTTTTCTCTTTTTTCCTTTCTTTCCCTCAAAATCCAGCTACAAGATTGAAATAGAAGTTTGGACTTCTAATACTTACATATTGGCATTCATCAGTACTCATGCAATTCCCATTAATTTTCACCAGGCATTTTGGCTTGTCTAACATCTCAAAGAATGTTAAAATTAACCCTACAATCTTAATCCGAAGGCAAGAGAAAAAACAAAAAGAAAAGGGAAAAAAAAATTCCTTCTCAAAGGTATTTTCATTCCCATGAAAATAATTCTGGTTAATAAACATTCACAAAACTTATCCAATTCAATTTAATCAAGCACTTTTCTTAATTGTAGCATAACTGGATTAGCCTAAAAATTCCTTCTGTTCTATCATGCATCAAAAAAGAGAGGACAAAACCTCACTAGACATTTAAGCAACGAGTAAAAGCAAAATCCGATGCCAAAAAATAACTCGAAAAATGAACAACAGCATAACAATTAAATAAGAGATGGCTAACTAATTGCTAAACTGAGCATTGAATATTCCATTATCAAAGACTAGATTTAAAGAAAAGAAAGTTCACCATGTAATAGTCCTTTCCTATCACAAGAACACCAGAACTTGAGAAGAAACACATCCAATGGCTTTGGCTGCAGATTTGCAGGTCTGTAATAGTCGATTTCGGATGTTGAAAAATACGATGGACAAACTTCCAATAGCCTTTTTTCCAGCAAATCCCACCTTGTGTTTGTTTTTCCAACCACCCAAAGCACTATGTAGCACCATTTTCCATCTGTTGAGAAATCTTATCCACAAAAAAGAAAAAATAAATAAATAAGTGACTTGCACATCCAAATTCTTCGTAGCATCAACTACCAAAAAAGAAATAAAAATTGAAAATGGATAATGACAATAATAGAGTAAAAAGTAAATAAATAGGATATATAATAAGAAAATATGATGAATCAAGTGTTTTTTCTTGCAATAAATAGACTGAAGATAAAAAGATTAAAACAAAATAAGCAGTAACCAATTTGATTCATTGTTCATATCCTCAAAAAAGCACCAAAAAGACCAAGAGGAGTAATATTCAACCAGTTAAATAACATCCCACTAAAATTTAAAAAAAAAAAAACTGAGAAAATCACAAATGACCCACCATTTATATTTTTGCAAAAACTCCAGAAAAGCCCAGAAAATGCAAAAAAAATAAAAATAAAAATAAAAAGGGGAGAACTGGTGAGTAGATGAAGCTTACCTCCTCTATCAATGCTTAAACCAAAGAGTAAAATAATCCTACACAAATCACAGCCTAAACCAGTCTTATCAGGGCAATTCACCGATATCACAGTGGGATCCCCTGCTTTCTCAGCCGGACTTATCACTACAACATCTTCCCTCAAATTTCCCATCTTTCCCCCCTCCCCCCTTTTTTTCTTCCTTCTTTTTTTCTCTTTCACTTTCTCTTCACTCTGTTTCTTCTTTTCTTTCCACTGTTTTTTGCTCCAAAAAAATGGGTTCTTTGTTTTTTCCTTCTCTGTTTCCCAATTTATCCTTTGGTTTCCTTTACTTAAGTTTGTTGCTCAGATTTGAAGCAAAAAACGGATCGGAGTTTCCGTCAAAAACAGTGAACAAAAGCAAAATACAAGACAGAAACTGAGAAAATGAAAAGAAAAAGATAAGACACTGTTTTCTCTCCATTTTTTTCTCTGCATGTGATTTTCAATTTCTCGCCCTTTCTCCCAGGTAATTAATTATTTATTAATAAGTTTGAGACTTGAGGTTTTCAATGATCAAGTGAGATGAGCTTCAGCTGAATCTTTACACGTGGCATTTTTCTATTCGATTTTAATATTCTAAAGTCAACCCAACTTTAGACTTTGAGTTACTATTTTTCAATCCATAATTAGAATAAAAGAGAGAATAACTCCTTTTTTTAAGGAATATGGAGACTCATTGGGAAATACAGTTAAAAAATAGTAATTTCCCTTCTCATAAATTCAATTTTTAATTATTTAAAAAAATTCAAACATTAAACTCTCATGTTTAAAATTTTATAAATTCTAACTATTTAAGCTTTTTTTTCCCAAAAAAAAAATCTAAATGTCTTTTATTTATGAGTGACAATCACAATTATTTTAAAGATTTATTACTCAAATATATCCTTAAACTTTTATTAAAAAAATAAATTAAGTCTCTCACCTTTTATTGCATGTAAATAAGATTGTAAATAAATTTTTTAAAAAATTAATTAAAGTAGTTCACTTGGAAAAAACTTTTGAGTTGGTCTACAACTTAAATTGTTATCTAAAAAGTTTAAATTTAATTACGACTCGTCACTTGTTTGAAATAATATCAGATAACAAGCGTTAATTTATTGTTTTTAAATTAATTTTTTATTAATTTAAAAATTTTTAAGATTATAATATGAGAAAAATAAAATATTATTATTTTATTAATATGCAATAAAAAATTAAAAGTTTAATTTTATTTTTCATTAAAGAATGATATATTTGGATATCAAACTTCGTTTCACTTATACTTTAAAAGCTTATGTAGTTTGGAGATTAATTTAAAATATTAAAATATAATTATTAATAAAATAAATTTAAAATCTAAATTTATTGATTTGTACAATTACGTTTAAGATACTTAGCAACCCTTTTCCTATTTCCACAATCTACTTTATAAAAAAGATATTTATAAATCAAATGTCGCTACCAGTTATAATTACAGCATTGCTTATTTTGAAAATTTCGATTTGATTTTCACACAAGTATATAATTTTTTATATCCTAAAATTAAAAAATTAATAAAAAAAATATGTAATCCCATCACTTTTATTTCAATATTTTCATTCATGATGTGATAATAATTTATTGATATGATTGTGATATTATATATATATATAATTATAAATTTATTCATAAATTAATAGATTTTGTATTTCAATTTTTTTTTCAATAATTACATGTCATATTAAAATAAAATTAATGAGACAAATAGCATAAGTCAAAAAGAAGGAACAACTGCTTTATTAAAAAAAATTAAAAAAAAAAAGTGGATGCAAGCTAAAAATTTTCTTTTTTCTTTTTGAAAAATACAACACTTAAAAGGAAATTTTGCAAAAGAATTAATTGTTAAAGAGAGGTCAAAGACAAGGCCAATAGGACTAAAATTCTTTGCTTGTGGGTGTGATATCGCTCTAAAGAATAGGAGTTTTTGCTTGGGTAGGTAATTGGTGATGGTAGGTGGAAACATTTTGTTTTCATTGATTTTCTTTTAAGAAAGAAGAAAAATGCATCTTCATTTAGTTGCTTTCTTTCTTTCTTTTTACATTACAATAAGGCTAGCTTAAACGATATCTATAGATACTAATTAAAAATTATTTAATTATTATTTTAAAAAAATTATATATAATACATTATTTTATCAAATTCAAGAAAAAATAATATATTAATAACAGTATTTTTTTGAAATATTACTTTATTTAATATCACTTAACACTAATTAATATTTATTTTTATAGTAGTCCTTTCTTTTTTTCAATATCAACTACTACTACATTATATGCTCAATACTCTTTCTTTTCTTTGTCCTTTTCTCCATCTTTTTTAGGTTATAACATTCTAAATAAGTTAGAACCATTTTTTCCACAATTCCTCACTTTTGTTTCCTCTTTTCCCAAATCTTCAACTTTGCTAAAGAGATTCCTTCTCACATGTAGAATAAATAAAAAAGAATACAAAAATGGATATGAGTTTGTATTCAATTGCATTTACTTCAAATAATAAGAAACAAAATTGAAAACAAGCACTTCAAAATCGAAAACTTTTTAGGACAAGATAAGGGATGATTTAAAAAATAATCTTTTCTATTTTGATTTTAACTGTATCGAGAACGAATGTCATTCTTAATTGAATAGTATTAAAGACGAATGTTGCCTCCAAAACAACTTCTTAGAAACACAATTTTAGACGATGACTATTAAAGATAATTGCTCTAATTTTGTTTTGTTTTCTTTTTTCTTGCTTTACTTTCATAATTGTTTTCTAT
>JAQSVH010000002.1:1997255-2012489 GCA_029448705.1 Adansonia digitata | reverse complement strand
AAAAATAAAAGGAAATAATTCATCATGGAATGAAATATTTCAATGTATTAAATGGCAATTATAACAATGTAACTGTTGCTTTCTTATATCAAATCTTCTTAGAACAATGTAAAAATAAATTTATTAACTATGTTTTTAAAATCAATTGTTAAAATTAATTAAATTATTATTTAAAGTAATATTTTATATTTAACACAATTAATAATTATTTATATCAATCTTATTTCTAGTATAATAATCTTAAAATATATCTTTAAAATTTATAAACAAAAATCCAAATTTATTTTTTTTAAAGATTTGGATCAAGAACAAGAAGAGCATGAACCCAACAGTAACAAAAACAAAAACCCACGTTGACGTGTGAATCCAATAGTAGAAAAATACAGTGGATTTTGTTTTGTCAGCAAATATATATATATATATATATATATATTAGAGAGCTACAAAAATGAAGGAGGCAATGTAATGGAGGCTATTAAGTACCCACCCAGGCCTCGTCAGATCCTTCCTTTTGGGTCCCATTTATCCCCCCTTCTTCAACGCTGCTTCTGCTTCAACTTCAACTTCAGCTTTTCTGTTAGGCCAATTATATATATAGACAAAGACATTGAAAGACAAAATCCTGTTTTATAGACTTTCTGCTTTGAAAATACAAGATACAGAGACAAAAGCGGGCGTCGAGTTTTAGTTGAACAAAGAAAGCCAATAAGGTTTTTTTGTTTTTTTTAAGTTGAAGCTTTTTGATGACTATTTTGGATTCATTCTTTTGTTTAGTATTTTTTTTTAAAATGGGTCTTTATCAAATCTAAACTTCTAATGGCAAACTAACTCCACTGCTTCAACACTCACAGTTTTAGTCTCTTTCATTCTCACACTCAAAAAACTTCTCAACTTTGCCAAAAAGGAATTTTCTTTTATATGTTTTTAGCTAATTATTTTTATTGATAAATGCCCTTCTCTCCCCATTGTTATGCAGTCTTTTAAAGTTGAATTTGTTGTTGATTGGTTTAGCACCATAGTTTGAAGCCAAGTATGTACCTCAGATCTGAATTACCACCATGGGAACTTTTTATTTTATTCTACTAAATAGAGAAGTGGGTCTTTATATCTAAACTTTCTTTTGTATTTTAAATAGCTTCTTTGGATCTGAAAGGGTCAAGATTTTAAGCTTTACTCATTACCTTCAATGTTTCTTTTGATCTTTCAATTTTTCAGAAGTTGGGTCCCTCTTCTTTTTTTTTTTTCTTTATGAGTTGTACACTTGTATTTAGCTTTCATGAGTTTCGGTACCAATATTTTAATTTTCCTTTTTAGAGTTTAGGTTGTTTTACATGTTTGCCTGTTTTCTATATTTCTTACTCAAAGGAAGCCATATTTTTGTGTTATATGGATATAGCATTCAATTTACGTTTTTCTATGGCATTGCCTTGTTTTGTTAATTGATTAATTTTCATTCCTTCTGATCTCCAGAGTGGCTTATCATACCTTTGATTACATTTATGGGATTTTAGCTAATGGAGATGGGAAGTATTGTAAATATGGATCTCCAAGAAGATAGTGGCAGGTTGGGGTCGCTACCAGCGACGACCTTGAGAAATATGTCGTCATCATCGTCAGCATTCTTTTCTGCGAATCAATCGCCGTTCTTCTCTCCTAGATCATCGACGTGTCAATTGTCCGAATCAATAAGGTCTGATGCTCAATGTGATAGTATTAATTTAAGTGCTGATCCCCCGAGTTCCAGTTCTGGAATTCGGGATCCTGAATTCCTTTCAAATGTCGGGTTTGCTTTGTCGGATATGTCACTAAAACCTACTGCTTGTACTTCGAGTGACTTCCGGAAACTCGACCACATGTCATCTACCACTCTTGTCTCTAATGGCACCCCGTCTAGTTATGGTCATGTAGGCGACAGTGGTTACTGTGGCCTTACACCGAATCACAGAAAGCACATTAGAAGTCACGATATGCCGTTTTCCCCTGTTCCGATATCGTTATCTTCTAACAGAAATAGAAGCTATGACATTTACATAGGTTTGCATGGTCGCAAGCCTTCCTTAGTGAGATTCGCAAATTGGCTCCGTGCTGAGTTGGAAGTTCAAGGGATGAGTTGTTTTGTATCTGACAGAGCTCGATTTAGGAGTTCTCGGAAGCTTGGACTTATTGAGAAGGCAATGGATGTTTCTTCCTTCGGGGTTGTAATTCTAACAAGGAAGTCTTTCAGGAATCCGTATACTATTGAGGAGCTTAGATTTTTTTCGAGCAAGAAAAATTTGGTACCAATCTATTTTGATTTGAATCCTGGTGATTGTCTCGTCCGGGATATAGTTGAGAAGAGGGGAGATATGTGGGAAAAACATGGGGGTGAATTATGGGTTTTGTATGGAGGTTTGGAGAAGGAATGGAAGGAAGCTGTTAACGGCCTCTTTCGAGTCGACGAATGGAAACTGGAAGCTCAGGATGGTAGTTGGAGAGACTGCATATTAAGAGCCGTTACACTTTTGGCAATGCGGTTAGGAAGACGAAGTGTCGTAGATCGATTGATGAAGTGGAGAGAAAAGGTAGACAAAGAGGAATTCCCGTTTCCTCGAAACAAGAACTTCATTGGCAGGAAGAAAGAATTGTCAGAGCTAGAGTTTATACTTTTTGGTGACATTAGTGGAGAATGGGAAAGAGATTATTTTGAGCTCACGGCTAGATCTAGGAGAAAGAATTTGACTATTGGCTGGAGTAAGAGCAGTTCAGTGGAGGAAAGAGAAAGACTCAGGGAACGACGTTGGGAGAGTGGCAGTCGGAAGGGCAAAGAACCAGTCATTTGGAAGGAGTCGGAAAAGGAGATCGAGATGCAAAGCACTGAAAGGCAGCACTATCTAAGACCTAGAGGTGGTAGATGTAATTCACGGAGAAAGAAATCAGCAAAAATCGTATATGGAAAAGGCATTGCCTGCATAACAGGGGATTCGGGAATAGGAAAGACGGAACTTCTTCTGGAGTTTGCCCATAGATACCACCAAAGGTATAAGATGGTCCTGTGGATAGGAGGGGAAAGCAGGTATATTCGGCAGAATTATCTAAATCTCCGATCTTTCTTAGAGGTTGATGTTGGGATTGAAAATTGCATAGACAAAAGCAGGATGAAAAGCTTTGAAGAGCAGGAAGAGGCTGCCATTTCTAGAGTCCGGAAAGAGCTAATGAGAAACATACCTTTTCTGGTGGTGATTGATAATTTAGAGAGTGAAAAGGATTGGTGGGATCACAAGCTTGTAATGGATCTTCTTCCCCGTTTCGGAGGAGAGACCCACATTCTGATATCCACTCGGCTTCCACGTGTGATGAATTTAGAACCTTTAAAACTTTCGTACTTGTCTGCAGTAGAGGCCATGTCATTGATGCAGGGAAGTTTAAAGGACTACCCTATTGAAGAGATCGATGCGCTCAGGATCATCGAGGAGAAAGTCAGAAGACTAACTTTGGGCCTCGCAATTGTAGGCGCAATCCTATCTGAGCTACCAATAAATCCAAGCAGGCTACTGGATACTATCAACAGGGCACCCTTGAGAGACTTTTCATGGAGTTGTAGGCAAGCCCGCTCATTAAGGAAAAACACTTTCCTCCTGCAGCTCTTTGAGGTATGTTTTTCAATATTTGATCATGCAGACAGACCAGGGAGCTTGGCAACGAGAATGGTCCTGGTGAGTGGTTGGTTTGCACCTGCTGCTATTCCAGTTTCCCTGTTAGCCTTAGCTGCTCACAAGATACCCGAGAAACATAAAGGAACCTGCTTTTGGAGAAAATTATTGCATTCCTTGACTTGTGGTTTTTCTTCATCATACTCCAAGAGATCCGAAGCAGAAGCATCTTCCATGTTGTTGAGATTCAATATTGCAAGAAGTAGTACCAAGGAAGGTTATGTCAATTTCAATGAGCTCATCAAGGTTTATGCTCGGAAGAGAGGAGTTATTGGTCTTGCACATGCCATGGTTCAAGCTGTTATTAGTCGTGGGTCGCTGTCCCTCCACTCCGAACATATATGGGCAGCATGTTTCTTGCTATTCGGATTTGGTAATGATCCTATAGTCGTTGAGCTTAGGGTGTCAGAACTGTTATACCTTGTCAAAGAAGTGATTCTGCCTCTTGCAATTCGGACATTCATTACATTCTCTAGGTGCAGCGCAGCTCTCGAACTCCTCCGGCTATGCACTAATGCTTTGGAGGTGGCAGAGCAGGAATTTGTTACCCCAGTTGAGAAATGGTTGGACAAATCACTTTGTTGGAGGCCCATCCAAACTAATGCGCAATTGAATCCGAGTCTTTGGCAGGACTTGGCATTATCAAGAGCCAACGTGCTAGAAACTAGGGCCAAGTTAATGCTAAGAGGGGGACAATTCGACATAGGAGATGACCTAATTAGGAAAGCTATTTTTATTAGAACTTCATTCTGGGGTGAGGATCATCCAGATACCATATCTGCTCGTGAAACTCTAAGCAAACTCACCCGGCTTCTTGCAAATGTTCAAACTCATACTTAACCATAGATTTTATATTTCTTGTTAGAAAAATTTTGCATTAGTTTATACAAAGTTTACAAATAAAGCTCTCCTGTAAACAATTCAGAGAATTTTTATACCATTTTAACTTTGAATGAGCAGTTCTGAATTTACTCTTTTTCTCCTTTTCTGGAACCAGAACCGACTTAACTGACCTTATTGCATCACATGCTTTCCTAATTTTCTTGTCATAATCAACTGTTTGATCAAGATTTGATACCCTGTGCTTATAGATTGGACATATGATTTATATTCGGGACATCTGATATATAAGTTTAGCATTGGTTCTTAAACTTGATTCCAAGGTTTTTCAGGTTAAGAATAGCATAATCGGCAGCTATGTGATATTTACTCTTTATCTGTTTGGGTTTTTATACAATTTAAAGTATTCAATATTGCAATGTAATTTTTCTTGTTCAAAACTATTCAATGCGGACAGCCAGTTGACCAAGATGAAGACTTTTTCACTCTCCAAATGTTTATCCTTGTCTTGATGAATTTGCTGTTATATTTTCTAGGGATGTCTCATATTTTGATAATGCCGTGCTTTACTCTCTTCTCTTAGGACCCAAAGTTCTATGACTTATTGCATCAGCAAATTTGAGAAAGCTAGCTTGTTAAATTCCGAAGTACGTTTTTTGGACCTAGCATGGCGCATAATGTTATAAGGTTGCTGGCCACGAATGCCATCTGCATATTCATTCGGTTTTATTCTCTTCTTAAACGATTAACCCATGTTCAGATTTACCTATTTAATAGTCGTCATAAATTTTCTGACAGAAGAAATTTATCTGTTGATGTACATATATCATGCAGGTTTTTACATTATATTTTCAAATCTTCTAAATGCAACTTTGGCAACTGATCCACTCAGAAACGAGGATGTTGGCTGCGTCAATGAGCACGGGCTCATAAAAAATATGACAAAAAATGGGACTTATTTACGACCATAATGGGAATCTCACTGTAGTACTTTCTAGCCAGGTTCAGTTCTTGTATTCTTGGGACTTGAATTTTGCTTAACATACTTCTGCTGGAACACATTATTTTATTGTGAAAGCCTAGAACTGTTGATTACTTATTTGCTTCTGTATCGACAAGGGCATTGCACAAGATGATCGATTTTTTACCATACCTCCGGTCCAGGGTCATGGACAATATTAGCATTTGATTTTGACGCAGATTGGTCATTACTGGGTGCCACAAATACAGTTACATCAATGTTCTCTTCAACTATTTTACTTGAACTCGGGTGTGAGTGTTGGATACATGTGTGTGTTCAACACGGGTATGTCCAATCTTTTAAAAGTTTTCCCATGTACTTGGAAGGTCCTTGGAGGATTATATCATCATACTCATGTCTAAAAATGTGTTGGGCTTGAGGTTTACATGTCGAGAAAAATAAAGAATAGGAGCAACATAGTTCTAAATGAACATGATGCCAAGGAATCCATGGTCTTACACAAAGAGCTTCAATGTCTTTGCTGCCAAGCTATCCCAAATATGAAGTGAATCTTAATCTGTACATGAAATTCTTGGTTAATTTTTTAATTCCACCCCCCCCCCTTTTTTAGACTGAGATTTTTCTTATGATTTGCAAATGTTTAGAAATGGATGAAGTGGTTTTCCGTGTTTCTAGACATATATCAGGAGCTGCACACAATGAAACCATGGGGACTTCATCGGACTTCCTCTTAACAGCTATAGGAAATTTGAAGTCGGAGAGAATCATAGTTGCCCGCATACTTGATGCAGGTAGAGAAAAAAAACAGTTATATTGTATCCAGTATTCATACTTTAACACCATGATGTCTCAAAACAATTTGCAAAAATATTATTCTGCCAGATAACAGATTCTTTCCGTGGCCCTCCAATTGGAAAGGAAGCCATTTTGAAAATTTCTCAAGATGCAACAAATAAGAAGTTGAATCCATTCTGCAATTTTGCCTTGAAAATTATTATTTTTTTCGTTGATCATCATATGCCATTTTATGGCTTTTCGCTAGATGAATCTTTGATGTATTAGAAGAATGTGCTTAAATTTTACCCTTTTTGTTATATCACCAGCTGTGAGTATTGGATATTAATATGTGTTTGAAATGGGTATGTTCAATTTTTTCTAAGTTTTTTCTTATATTTGGAGGGTCATATCCTCACACTTATGTCTGAATGTTTGTCGGACATGAAAACTTACAGAAAAATGAAGAGTAGAAGCAACATAGGAATTTGCAACTTTTATTTGCTTATTTTTTAGCTACGATGGTTCCAGATCTTCATAACTAAGTACCTTCAAGGCTTTGGGTTTTTGAGAGATGCTAAGTTTGAAGATGCATAAAAGAGAATCAAAGGAATTGATGCACTGGTTTGTTTACTTTCTGATAGCTATCATCTTTAAAGCCTACAAAAACATAAGATTCTGCTTTATTTATCGGAACTGTGCTTGTTTCTATCGGTTTATTGATGATCGAGTATTTGATTTTTAATATTACCCCCTCTATATGTAGTTCAGGAGTTTAAAAAGCCAAGGACAAAAGTCCATTAACTTCGATTATGTTTTGGTAACTCAATGATTACATCGGATATTGGTTTTTTTGGTATTGTTTTTGAAGCATCTCATTCTTATATCATGTTTCAGACACTACTCCTAAGAAGGAAAGGAAGAACATGTTTCATTCCTAAATCAATCCGAGTATCTTTGGTTTTGATTATGCTTTTTTTTTGTATGTCATAGACGTGTTTTTAATATCTACTTTATTTCATGTTTACTAGGTTGACTAAAAATTCAGACACGTTATGTTAATTTCTTAAAATTCCCGAGAATTTCGAGTTAACATATTTTTTATTGTTGAATAGATGCTATACTCGATATTTTCCATAGGCTTGGGATTATTGGAAACCTGAAATTGTGATTCAGAGTGGCTAATGTTACCTTGAGATGTTTAGGTGTTGATATCGCTGTTGCGGGTTCAGCTTCTTTTGGGATGAGTTCATGTCTTGGAAAGGTTTCGAATTCCAGAGCCAATTGAATTAGGCCCCCGACCATCCTACTGCCCAGAGTAGTACCCTCCCTTGTTGCACAAGACTCCGAGCGTGCTGTGAAAAACAACATTCTAAGCCGAAGTGGTTTAAAGCACGATTCCGACTATTGCAAAAGTGAGTTCCTTGTTCCCTTTTTTTGCATTGTTGTTCCGTTTTGGTGGTGCAATTCCCCCCCTCCATAAGCGATACTGAATCTTTTGGCCTCACTCCCGCATATGAACTTCCAACATTTGATCTCAACGATCTTAAAAAGTAGTGGATCGTATTTATAATACAAATGGCTAATAGCTTTCTTTGAGCATGGACTGAAAACTTCCGTGAATAATGTGCAGTTTCCTTTTGATTCTGAAGCTCCATGGCCAAGTGGTGCGATGAATTCGGCAGTGAATGAATGAAAAAAAAAAAAAGTGAGTGATGAATGAGGCTAAACCATGAGATGAGGTAGGAGTAAGTGTTAGTAGGTTTAAATCTGACCTAACAGACTTCATTTGGTTAATTCGGATTGGCCTAATGGATGAGAGTTATTTGATGATATATCAATGGATTTTGAAGAAGGAAAAAGCAAAAGGTTGCACGATGTTGTCATGATAATGAATATTAGTTGCTTTAATATAATTAATTTTGAGGGTTGGAGTTTGGAACCAGAGGTGGATCGGGAAGCAGATAGAAAAATCTAGTAAACTACAGTTAAAATTTTAAAATTGTAGGCCTTCATTCATACTGTACATGATCTTTACTACTGCCATCCCGAAGAACGCATCTCACCCTGAAGCATGGCGTTCGATTTCAGCATCTTCTTCGCCAAATTGCGGATATCCTCTCGGCTGGACTCCATTGATATCCGTTGAAGCTCTTGTAATCCTCCACTGGATATAAAATCCTTGGCATTGTCCTCTGCGAATGGGAGCAGATTTAAGAAAAAGTTATTAAAAGTAAGTGTCAAACATGAAAATTTTGGCCAAACATTAGTTTTAGAATCCAAGAAATTATAAAGGCCGGACTTTGGAAATCTAACAGGCATGGCAGTAGATTACAGATGATTACCAACAGCATAATTCATGATGAAGTACGATTAAGTACATCTTCTGTACCTGTTTTTATATTAGGTGGTTTCATGTTCATATTGTGTTTATTGTGACTATGAATGAAAAGAATGCTATTGTAATCAATTGCAATGAATATCAGTTGCAGAGAAAACCAAAACCGCAAAATAACAATCATAATTTCATGTTGCAGCTGCTAGTTAAATCCTTGATATATCAAAACCTTGCATCTCACAAATGCATACACAAAAAGAAAACAAAAGGCATGTTGAACTAAAATTTAGGGTTTAGGGCAAAACTCTAGTACGCATTTTCACAAGGATCATTTATGTTATCCAGGCCCTTCATTTTCCCTAGCATATCCATGTCCTACACCTATGTCTGATACATATTAGGATATGGTATAGAGTTTCCCTAGAGTGTTTGTATCATATACTTATGTCCAACGCATTAGGACACGATATAGAGGTATGATCCTTCAAATGTATGGAAAAACCTAGAAAAAAAAATTAAGCATACCTATATCCGATACTCAGACTTCAAGACCGAGGGATCATAGGTTAGAGTTTTACCCTACAATTTGATGAACACCTAAAGTTTATCCTGCCTGCCATTTCACAAAGAATGCGAAGCCAATCTCCCATAGATGACCAATGTTCTAATTTTGACAAATTTTCAATGAACAATTAAGTTAATATCTTCTATTTGTTTAAACAAGCTTCTATCATATCCAGTTAGCTCTTGAAAATGTATAACTATTTTCCAAGATTTTTTTTTTGGGGGGAGGGAATTCATCATTAGTTCAAAATTTTTAAAGTATATCAGAGTCAAAATGTTGCCACGAATATCAAAATTCTCAACCCCCGAATTTGTTTACCATTTTGTGCTAAATGACAAAGGGCCAGCTCAACGTGACGTCTGATTGACGCTGATGCGATGTTACAGTTGGCAACCAACCATTCAAGTGCGCAATCTTCCATCAGACGTGAACGGCCCTTGCGTTGTCCTGCAGCAACCGAAGTTCGTTAGAATCATGTGAGAAGAGAGAAGATGGCCTACATAGAATATCTACTTATCATACAAGGAAATGGATGAACCTTGAACGGTTGCTCGGGATTCGCATTTAGCGAAGTTAGCCATTCCTCTAGCAACCTGTGCAATCACATCATTGTTCCCTGATCTAACCGTTCCCAACAATGCCTTGATGCCTCCATCTTCTTTTAGCATTGTGTGTAATTTTTCTGTCGAACAACGAAAACCATCGAAAATGAACATAAATGCACCCAATGATTAACTTCGTTTTTTGATATATCAGGTATATTGCGAAAACATTGTCACGATTAATGCTTAAAAAATTAAAGCACTTTGGGATCTAAGCGAGATGGATTCCAAAGTTGAAGTAACTACAATTTGAACAAATGGTTCCTATAACCCAATTGGTACCCACCAATCAGTTAAAGTATCAGCGCTGGCAAAGGTCAAATGATTCAAACCTTTCTAACAGCTAAGCACACTAACTTGCACACTAACTTACTAACAACTAGATCCGGCAATTCGTGCATCCGTGTCGTGTTCGTGTTATTTTTTTTGTATTATCATCATATTTAAAAGTGTTACGAAGAAAGGCCTTACCATTTCCGCATAAATTGGCAAGTGCACCAGCTACCATTCTAAGAGTTTGGGGATCATCCGTTTTAGAAGCTATCTTTGCTAGTAACTGAGCACCTCCTTTGCACATTATTAGGCCTTGATTCAACTCTGAAAATATGATTCGAAAACGGATTAATGTAGCAAATCTCTTATATATAACGGAGGAGTTAAAGATAGTTATCGATTAAATGATGCGTATTTACATTTCAAGTCATTGAATTTAGCATTAACATGTAAGTCATAAACCTTTAATTTCATCAAATTACATCAACCTACTTCTATTATTAATAAATTAAGCCACTTATACTAACTCTATTAAGTAATTCTAAAGCTAAAACCTATTCAGCATGCATACATGGTTTATTTTTTACATCTTATCAAAACAATGTCCAGCATTCATATGCCACGTATGCATATTAAGTCATCCTTTTCATTAGAATTGCTTAACCAAGTTAGTATATGTGACTTAATTTATTAATAATAAAAGTTCAGTAATATAGTTTGATTAAATTAAAAGTTTGTGACCTATAGGTATATGTGCTAATTCTTCATATGACAAAGTGTTTGCCATTTACAAAAATAGAACAGATTATATATGGAATTTTTTTTTTTGGAAAATGGGAAAGATATCAACTCAGATCCATCAGAGGTAACCATTAGCCAGATTTCAAGTGCATAATATGCCAATGGAAGATTGAAAGTTAGAATTACCATTCATTGCCAAATTGGCGATGGCCCCGGAAGCCACTCGAAGTACAGTAGCATTTTGAGATGATCTCAACATCGTAAGCAGAGCATCTAAACCGCCTTCCTCCACGATCTTCTCCTGGTTAACATCTGCAGAATATAAAACCTTAATCAAATACCAAATGATCAAACTCAAGTTCAACCCAAGTCTGCAGAATATAAAACCTTAATCAAATACCAAATGATCAAACTCAAGTTCAACCCAAGAGAGATGATGTAAACTTAAAAAGCACAAAAGGTACCATAAAACCAATCTGAAAACACAAAATTCCACCAGAAGATTGTCCAAAAATGGTGGAAAAGAATGCAAAAATTTATTCAAATCTAATAAGCATGCATATATCGTACTCTACCTTCAGCAGCAAGATTGGCTATCACTTTCACAGCATGGATTTGCACATCTAAGTCTTCGGACGTTAACAACTGTACTATCTTTTGAAGCCCGACTGAATTTAAGAGCCAAAAAACACATAAAACAAAATTGCTCATTGATTAGGAGAAATATTTTGATATATATGATTTTATTTACAGCAGAAGCCTTGCCTTCTTCACATATCTTTGCAATTGTAGCCCTCTGAGTAGATTGTGTGTCCCTTAATGGACTTGACTTGTTGAGGCTTGCTGAGGCCCCAAATACTGAAGTTCCTCGGATATTTTCCGTCATATACGATTTCTTATCCTGTGAAACTTGATCGTATAAGACCACAAAGCAATACGAATGAATGTGAAGCAGAAAATGTACAAATAACTTACATCAAAATTTTTATCACTTTCAGGTGCACTTTTTTGAAGATTTACGAGCTCATGCTCGATAGTCTTCCTCCGTTTCTCTTCTGCTGACAGTTTTTCTTGCATAGCATAAAGCTCTTCACTAATTGCTTCCTATAAATACCAATTTATTTAGGGGAAAAAAGCATTAAAGGTAGAACTTTTGGTAGCAACCAACACTGACAGTGTTGTTCGGAACTGCCGGAATCCTGTAGTCCGAACAAACTTGAACTAAAATTATGCATATTGGCATGTGCAAGCATACACATGCATGCACAACTATCATACCTTCTCTTGAATCTGATCTCTAAATTTCACTTTCAGGGATTGTAGTTCGTTTACAATAGATTCATGAAGCCGATACATTTCTTCTAACTTCAATCTCAGTTCACTGATTTCTTCCTGCCCCTGGATTTCACAAAAGGTAAAACAAGAGTATGGTGCAAAAATGGTTCAGAGAGTAATTGAATCACTTCTAACAAACCCAGTAAATTAACTGCACAGCAGAATAATGGAAGGAAAAAGCATTTCAGGAATGTTTAACTCCTCAAAAAAACTAGAGCTAATTCACTTGGACTCGGGTTGTATCTGACAAGGGTATGTTCAATTTTTTCTAGGTTTTTCCATGTATTTAGAGGATCCTAAAAGGGTCATATCCCCATACATATGTTTAGATATGTGTCGGACATGAGTACTTAAAAAAAAAAGGACAAAAAGATGAGTTGGAGCAACATGGGACTAGACTGCTATTGGTAACACAAATATGCAACAAAGACAACAAGATAAATTCACGCAATTAGCAACTGCATGTAGAATCTATGTTGTCTAATGCAGACAGAAGCTACTGACGTTTTGGGTACCAAAAATCGCTAGCACATATACAATATGTCGCAATGTTAGCTCTTTTTAGCTTTGCATCATCTGTTTCCAACCATGCTGTCATATCACTTTCTAACAACTAAACAAAAGTTTCAGATCAAGACATGCATCCTCTGATGGAAGAGTACTCTTAAGCGGATGTGAAAAATATGCTACAACATACAGATTCAAGATTTCAGAATGAGAGCAAATGAACAATAAAACTGCTAGCAAGTCTTCTTTGAAATTTCATATATTCTAGAAGCAGAGATCCTTGTAACCATATATGTCCAATAGTTAAGATGTCTCAACTTTCCCAGGTATATTTATAACTAGTCTGGAGACGTCAAATTCATCAGGAAAAACAACTTATCAAACCATTTGCATGTTACAAGGCCCCATGTTATTAGGACTTAGGTGTGAGTGTCGGATATGTATCCGACACAAGTATATACAATTTTTCCAAGTATTTTTCATGTATTTCGAGGATCGTTGAAGGGTCATACCCCCATGCTCATGTTGAATATGCATCTAATACGGGTGTTAGATTCAGATACTTCAAGAAAAATGAAGAGTCGGAGTAACATAGACAAGACCAGTACACTGCCTAATAGTTACGAAGTTTTTTAAAACTACTTTCCAGAAGATATAGTTGGGAAAAGGCTTATTTCCATGGAAAATCAAGAGAATATACTCTTTAATAATTGCCAATTCAACAAACGTGCTCCTCAATTTTTTCCGAGTCTGAGTGAAAAAGCAACCAACCATGCCCATAAGTTCTTTTGGAATCAATTTTAGTAGGATAAGGTTATCTATGTAGCGTCAATCAAACATTCAACCATCCAGTTCCCATCCAAAGCACTATGGGCTCCTTCAATTCTTATGGAACATCAGATTGACTAAAATAATTGTTAAAAAACATGATCAAGGCACAAAATAAAGCATAAGCAGGGCCACGAAGGGAAAAGAATAAGAAGAAATTGTTTTGTTAAAGCTGTTAGACATAAAGAGCTATTTAAAACCAAAAAATAAAAATAAATCATTTCACATTTCATTTGCAGGAGAAGTTTAACCTGCATCGAGTTTTGATAATCCGTTAGCAGCATGTTCGCCAAATCCAGTTGTTCTTGTGCACCTTCAAACCTGGCGTGCTCATCTTCTAATTGCTTAGTTAAGTCCATTAGTTTCTTTTCATACATATGAGTAGTGTCAGCAAGAGCCTTCTGATATTTAGAATTCTCCAACTCATGTTGCTATTAGCAATAAGAATATAAGTAGGGTTCACATATAATCTTAACAAAATATAAGTTCTCAAGGAGTCAGTGAATAAAAAAACAAACAACACAACAAGAGATGGAACGGACGCGAGGACCAGGGACCTTTTCCAATAATCAGCGGACAAACTACTAACCTGAATCAATTTTTGATGGTCACCCGAAAGCTTTTTCATTGCAGCTAACTGTTCTTCAGCACTTTCGGACTTGGCACGCTCAAATTCTAGCTGCTCAATCAACTCAGCTATTTTTTTCTCATACATCTGAGTGGTATCAGCCAGCACTTTCTGATATCTAGAATTTTCAAGCTGGTGTTGCTACTAACAATCAAAAGTGCAACATAAATAATCTTATTTTGTGCATCATGATGATGATGATGATGATGATAATAATAATTAAAAAAAAAGAACGTCGTACTTAATTGACATTTGCCATCCTTAGAATTAATGTAGAGTGAAAGTTTTATCCATCAAAGAAGTTTTATATGTGTGTGTGTGTGCGCGCACGCGCGCGTGCGTGTTTGTAAGACAATATAAAAACTACCTTGTTCTGTTTTAAGTTCATTTCTAAATCTGCAATTTTATCTTGCATCAGAGCATTTTGATCTTTCTGGCATTTTAATTCAGCTAAAATGTCTTTCATTTCCAACTCCAAGCGAGTATTTTCTTTCTCTAAAAACTGCACAACAAATATTATATATTAAAAATTAAAATATATATATATATACACCAACATTTGGATGCATATCAGAATCAAAAAGGACAGGATAAGAATGTGAATTTAAAGATAACATGTTAGAAAAATCCAGGGAAACAAATTTTCGGAGCAAGTATTAATTATAATTAGAAAAGAAAAGCAGGAGCGCAAGCTACCTCAGACCTTGTAACTAGATTCTTTCTTGTCTCATTAAAAGAATCTCGACACTCCTGCAGTTGTTTTTGGAAATCATATTTCTCTGTTTCCCTTAACTTCTGCTGCCTATCAATTTCTGCGGTAAGATGGTCCACTTGAATCTCGAGCTTCCGGCATAAACTTTCATAATCAAACTCTTCTTTAAGCTTTACCACATTTACAATTTTCATAGCCTGTGAAAACAAGATATTAGGCTGCTTCATGGAAAAGATAAAATAATATAAACCGAGTGCATTTTTTTCATCAACATTAATGCTTCAAGCATTTAGCTATAATGCAAAGCTTAAGCTTTACCACATTTACAATTTTCATAGCCTGCGAAAACAAGATATTAGGCTGCTTCATGGAAAAGATAAAATAATATAAACCGAGTGCATTTTTTTCATCAACATTAAT
>JAQSVH010000002.1:1850946-1915615 GCA_029448705.1 Adansonia digitata | reverse complement strand
CTCGTTCTCATCACAACACCAAAGGATAGTCTCAATCAAGAAGACATTTCCAAGTCAGGAAAATATTTTAAGTCGTGAGCACTCATAGATCCGCAAGGATCCACCCCCGGGTACGTTGCGACACATGGTAGTGAGATATTTTTCACATAAAAAATCATGTATGATGCCATGCTTGTATGCTTGTTGATAGAAAAGATGCCTATAAGTACATTTAAAAATGGTAGAAGCTTAAAAGGATCATTTTGTAATTTCTCTATAAGTTTTCATGCATATAAAAGATTATTACATCATTTCATGCATTTTTCGACCATTTTATTCATTTTTCATGATTTAGGGGTTATCATATAATTTCATGCATTTTAGAATTAATGTTAGGCATTTAAGGATTATTAAGTAATTTTACGTATGCTAGGGTTTTTTAGGTTATTTCCTATGATCTAGGAAACTTTATTTAATTTCATGTATATTAGGGTTATTTAGCTTATTTTCTATGATCTATAGACTTTTATGCAATTTCATATATGTTAGGACCATTTGAGTTATTTTCCATGATCTAGGGATTTTAATGCAATTTCATGTATGTTAGGGTCATGTAAGAACTTTTACGTCAAAACACGTCTATTAAGGATATTTGGTAATAGTACCTTAAAATTAAGTCTAGGATCATGTAGGAACCTTCATGTTGATACATATCTATTAGGGTCATATAGGAACCTTTGTATTGATGCATGTCTTTTAGAGTTTTTTTAGGTGCTACTTTGTTAAAAGAAAGTAGTGTGATTTTATTAATTATACTTTATGTTTCTAATAGAGTTCGAGGCAATATCCCCAAGTTCAAATAGTCCATAAGTGTATTTCGAGTTTATGGAGTCACTTTATCGATTGTTTTAAACAAAATGAATACCTTTTTCAAACATGAAAATTAGAATATTTCTAATTTCTTGAGAAATAATTCCTTTAGGATTTTTGGAGAGGTACGAAAAATGTTTTTGATTTTCAAAATTAGTTAAAACCTGATCTATTTGGAATTGGAATAATAATATTGATCTTAGATGATTTCAAAACATAAAATTGGGAAATTGAAACCAAATTTAATCAAAATTTAGTGTAAGACATGATTAAGAGGTATCAATTTATGGGCGTCATAGCGGGGACATGCTTCACTCTACATGTAATTAATTCCTAAACCATTTTCATATGAATCTCTAGTTTTTAAGTAGACTTCGGAGTGTATTTGTGAAGGTTTCATAACCCTTAAACATGAGAGCTTTGAGGGATGACCAATTTTATCTAGCCAAAATAAATTGGTGGGTACTCCAAATCTTTTAATTATTTTGTAATGATCGTTTGAGGTTAATCTAGTTATGTGATCCATTTTGACAACTTCATCCCAATATGAGAAAAGAAATGAAATAAATAAAATTTACCTATTCCAATTTTTGCATGTTGAATTCTTGTTCGGCATGTTACAATGCACGGTTACCCATCATATACTTGTCTTATTAAGAAAATGACTCAATTTAAAATTAAGCAAATATGGATTCTAAGAGAAACAAGGCACTTATAACTAACATTCAAAAACTCAAAGCAATTTAAGCATCAAAATGCAATTAATAGTCTCTTGTAGATGTATTGGAGCAACGAAGAGCAAAGCAACTCGATTGGATGCTCTAGACACACAAAAAGGAATGATGGTTAACCGTTGAGCTTGAAACTTGTTGATTGAGTATTATTTTTGTCTATTCGTACTTAATTATTTGATGTTTTATTTGTTTGCATTTATTGATAAATTTTTTTGCATGTTTCTAATAAAAATACATGCTTCGCATCTTAGTTATTTATGAACTTATATGAATGTATTTGATGACTATGTGCTTACAGATGATAAATTATTGTTGATTGTGAAATGATGTTACGAAATTTTGGAGCATGAATTCTTACAAGATTTTATTTTTGATGATATCAAGTTCTAAAATAATTATGATGTTTGATTATATGATTAAGTTGTTTTTATGCATATATTTAGGGCGAGCTTGCAAAGCTTAATGATTTAATGATTCTAAATTTTCAAGTCTTTTCATTGAAAATGAGTTTTGCAAAAAGAAAGTTTTAAAGTATAAGATTTGACAAACTTGCTATGTTTTAATTCTTTATGTGTTCAATGAAAGTTCTGGAAGATTTTAAGAGCTTAAAGGAAATAAATTTTATTTCAAGAAATGGAAATAATTTAGACAATCTGAAATAGTGTTATAAAGCTTTTCTCAATCGTTACAAGAGTTTTAAAATGATTTTATACCACTTTTTCCATCTTAGTTGAATTTTTAGGGAAACATAAGTTTACGAAGTTGACTTTACGATTTCCTTGATTCTAGGGCCAAGTAGTCATTTGAAAAATTTTGTTCTATGATTTGAAAATTATTGAAAAAGTTCAAGTTGATTAAAATTGTGCTTAAAAAGTTTTGATATCTCATTAGAAGCCTTATGATTAAGAAAAATGAGATTTTAAAGTACCGAAAATCAAGATCATGAACTTATTAAGCATTGGTTAATCTATTTAATCATGTTGTGCATAAATAAGCTTGCTTATGTGATTTATGCCATAAACATGTTTTTAGCGAATCATATGTCTCTTGAATGCTATGGTTAATTTTGCTTAAATGAGGCTTAAAATGTTTGATCATATTGTTTTATGGTTCAAACAAGTTTGATATACATTGAAAATGATTATAAACTTGTGCATATGTGTTTTAAATGAAAAATCATAGATTTCAATGCTTTAAGATTGCATATTGCTTGAACTTGAATGCATAATTTGACCAATATGCAAATTCTTTAATCTTTGTTTAAAAGTTATTTTAATTCAAATTGATCTTTCAAATGAGTTTTTTAAGGTCCTAAATCAAAAGTTAACATTAGAACTTCAAACCATGGGTTTTTGAATGAAAAATTGCAAGATTTTCTAATGCATTTTCGACAAAACTGGTCAATGCATGAATACATTTTGAAACCCAGAAAAACCCAAAATGCGTTAATACTATGAATAATTGTATCGGTAAAATGCAGATTGAACCAATACAATCTCCATGCATATTGAAACAAGCAATTCAATTTAGCCATTTCAAGTTGGTTTTAGTCCAAAAATGCTATTTTAAATACCTTTGGTGGATTTTGCTTCAACTTTGTCAATCCGGATTATGATTAACATCATTTCTACCCATCATAAGCTTACATTGACATATTTTGATGAATTTATAATATTAAATGCATGATGTTGATGGTTATATCATATCTTGATGCTTACATGTATAAAATTTGTTTTTGAGCTTAATGAACATTTTTTTGCTCATTAAATATATATTTATTACAAGTGGTATTTTAATACTACTAATGCTTATCTTTTGCCAAGATTTTTTTCTTAACCTTATGCAAGGTATCTCGGAGATAAAACCATTCTAGTGAGGATGAATGGCTGCATAACAAAAAAAAAAAAAAAAGCAAACAGGCAAGCAACCTTATCAAATCAAGCCTAAATCATCCAAGAAGTGTTTAACATTTAGAATCATGGACCCAAAAAGTCAAAACTAGCATATCAACAAAGCTTCATAGGGTTAAGATAATTGCTAAACTTATGCTATACAACTCTTATATTTTAGCATTAAATTTAGTGACATTCATGAGTTAATAATCAATAATTAGTATCTTTGTTTGTCTTGTATGCTTGAAATGATTGATTTGTATGAATCTTTGAACATGTCTATAAGTTAAATACTTTGATATTCCTTATTTTAATAATTAATATCTTTGATCTTAACTAGACTTAACTTATACCTCATTTTGCTTTAAGTCTTAAGTTACCTTTATGCATGTTCATTGATTGAATCAAATTAATCATTTGATCTTGTTGAATTTTTTTGAGCAAACAAATTTTCCAACGTATAAAAGTTTACGGCACTTGGAAAATTTCTTTAACTTTTCATATGGTTGACTAATTGATTATGAGTAATATGCATATGAACTAAAAAAAATTCTATGATAAGTATCAATTATGCATATAGACAACAATTGGAATTTATTTTGATAACAACTAGTATGTCTTTGTTACTCATAATCCAAAATATACCTATTTTTTTACAAATAATACATGGTTGCTTAAACTCTTGAAGGCACTTTAATGACTACTTTTTCTTAACAATTGGTATAGATGGTCTTAAATTTCTATTTTTTAGTATATTGTCACAACGTGTTATGACATGAATCTTGGGGCACTGGACCTAAAAGTGAGTGAATCTTTTGTTTTTTCTTATTTTTCTTATTATTTTTTGTTTATGTTTCTAGACTGAGTCGTTAAGGTAAATTACTCACTCGAACTTACCCTAAATAGTAACTATGAAACAAAAATTTGACTTAAAGTCTCCAACAATTTTGTTTTGGCCTAGCAAGATTGGTCAACTATCAGAGTTTGTATTTTAGGGGTTATAAAGCCCTTAAAAAATTTTCTAAGTCTGCATTAATACTAGAGATCACGTGAAAGGTTTCGAGGGTTAGTTACAATCACGAGTAAAGATTGATCCCTCTCATGATACCTAAAAATTAGTAACTTATAGCTACGTGTTAACTTTAATCTCATATTTAATTCAGTATTGGTTATCAGTATTTAATTATAATTCTTATTTTTAAAAAATTTCATAAACTAATTGTATTATTCCATTCCAAAAAATTGGATTTTAGTAATTTTCAAAACCAAAATTTCTTTTGCACTTCACTAGAGGACCAAAAGAATATGAAAGGTTTTATTTTTGTGAAATATAAAAATCCTAATATGTTTCTTTGTCCAGAATAATTGATGAGGTGACTTCCATATATTGGAAGCACAACTACGGATTATTTTAGCTTAGAGATATGACCTTGATTTTTGAAAATCTTGATTTTGTTTAAAAATAGAAAAATGACTCACGTGAACCCAATTTCAACAAAAAGTACAGAACTAGACCTAAAAGACTTGGATGTGGTCAAAAAGACCAAAATTTTCTTTAAAGTACATGCTTGACAAAAATTCCCTATAACTTTAATAGACTCTAAAATTTCCAACACACCCCTCAAATACACCTTTTATGTGAAAGTGTGTTGATGACTCTAAAGGAGTTAGTTTTAAAAAGAAACCACTAACTTCACTTAAAGTACAAGTGACATGAAAATTCCATGTGACTCCTAAAGACTTAATTTTTAAAGTGAAATGCCCATCATAATTTAAATGGGCAACCTAAATAACAAAAATTGCTGACTAGGTCCTTTAACTTTCTAACTTTGCAATTTTATTCCTTAATGACCTAAAATGTTATAAATGCATCCAAAATGTCCAAAATACCATAAGTGGATAATTTATATGAGAAGTGACCTAAATAGCCCTAAAATAAAAGGTTTTTGCTAAATGATACCTAAACTTTCTAAATTTACAGTTTAGTCCCTATGTAGTCTAAAACGCAAAAAAAAAAAATGCGAACATATCACGCAGGAAAATTTACCTAAGGACTCTAGGACTAGTCAGCAAAAACATTGTGGCCATAAATTTTTTTTGTAATTTTACAAATTGGTCTTTAAAGTTTTAAAAAATGCAAAAAACCTTAAATAAGCTAAAATGTTAAATAAGCACCCACATGCATCCAAAACACCTAAAAATGTGCTAAAATTAGTCTAGGAACATTCAACCAAGACAAGTTTAACATACGACAAATTTTGCAAAAATGGTAAATTACTTTTTAAGGTTGTAAAATTGTCATGCATGATTTGGCTAAGGCTTGGAATTACCTTGTTAAGACCTAAAAAATTAGACAATTTAATTTAAAGCCTTTAAAAATTAAAAATATTATAAAATGGTCCTAAGTGGCCTAATAAAAAGAAAAATTTCAAACAGTTCCCCTATGCATTTGGCCTTCACCACAGAAATTTGAAATTTTTTTCAATAGTGAAAGCATGTATGGCATGGTAAAATCATTCTAGAACAACATCAAGCATAATTTACAAAAAAAAATATTCATGGAATGACAATGAAAGATAAACATAAGAGCATAAATTTCATGGCATCATGCAAAAATGCAAATATATAAGAATATAATCACAAGAAATCTCTAACAATCAAGATCTATAATCAATTTGCATGAAAATAAATAAAAACATGTAAAGCTTTGAAAACATGTCTTTATGAAAATCAAGCTAAAAGGGTGATAATTGATCATAGCTTTCACCTAAACACATTAGGTTCATAAAGCTCTCAAGAAAACATGAAATCTTAAAATATATTTAAATGATATTGAATATCTATTGAATAAAATAAATTAAGGAAAAAAATAAAGAATATTACCTTAGTAAAACAAAAACACTTAAAATCAGGACTTTTGAAATTTAAGAAAAATAAGTTTTTTCTTTGTTTGCCCTTTAAAACCTTGATAAAAATTAAAAAAGACAAGAAGAATGGTATTACGGTAGCTTCCCCTATATACAGGGGAAGATTGGACAAATGGATTTTATTTTTTAATATTTTTCTTTTTTTCCCAAATTTTCACATCAAATTGCTTAGTAGGATGTTCTACTATTTCATGCACAAAAGCTAATTAGGCGTAACATGCCTTTCACAGCTCGAATTGCTTAGATGGTTACGTGCATGACTTAAATAGAATTTGCCTTGCGTTTGGGTTATCCCTTGATCAAGATTTGGATTAGGCATGATGAGATGATAATGAGGGGAGGGACTATTAGACGAATTGTTTTTCTAGCTAATCTTGGATGGCCACCATGAAGTGGCCAAAAACTTAAAGTCACCACTGGTCATTTTAGGCTAGGCATGATTGAATGCTTATTGAAAATGATATTCCAAGTTACAAAATTTAAACTTTGATTTCAAGATCTACACATCCCAAAGATCCGTCAATGGGATTAGGAGTTAGTTATGAGTGGGGAAGGATTAGCACCCTTACAATGCCACAAATCAATACTTGCTAGCTGTATCTTACATAGATTTTAATTTTTTATTTTGCTTTTGTCATTATTTTGATATAATCCCCTTTTATGATTGAATTTTGTATAGAAATCTAAACTTAAATTCTAATAAAAAATTTAAATCTTGTATGCATTTGAAGATATGGGGAACATATGGATTTTTGACAAAAATGATCTCCATATTTAATTTTGAAAATAAGATATTCCACATAAGCACTGAAGCGTTACTGACATGGAACATTGCATTATAATTGTCAAAAGCAATTTGGAAATATAAATGCAGAATAAGCATCACAAAGGGAAACTATTAGTAAGACAAACAAAAATAATAATATTGCATAAAATAAACATAAAAGCATGAAAAAAAGGGACAATTGGAATATATCTCGTTATTATCTTCGATTATTAAGGAATAATCAAGATGATAATTTTGAGACATGTTTGAACTCGGTTGTCGCTTAAAGTGTGAAAAAAAAGTCTTTATTAAAAAATTTAGGAAAATCTAGGAGAGAAACATTTGGATTTTAATGAAGTTTGAAAGCAAGGTTGGAGTATCCTTTCAAATGATGGGGTTGAAGTATCCTCAATAATGAGAATTTTAGTACTTTTTGAAATTTGAATGAAGTTGGTAAAAGTGAGGTAAGAGTATCCCCTTGGAGACTGGGTTGGAGTATCCCAAAAGATAAAATTTTGGAAAATTTTGGAGAAAAAAATATTCTTTAATAAAAATAGGTATTTTAATAAAATAAAAGATAAAATTATTATATTGTTTGGCCTTGACTCAACCTCATGGGACCTATTTTGTGATGTTTGACTCCATAAGGAATTAATTGCATACATTTTAATGTATTCGAAGGAAAATTCATTTAATATTTAAACCAAGAAAAAGGATAGCGTCACGCTATTGCCTATTCTGAATTTATTCTAGGTTCATCCGAAGGCTTCAGAGGGTAAATGAAAGGAAATTGACAAGAATTAACATAAAAATATCCTATAAATCCTAGAAAATTGCTTTCTAGGTGGATCATATTTTAAGTTAGGTTTGGTTTAGCACTAGTAGCATGTGTGAGGGAAAATGTGTTATAAATTTTGAAAAATCATCCTATACTCATTTGGAATTATTAAATCACAAACAATAACTTTCTAGAAAGGGAATATCATGAACATCTTAGGAAAAATACTTTAAAAATTCATAAAAATCATCTAGTAGGCCAAAATAGCCTAGATAAAATGTAAATTGCTAATTCTAGGGGTTTTGGATAATAGGGATTTAAAAGATTATAACTCCATCATCGGAATAATCCAAAGGTAGACAAAGCATAGTTGGAAAGTTAATTTGATGCCTTTTTAGGAAAAAATAAAAAATTCAATAAAAATTATTTAGGTTTCAAGAATGATTTTTTAAATCATGACTGCAATGCTGTTATAGGAAAATAGGGAGTTTTTTTTAGTTTTCTAGGACTAGGCTCAAGTTACAGACCATTGACAATCGAATGTACATAACAAAAAAGGTCAGTGCCAATGGCTTCACAAGCTCGTTCACATAATCTTAGAGCAATCTGGGATAATGGAGCAGTCCATGAACTTAATTCACTAACAAAGGGTATTAGGCCTCACGATCAAGGTACAAACATTTTGGAACAAGTAAAAAAGCTATTCTTTTGAAAAACCAAAACATTTAACCTTATTTTTACCATGAATCTAGACATGGAAAACTTGATTTTTCTCTGAGATTGGAAATTAATGAAAGCATTAAATCCATGTTAATCTCTATTTATTAAAGGTAACATAGTCTTAACTTGGGGGTTTTTGAAAAATTAGAGTTTTGTAGCAAACACATAAACATCTTAACAAAATTTATGAACCAAATGTGACATACATTAAAATGAACATGGATAGCATACTAAGTAAACAAAGATGACATTTTAACATGAAAATGATGACAAAATGCAAAAGAATGAGTAACAAGATTTATAGAAAGGTTAGCTTCATGAATGACATCAAGAATCAAGTCATAAAAGATGATATGAACATGTTTAAACAAGAAAAAGTTTGCTAGAGTTTTCAAGATAGCATTAAACATGATTTTAAGCCAAATGAAGCATGTGAACATAGTAAAACATGGTAAAAAGAGTTAATATGGCATCGAAAATCCTAAGTCTACCACAACCAAGGCCATAAGATGTATTAAGTCCTAAGATAAGGTCATGGCTTTCATGTTAAGGCTCACTAAAGTGATGAATGTGATAATAATAGAAAATGGCATAAAAAGAAATGGGAGTTATAACAAGAAGCCTTAATCCATGCTTTAGCCTTTAAGTAGAATACTAATCAAGCTTGAGCTCACTTTTTCCCTTTTCTTTGCTATGGATTTGCAAAACAAAGGTGTTCAAGAATGAATTTAAGAGATATATTAACAATGGAGAAGGGTCTTTAGAGTAAAGGTGGGTGAAATTGAGGGCTTTGAGAGGGCTTTTAGTGGTGGTTTAGGGGAGCTACAAGAACTACAATGTTTCAATTTTTGTTAGTGTGAAAATAAAAAAGTTTATCCACTCTTCTCAGTTGAGCCAAAATTGCCTATATGGCCATGTGAATAGTAAACATAAAAATGTAGAAAGTAAAGGTATTTTAGGGTTTTGGTACATGTACCTCATGCATGGACAAGGTACCTTGCTCAGCTACCATTCAAATTCATTAGCTTGCTCAACAGAAATAGTGCATCTAGGCCACTTTTTGCAGTTGAGCAATGAAAAGGTACTAAAATACCTTATAATAAATTACATTATGTCATGAAAATATCCCTTGTCATGACTATTTGGCCCTCAAAAAATCAATTAAGTCTAATCCTAAGTCCAATGATAAGGTTTGGTACAAATTTGGATGATTTTGGTGCCAGATATGTGGCTAAATCAAAATTTTGATATAAGAATGCAAGAGCCAAAAAATGCCATGAGCTAGGCAATTTTGCCTAGATCTATTGATGCATTGCATATTGTATCATTACATCTAGGGAAAAAAACCCAGATTATATTGATACAATATCTTCTGTATCAATGCATTTTGTCCAAAAATCAAATTCTAGCTACAACCAAGCCTTATATCTATACATTTGATTGATGTATCGATACATTAAGCAATATATTGTACAAGCCCTATTTATATCATACAACCTGTGAAATTTTGAATTTTGATGAAATAGAGGCCTTTTAAATATACACAAAGGCTATGTATCAAAACCTACTTGTAGAAATATGAAAGTTATTCACCTTTAACTATCTGAACCTCTTATCTAAGCAGGGAATTATAGGAATTGATCCATGCTCATCCAAATAACCTTAATGGTGCCTTAAACGATGACCTCTGGTGCCTTGAATATTGGCCCAAATAATCAAGTGAGGAAGAAGATCATTTCGTGCTGCTTTTTTCGCCTTCTTGCTTGGTATAATGGTCTCAACTTTCTCGATTCTAGTCTACTTTAGCAAAAGCCACTGGTACAAAGACATATTTGACCATTTCTTATCTCACAGATACAATGGTTGGTTGATCTTTTCATGAAGAAATTGACGTTATTCTGAATCAATCAATTTTTTATCTAAAGTCAATACCAAATTCCTCCACTTAAACTATTTGGGACACTCTGGCACCAATAACATGGGAAGTGCACTATTTTCTTAATCCAAATAGTCAAAACTCATATAATCATAATAAAAAGAATTGGTTTATCCTTTTTTCTTTAGTTAAGTTTAGTCAAATTTGAAGTTTGCTTTTCTGGCACTGCTACGACAATTAAAAAGGAAATCTTCCCTTGTTCTCCATTTTTCCTCTAGAAAGATAATGGGATCAAGACTAGAATCAAGCTATTATCATTAAATTTCATATAGAAAGATCAGGTTATTGCTCATTATTAGGTCTATTGCTCCTTTTGAGAGCTAGTGTTTGGGCTATTTTTCTTTCCTCACAAGTTTTGTACGTGAAAGGCTTTTTCTAGAGCTGCTAAACTGACTTGCTTTTATAATGTTGGAAAAGTTTTGTTTCCATAATGCACATCTTCCATGTAGATTTTCAAGCCAAAATGAATTAGTTTAAATTTTAAAACTAATTTTAAAACTAATTAAATTAAATAAAAATTATGTTAATATCATTATCGTAATGTACCTTTAATCACCAAAAGCACACCTAACTTTGAGGACATCATGGCATGATAAGATGATAAATAAGTTCTTTTCATTATTTGGGATGGGGAAGGTTGTCTGATGAATCTTTCATCGGACTAAGCTTTGAAGGCTACCACAAAGTGGTACAAAACTTAGAGTTTCCACTAATTATTTAGGCTAGGTATAACATGACACCAATTAAAATTAGTATCTCGAATTATGAAACTCAGATATGCTATTTTTGGCCTACGTATTCTAGAGTCCATTAGAAGGGTTTGGGAGTTAATTATGCATGGGAAAAGATTAGCAATGCACAATGTCCTAAATTAATACCATTTAACCATAGAGTTTTAATCAGGTTTAATTTGTCATTATTTGTATATGATCTCTCTTTTTTTATGCATGAATTTCAAAAATACTAGATCTATTTTTTTTTTGTAAGAAAATTTTGAATACTATTACATAACCCATAAGAGTAACGAAAAGTAAGTTTAAAATATTTTCGGATTTCATTTGAAGAAGGCATGTAATATCAAGCACTGAAGGGATACTGATGGGAAACATTACCTTAATAGTTTTAAAAGATTTAGTTAAACATGTGAATGCAAAAATTATCACTAAGAAAGGAAATATACCAGTAAAAAAATAAAAATACAATAAACATGGTATAAAAATAAAACACACAAAGCATAAAAGGATGGTCGACCAGGGTGTATATTGTAGTTGTCACTGATTAGCTATAAATAACCAAATCAACACCTTAGAGATGTGTTTGGACTCGTTGATAGCTTAAAGCATGAAAATCGAGGTTTTAATTAAAAAATTCGAGTTAACACAGGAAAAGGTTTTTGATTCTTGGTGAAATTTTGCAAATCTAGTGTTTGGACTTGTTGATAGCTTAAAGCATGAAAATGGAGGTTTTAACTAAAAAATTCAAGATGACAGGGAAAAGTTTTTGATTTTTGGTGAATGGAAATCTAGGTTGAAAAATCCATTTTTATGGAAAATTAGGTAATTTTTGGAAAAAGAAATATTTTTATTTGATAAAGAGGTGGATTTTTTAAAGATTAAAATTTATAATTTAAATAAGAGCACAAAAATAAATTTTTAAGAGTGTGTGGTCCTTACTCTAAGTCTAGTGAGAGTTGTACGTGACTCAAAATTATATTGGGTATGAAACAAACTTTGCTCGATGCATTTGAATGCCTCAAGAAGCTTTTCTAGGACGATTAATTAATTTTGCCTAATGCCAAAAAAAAGGGGGGGACAGCTTTGCACTATTTGCTTTCCCGAATTTATTCAAGACTCATTCGAGGGTTTTAAATGACAAATAAGATACCATTAGAAAGGTAACTCAATGATGGTTAACATAAAAATGTAAGAAGAATCATAGAAAATCATTCTCTAAGAGAAAATTATTCTTGAAATCAAACGTGGGTCAGCACTAATAGTGTGTGCATGAAGAGGGTGCAACAAACTTTAAAAAGTCATGCTAGATGCATTAGAAATCATCAAATCACAAATGACACCATTTCGGGAAGGGAATTTCTTATTGGTTTTAGGAAAAGTATTTAACTATTTTAAAAGAATCATCTAGTGGGCCAAAATGATCCAAACAGAATGCTGATTTCTGATTCTAGGGGTTTTCCAACAGCTAAGGTTTGAAAAATCATAACTTTCTCATCCAAGCACATTCAAGGCAACAAGATACCTTTGGAAAGGTAATTCGATGCTCTATGAGGAAAAAAAAGGAAAAAAATTTAAAACAACTGCTTAGGTTTGAAAATAATTTTTTAAATTAGGGTTATTGTGTTGCTAGTGCTAAAACAGAGCAGTCTCACATATTTAGTTACCTTAGACTCATATTATGATCTCAAACATAAGAATGTCTCATTAAAGGTCCGTGGAAGTAGAATATTCGATCAATCCAAAGTCCCAAGTAATGTGGGCAAATGAATGATTCGATATCCATGCTATTTAAATCACAACATTAGGACTCATCATATCAAGTTATCTTGCCAAATACTTTATAAAATTTTTGAAAGTTGGAAAAATATTTATTTTTCCTTATCAGGCCATGAATCCAAACATAAATGACTTAATATTACCCCAAGATAAAAACATTAATTTGTTAAAATTAATAGACAAAGATTAGTCCTATTATTTGGATTAATCTTAGTTTAACTTAGACTCAGTTTCAAAATCGGTGAAATATTTAATCAAGCCATATTAAACAAGCATGGTATCAAACATTTGATAAACTAAAAATCAATTAAAAAATATCAGGTCCCCAATGCATGAAATAAGCATCACTAAAGACCTTTAACAAGTCAATCATGCTCAAAATGCAAACAATGATCTTAATCTTAAAATATGTTAAGTGAACATTTATAAAGCATGACTCATGATTTAAAATGAAATATACATCAAAACAAGAGCTATTGAAAGCATCAAGGGAAAATGAAGAAATTTTCATCACCAAAATACTAACAAGAGGATTAAATTATGTATCACCAAAAAAATGCATGATTTCCTGAGGAAAGGACATGATTAGCATAGAAATGTCATTAAAATGGATGCAAGAGATGTTGAAAGTACTAAGAAAAATAAATAAAGGAAGGTTAGCGACATAGTAACGAAGCTTAAAATCTTTCCTTTTTACTTTTCTGAGCTTACATCTTCTTCCCTCTTTATTTTTTTTTCTTTTTCCTTTCTTTATGCTTTTTCCTTTTTGAATTTTTGTGGCTACTAAGCAAGAAAATGGAAGGTTTCAAGATTGTGAACAATGTAAAAAAAATAAAGCTTTTTTTGGTTGAAATGTAGGAGAATGAAAGGATTATGGTGGTTAGGATTATAGAGGCTATGTGAATGAATTTGGTGGCTTTGAAGGCATGAATATGAGTGGTGTGAGCATTATTTTTGTTATTTTATGACCTCAAAATTTGGTGGTTAATGCCTTCTTTATGGAAAGGCAAATATGTCCTTTTTATAAGGCTAGACACATAAGCAAATTAAGGTAAAATGAAGGCTATTTCATTTTTTTCCTTATAAATGTAATGAGTTATGGTACTTATAATGTGTGATTACAATATTTAATTGGTCATAGTATCATGCTTAAGTACTAAGTGGTGTTGGATTATCAAGAATACCTTTTTAAAAATCTATTTTTCCTTGAAATTTCTTATCACTTAGCTAATTAGGCCTAAAAAAATCACATCATCCCAACCTAGTAGGCTCAAAATTAATTATATAAATAGACATATAGACCAAAATAATTGTAAGAAGGCTCAACATGAATTTAAAATACTTTTAAAAAATTAACCCAACATAATTAAATAAAATCGACCCAAATAAATAATTAAATAAGCACCATACCATATTTTGTCTAATTTTTTAATAAGGTCTAGCCTTAAATTAAATAATTTATGACCTTTTTTAATTACAAATGATGGAAAAAGAATTAAAGCTTGTACAGTGGCGTTGATAATGCCCTAAAATTCATGCATGAAGGCCTAAACAAAATTAGATGTATAGAACTGCCTCTTTTTGGTTGTTGTTAAGTCTCAGAAACAAGGCAAAGACTAAAAAACACCATTTTGTCCTAGGTGAAGTGAAGTCCCATAAGTGCCTAAAAAAGTAATAAGAAACTAATGTTGATATAACATTGGATAAGAATAAGATTTGGTGGTGATTCTGATTTTGTAAAACTTATAAAGAAAAAATTATGAATGAAAATTGACCTTGTTCCTAAGCTTCATTGTTTGATAAAATATCCTTGAAAGAGGCATTTAGAAGTCCTTGTTAAGACATCTTCAAGAAAAGCCTTAAAATTTGGTTGAAATATCCTCGCGAAAAGTTTTAAAAGTTTTTGGATGAAATATCCTCAAGAAAAGCTTTAAAAGTGTTTGATAAGTATCATCGAGAGAGATTTTGGAGGTTTTTGAAATATCTCTAAGAGAAGCTTTAAAAGTTTTTAATAATATATTTTTAAAAGAAGCTTTGAAAGCTTTTGTTAAAATATCTTGTAGAGAGGCTTTTGAGGTTTTGCTAAAACATCCTCAGGAGAAGCTTTAAAATTTTTTGTTGAAATATGCTCAGGAAAGGCTTTAAAGGTTTTAAATGAAATATCCTTAAGAAAGGTTTCAAAATTTTGGTTGCAATATCCTTAAAAGAGGCATCGAAGGTTTTGGATGAAATATCTCAAAAGAAGCATTGAAGGTTCTGGATGAAATATGGCTGTTGAAAATTTTTGATGAAATATCTTTAAGAAAGGTGTTGAATGTTTTTAAAGAAATTTCGTCAAGAGAAGTTTTAGAAGACTCTATTCCTCAAGAGAGGATTTTTTGTTAAATCTTTGTTGAAAAGCCCTCGAAAGAGTTTTTTTTGTTAAGAGTCATTGTAAAAATATCCTTGAGAGAGGTTTTGAAAATTTTAGTAGACAACTTTAAGAGAGGATATATGATGTGTACAATGAATGCCATACCTAGTTGGCTCTTTTTCAAGTTAAGAAATGCTCTAGGCCTAGTTGTTTTCATGACTAGAAATACCCTTACCTCTTTTAATGACATCATTTTATTAGGTTTTCCAAAAATAGTTCTTTCTATTGAAAAGTGTTTAGCTTAAAATATTCATTTGAAGAGAACTCCCAAGCTAGCATGATATTCAAGTCTCTTGCAGACTATGATATTTTGTTAAAAGATTTCTTGCATAGTAACTTGGCTTTTTTGGTTTGGTTAGAAGGCTTAGAAAGGGCTCTAATTCATTTGAGAAAATTTTAAGACATACAAAAATGGATTCCCTATTGTTTTAGGCTTATGAATGGATCAATTTTTATAGACTGTGAATTCCTTAAAAACCAAACAAATTTGATATTCTATTAAGCTTTCTACCGTTAGTACTTTGACTAGTACTAAGATTGGCCATGATGAATTCAGAGTTATTAGGCTGTTTTAAGAAGGTAGGGGATTTACTTTTACGAGTTGATCCCTTTAAAAATGACATTTTGGGATATTTAGGGATTTTTTTGGTGTCTCTACATTTTTATAATGTTGTTTTCCTTAACAAAACTTTGATAATCAGAGGAGTGAAACTAAAACTTCCACTTTGCTCTAGATTGTTATTTTTGGGTTTTTACCTTAAAGCTTCATTCTTTCCATTTTTATTTCTTTTTTCAATTGGTTGCTTCATCCTGCTCTTTTAAAAGGCTCAAAATTTATCAAAAGAGTAGTTTTTTAAGAATGGGTACTTCGTTTCAAATGGCTAGCTATGTTTAATCAAAATAGACTTTTTGAGGATCGTAATATAGGCCGAGGTTCATGGTTCTAGAAGAAACGTTATACATGCCTAATTTGGTGCTCAAGGATGATCAAATCAAAGATCATTTCTTTCCATAAGGGTTTTCATCCTTTTTTACTTTTTGGATGTACTCGTTTCCTAATTTTTTGTTCCCTTTTACTTGGTTTTACTTTTACTTTGTTTTTTTTTTGCTTTGCATTTTTTTTTCATTTTGTGCTTTTATTTTTGACTTTTTTTTCTTTTCGATGAGGGAATCTTAGATTTTGGAAACCTATGCATTTCATATTTGCCTTTTGGTGTTGATCATTTTTATAATTATAGAATAAGATATCTACCTCTATGTTTCTTAAAAAGGCTTTCCTTGCCCCTTGATATAAAGGGTGATTTCAATTTACTAATTTATGAAAGGATAAGGAAAAATGGCCTATTTCTCATCTCAAACACAATTATGTGAATTAAAAAGTCATTCCCTAGAAAAGTTCCTTTGGGAACATCTTAAACATTTTAATCACATTATGTCACATTCAATTTTTTTCCTTTTTTCTTTTCAAATGCATGTGTTAATTCACTTTTCTTCTCAACATTTATGGGCATGCCTTTTTTTAGTTCACCACTAATAGGAAATCATGTAATGCCGAGATTCTTAGTTATAGAGACTATCACAAATTTTATGCCTTGAGGTTTGCATTATTAGGGAATTTTGATCTCAAGGTATTAAACTGATAGGAAAAGAAATGGTCGAAAAAGTTTTACTAGGGACATAAGGCAGTATTATGATGGTGCCCCAAGATGTGACTTGTGAAAGGCATTTGGGAAATAATCTTAGAGTTTAGGTCTTGGTTGTTCGAAAGAAAATGGATGATTCTATCATAATGTTGGCAGATATCAAATTACCATCGTTAAAATCCCTAAAAGAATATTTCATTTGTTTGATTTCGAAGAAATGCAGAGATTTGGAAAGTTTTGTCTTATCACTTTTAGCCTAGGTTGAGGCTCTCGCCTGTTGGTTTGTTTTAGCATGGGTATAGTTTGTGAAATTTAAAATCAATCCCTTTAGGTCTTTCAAGTAGTCATAGTTTTATGCATGAAAAATCTTATAAGGGAGATAAAGAATGCAAGCAATCATTATTGTTCTTGAGACTTTCTGTTATCAGGCTTTAATTAAATACTTCATCCAAAATTCAAATCATGTTCATTTTCAAAAAACAATTTAATCTAAGGACAAGAGCTTTCAACATGATGCATGCTAAATTGGAATGCCTTATTAGCCTAGTCATTATTTGCCTCATATTTTGTTTTACCCTTACATTTGATCAAAATTCAATAGCTTAGATTTGACCAATTATTGCATTTTTCTCTTTAGAGCCCTACATTCTTTTATGGAATGACTCATGCTCCTTATGTGGTAGTCACAGATAACAATGACATCATGGCCTTCTAGATAAGGTTGATTCAAAGGCTTAGAATAATTCGATGAAACCAATTGATCCTAAATAAGTTAAGAGAGTAATTCTACGTATGATACTAGGATTAGCCTTATAAACATTCTATGCTTACTATTTTGCTACTTTTTCTGATTATTCGCTAAACTCTTCGGCTGATGAGTAGGTCCGATTAGAGTCCTGGGCACTAAGCTATGCATCAAAAGAAATGCTTTGGGTAAAAACATGAGTAAAGATTTAATTTGACATTACCCTATGTTGGTGACCAAATTAGCATGCAATGTATAAGTGGTGCATGTTAAGACCACTTTTTGGCTATCCTTTAGAGATTAAGGCCTGGACCTTTGCTCTTTCATTCTTAGGTACTCACGTTTCTTTAAAATCTAGTGTTTTATCTTTTTAAAGCTTTCTACTTTTGGTTGCATTTTTGTCATTTCCTTAAATATGACCATGTCAACAAAATTGCTTGCGGCATTTTTATGAGCTTGGCATAGAAAAAGACATGCAGTTCTCTATAGAATACATAGTAATCTCCTTTTTAGTCAATGGTGGATGTATTTGTGTTGCCTACTCTGTCCATCTTTGGGCATATTGCTTGAAAGTCTTAGTAGGATTTTTCTCCATGTTTCTCAAAGATAATTTATTGAATGCCTAATTAAAGGTGTGTTTATATTGGTCTAAGAAGGACCAAGCAAGATCGACCCATGTTTGGATCTTAGCTCTTTCCAATTTATTATACAATCGAGCTATAGTAGATTAGAAACTTCTTGTTATCTTGATACCCAGCCATTTTTCAATAATAGATCTGAATATAAGCTACGAGAGCAGTAGTCCTATTGTATTTTTTGAAGTCAAGTGCCTTGAACTTAAAGTGAATGATGAGGTTGGACACCAGACCTAGGGATTTGGCATCGATGGCTATAGATTTACAAATCCCTTCTATTGCACGGAGTCATTTTTCTAGTAATTAAGTTTCCTAAAGTTCTTTGTAGTTTTTTAGGTTCTATCACTACTAGATTTCTCTTACTACATTAGGCTACAAGATCCAAGACTAACGGATCAAGCAAGGAAAACCCCTATTTGCCTCATTACATCAAGAAAACCTATATTGTGTCAAAACCAAATTCATGTAGAAAATCATATGCACTTACAGAACTAGTACCATGTGGGGTTATTGCTCTTGGGGTGCCCTCTCTTGTGTAAATGTTGCTCTAGTGCTACCATTTAGATTGGTTTTTGGGTTTACTAGCCCTTTCATTACCCATAGTGTTGACCCATTTTCTCTTTTTCATTGTGGCTGCCAATAATTTCATCATTTCTGCCATTTGGGCTTATAGTTCTTTCATTCTATGGAGCATTCATTTGTGATCCTTTTTGTAGAAGAATTCTAGTCTCTCAATTCTAGTTGAGTGCTCATCTTCCATGATCAATGTCTTTAGTTAATCCTGATACCTCTCAAAAGAATAATGGAGCTTTTTTAGAGAGATTCTTGGACTCATATAAATTACCATTCTACCCTTAATATATGTCTCATGAATGGATGTATGTATATGTGAAAGTGAGTGCAATAAAGATGTTAATGTAAGGTACGAAAAGATGATATAAACATGAAAATGTTGTCATGGAAATTTACCTTTAGGATTGCAAATTGTATTGAGTGATACATAGAATGCATTTCATGCATAAAATATACACAAAGATATCATTACTATTGAGATCTTTATACTGACAAGCTCTAAGCTTTTGTTAAGAGCAAGAAAAAGTATTTAAATGATGGCAATATGATGGATGTACATCATCACATCTCTGGTACACTTGCCATGGCATTATGGTTCTTGAGGGGGAGCTCCTTACGAATGGATGAATTATGCCTTAAGCCTTATCAAGGAGACATGGCACCAATAGGTGAAGATTTTCTTTTCTTATAGGCACTTTGATGTTTGTTCACTATTGCTCCTATACAATTGTCTTTACATGTTTAATGCCAGAAATGCTGCATGTAACATAAATGTGAGAAAAACAATAAGGCAGTAAAAGGTTAAAGAATATCAGCAAGAATATAAAAACTTGAAGTAATAACAATAAATCGTACTAATTGCCCCAATAACAGCTTTTATGATGCCCAAGGACCAAAAAAAAAGGTTACGGGCAATTCCTTTTTGAAAGTTTACATGGAATTTTATTAATTTTATTTATAATGGGTCAAAATTTATTTTTCCCATTTCCTGGGCATTAAAACTTGTTAATTTTTTAATGGGCTGGAGAAGCCCATTAACTTTTTGACAAGCCTAATGAGCCCATTTTTATTTTCTAACAGGCCTAAGAATCTTATTTTGATTAATTTTTTTTAAAAAAAATTGTTATGTGAAATTTTATTCATTGAATGCATAATTTTTAATTTGTTACAATTTAGTCCTATAATTTGTTTTTGCTCAAAATAAAATTTTCTCTTTCATGTCTCTAAGATGATGCCATGCATGATGACATTTATAAAATGACTAAAATAATTAATTAAAATCTTATCAAAATAAAAAATAAAATGTAATAATAAATAAATGAATAAAAAAAGATATTGTTAGAAATTATAGAAGCATTCGGCCAAGGGGGATTTCAGCCCCCCTTGGCCGATTTTCACCCTTTAAAAATAAGGGAAAAAGTTTTCATGAGAGGCCTTTAGCCATTTATAGCCAAAAGCACAAAGAAAAACAAAAATTTTCTTAAGTTTTTCAAGCTTTTAAGGTAAATTCACTTGAAAAACTCTTGATTTTTGTTCATTTCTATTATATTTCATCCTTCTTGTGAGCTTTTTGAATACTTAAGCTCTTCGATTTTGATCCATGTTAAAAGGCCACATATGAAAGTTATTATCAAAGTTTCTTAATTTTATTGTTAAATTTGATTTTTACTAGAAATATTTTGATTTTCACCAAATTAATTCATGTTTGTCAACATAAATAATGTTATTTTCATGTAGATTTTTTAATGTTATTTTTCTTAATATTTTCATGTTGGTTTATGTTGATTTATTCATTATTTATTATGTTCTTATGAATATCGAAGCTTGGTAAAAAATATGACATGTATCTATGTTGATATTCTTGAAAATATATGATAAAAAAACTATTTTTAGTTGATATATATGCTAGCCAAAATGTTTATAGTCCTTGTATAATTTTTCATGGTTGATTTCATGGTATTTTTGATTATTTTGTAATACTAGAAATTTATAGGAACTTAAAAATAATTTTTTCCAAGTCTTTAAAGGCCTTAGAAGAGTGATTCCAAGCTTGACTAAATCTAATCTCAATGATTTTGTGATGTTTTGAATTTTAGGCTGTTTTGTAATTATAAAAAAAATACATGGACTAAATTGCAAAAATTACAAAATTTTTTTTATGGCCATTCAAGCTTGGCTGAATCATATAGATACCTTTAGAAGTGTTTTCATGTTCATTCTAATATATAAATATAAATATGTTTCATACATTTTTTTATCATTTTGGGGTCATTTTGTAATTTTAAAAAGTTTAAAGACTTATTTGCAATATTGTAAAATTTTTGTTCTAAGGCCAAAGTAATTGGTTGAATGTTCCTTGTGACTTTTGCTATGCCTTCCAAGTTGATTTTGATGTATCTAATGTTTAATTTTGTTATTTTAATCATATAGGGATTAAATTGCAAAAGTTGTAAACTTTATTCCAAGGTTATCCATGCTTGGCTGAACCACCTAGTGCTCTTTTAGAGATGTTTTCCTCATGTATTTTAACATGTTTGGATGTGTTTTTATGCATTTTTAACCTTTTAGGGATTTTTTGCAAAATTAGAAAGTTTTGGACTTGTTTGCAAAAATATGGGAAAATGGTTGCAAGGCCAAAGTTGTTTGGCTGAACCTTTCACGTTATTTTAATGGTTTGCCATTTTGATTTTGTTACGTTTTATGTTGTTTTTTTGTTATTTTGTGATGTTTATTTCATGTAAGGACTATTTTGCAAAGTTAAAAACTTTTAGGGGTCATTAGAAAAATGTTGCATTTTAAGGTTAATGAAATATTTTTGATATTTTCAGAGTATTTCTGGCATTCCTCTGGTCTTTCGAAGGTGGGTAGAAAGTATTAAAACTTTTTGTATTTCTCTAATTTTTTGGGGTATTATGAAATGAAAATTTGAAAAGTTTAGGGATGTATTAGTAATTTTTGTATTTTAGGTCATTTTTGATGTCCAAGTTACCTATTTAGGGTAAAGTTATCATTTCATACTACTATTGAATCCTCTAGTTTCCTAGGATACTTTTATGCTAAATGTACACCTTAGGGGTATTTTAGTAATTTTTTTATAATCGAGTCTTATGTGATCACTAAGATACTTTTATGTTAAAGGTGTATAGTATAAATAGGTTTTTCCATTCATGATGTCATTAAGTCCTTTAGGGTTACCAAGATACTTTTATGTCAAAGGTAGACCTTAGGGACATTTTAATAATTTATGTCAAAACCAAGTTCCATGTGATCACTGGGATGCTTCTGTGTCGAAGGCATATAGTAGGAATAGGTTCATTTATCTGTAAGTATATAGAATCTTTTAAGGCACCGAGATACTTATATGTTAAACGTACACCTTAAGGACATTTCATTAATTTATTTGGGAACCGAGTCTTTTAAGATCACTGGGATACTTCTATGGTAAAGGTGTACTTTATGGGGCATTTTTGTCTTATTAACCATGTTTATGTCCTTTTAGTCTAGTTTTGTACATGTAGTGAAAACCAAGCCTTAGGATAAATGTTATTATTTATAATGAAATTGGAATTTTTTAAAATCAAGGCAATGTCTCTGATGTTAACATAGCACTTAAAATATCTCCTAGCATATAAGAGAGGTTTCATGAATTATTTTAATAGCGAGATATCTTTTTTGAAAATCGAGATTTTTCAATTTTTGTTGAATAAAACCTTTTGTATTCCTTATGTTCTCCAATGAAGTATAAAAGATATTTTGATTTTTGAAATCTTTCATATTCCTCCAGCTCTATATCGGGGTATGAAAGAGAATGATAAACACTTTCCTGCTCTTTCGGTTCTTGAAAGGGTGAGAAAGATATTTTGATTTTCAAAAATATTAAAAATCCAATTTTCTCATCTGAAATAATAAATTTGTTTCATAAAAGTTTATCTTTGATATATGGGAATTATAACTGAATACTGATTATTGAAACTAACTAAAAATCAAAATTTAAATTAACACATGGTTAATAAGGTGCTAATTGTTAGGCATCACAAAAAGGTCGATCTTTACTTGTGATTATTACTAACTCTTAGATCCTTTTAAGCGATCTATAGTATGAGCTCGAATCTTGAAGTTTGCCTTTAAGGGTTTTGTAACCCTGGAAATGCAATCTCTAGTAGGTGACCAATCTCACCTAGCCAAACTAATATTTATGGAAACTCTAAAATAAATAGTCATTTGTATTAACTATTTAAGATTAAGTCAAGTGACCAATTCATCTGGACAACTCAATCCCCAGACACAAAATTAAAAAATAATATTAATACTAATATAGCCCCTAAAAATAAAAGAATAATGATATATAGATATATAAAGAAACAAGGGGTACATCTACTATTTTAAGTCAGGCGGGTCAAGATTTGTATCCTGGCTATGTTGTGACAATGTGAGCATTTTTTTTTTTTGTTATTTTTCCTCCTCAAAATTTAATGGCTGATGCTTCCTCCATGGAAAGGCAAATCTTGCTTTTATATAAGGCTCGTCAACCAAAGCAAATTAGGGTAAAATAGAGGCTATTTAGTATTTTTTTTTCCTTGTAAATGTGATAAGTCATGGTATTTATATGATGTTCTTACAATTTTTAACTGGTCATAGTATTATACGTAAGTACCAAGTGTTTTTGGGTTATTAAGAGTGCTCTTTTAAAAATCCTTTTTTTTTTCTCAAAATGTCCTACCATTTAGCTAATTGGGCCTAAAAGAATCGCATGAACCTAACCCAATAGGCTTAAAATTAATTAAATAAATAGACACATAGACCAAAGTAATTTTAGTAAGGCTTGAATGAACTTAAAGTACTTGTAAAATTGACCTAACATAATTAAATTAAATAGGCCTAAATAAATAAATTAAATAAGCATGTGGACCATATTTTATCTAATGTATTTTTTAATAAGGTTTGACCTTAATTAAATAATTTATCACGTTGCCTTAGCTTAGGATGATAGGAATAGGATCCAAGGTTTACATTTGACCTTAATTATGCCCAAAAATTCTTACATGAAAGCTTAGATAAAATTAGGTCTCTATAATCATTATATTATGTAAATTAAAACCTTTGTGACAAATTATTCCACTTAAGTCAATTATACAAGCTTTGGATTAATTTCCTAAGCTTATCTAATCAAGGTAATAAAATATAATCTTAAATTGAAAAAAATAGGAATAAAAACTTAATAAAAATTCTAATTAAATATAAACTATGAAAAATAATATCATATGTAACAAGAATAAGTTAGATGTCAAATTAATCAAATGAATTTGATTTACTAAGTTTTGGATCGACTTTCCAAGCGTAAGAAATCAAAGTAGTAAATAATATTGACAATTGGAAATACTTATGTATAAAAATCCTAATTAAATATCCATGTATAAAAATATCTAATTGAGACCTTATGTATATGTATGTGAAAAATAATTAATGAGTTTATGTGGAAGAAGTCCTTAATTGAAAATTGAATGAAGGATCTTAAACAAAAAGGGCTAAATTTTAGAGAATAAAAATTGAGTTAAAATTCATGTGCACAAAGATTCAATTAAAATTTTACATGCGATTAAATTCCATTAGGAATTAAATCATGCAAAATTCTAATTGAAAGACCATAAAGAGAAATTTGGATTGAAGAAACTGAAACGTATAGCACTCCAATTAAAAATAAAAAATGGTAAAAATAAAAGAGAAAGGATCAAATTGTAAAAAACAAATTAACATAAAAATAAAAATTGTATTATAATCCATGTATTCAACAAGTAAATTAAAATTCTATATAGGAGAAATCAATCATCTTGGATTTCTAAAAAAATAAAAACCATGAGAAAAATTAAGTTTTTGAAATTAATATATATAAATCCAGTTGGAAAAATTTGGAAGGAAAATCTAAAATAATTTTAACTAATTAAAAAGCATAAGAATTTACCATAATCTCATATATATATAATTTAATCCATGCTAAAAAAATTAGTGGAAAATTCTATGCACTAACATTCTAAGTGGGATATTCATGCATAAATAAATAAAAATATAAAACAAATATAAAATCCCAATTGTTGAATTCTGAAAAAGAAATTCTATTTTAAAAATATAATTAAATTATAAAAAAATTCATGTGAGACAACTAAAAATTTCAAACTCATAAAATGTTTATGAGAACCTTTATGGAGAAAAGTTCCATATTGAAGTGAAATGAAAATTTCAAAAATGAATTTAGATATAACAATAACGAATTCCAAAGTATTTAATTTGAATATATGAAAAAGTAAAAAATTCTATACTTAGAAAGATTTATGAAAATCGTTGTGAAATAGAAAATTTTGTATTTTGAAATATGAGAAAATTCCAAATGGATTCGAGTTTCAAAAAAATTGACTGACTTTGATATTTTTATTAAATTATTTAATGAGAGAAAAATAAAAAAATTTCAAAATCCTAAAAAGTTTAAAGAATAACTCTTGCAAATAGGAAACTCACAATAGCATTATAATTTAGAAATTAATTGATAAATTTGAAAAATAGACACCTTATGGTATAAATGACAATATGAACTTTTTCTTGAACATTTTTAATTTTTTACATTAAGTATTGGTATAAGTAATATCAGCAAAAATATATGATGGACAGCTCATAAAATTCACGAAGAAAATTCAAAAAATTTCTAAAAATGGAATGTTTGACTATGTTATCCCTTTTAAAAAATAAAATTTACAATTCCTTAAAAATAAAGCTAAAAGCTATTTTTTCCTTTCTAAAGTTCATTTTTTTTAATTGGATTTGCTCTCTATGAGCCCTAAAATTGCAATTTTTTGGTCTCACACATGACCTGCCATCTTCATACAGCTAAGAAGGTCTAAAAAAGTATGATCTACCTGAACAAGGAAAACCCCTACTAGGATGGCCACTCGATTTTTGATCTTTATTATTTTGAATCATTAGAAAGAAGGCTTGGACAAAATTAGGTGTCTACATATATTTAAAATCTTGCTTGCAATAAGATCTTTAGCTTTGAATCCATCTTCCCTTTTGATATAACAAAAATGGGGAGAATTTTAGGGATAATATGCTAGTTTTAGTTGTATATGTATATGAAAACAAATTGGGGAATTATTTCATATGTGTTTGTAATAGTTATACCTTATGCATATGATAATATTTATATTGGTTTTTAATGTCCATGGTTTTATGGATAAATATAGCCTTGATTGCCATTGTTATGTTTCACAAAAGCATTTTATAAATTTTTTAAATTTTTAAATAATGATTTTATTAAAAGGGTGTTTTTATTGAAAATCTTTAAATGTTTTAGGAGGAGTCTTTACGAGAAAATTTACCTTAATTTTCATATAAAAAAGGGGAGATTGTTAGATTTATTAGGTTTAAATTAATCTTAGTTTTGTTATAATAAAAACATAAGCTTAATTAGTTTATGTTTAAATATTTTCAACTTAGTATTTTTCCTTGAATGAATTTGAAAATACTTTCAAATATACTAAATGTTTTTAACTCTTTAACTTACTCGAAAATGTTTTTTAGTGAAACACTTTAGTATAAAACATTTTTTAGATAAGTTTTATAAAATTTGAAGCCAAGGAAAAAAATTGAAAGATGATTTTTATATGAACGTTCTAATACCCAATCTGCATGTATCGATAAATTGCTGGGTAGTAGCTAAAATTGTTTCAAACCATTAATTGTATTGATATAATAAAAAATGTATTGATACCCTACATATTGTATCGATATAATCATTTAATGCATTGATACTTCTTGTTTCAATGGTCATATTTTGTATGTTCTAAAGGTAATGTATCAATACATATGCGTAAGGAAGAACAGCAAAGTCCATTTATGAAACATTTAACAGCTACATTACATCCACAACAAATCCTAACCACCATAAGCCATTTACTAGCTATAAAAGGCTTCTCCAACACCTAAAGAGTAAGACAAAAACCAAAAGACTGAGATCATAAGCCAAATCTTTCACTTTCCATGCTTCAAAATAGTTTAATCTTGTATAGGATTAATTCTTCCTATTATTCTTGTGTTCATTGTTAATTTTATCTTTAGGATTATCCTTCTTAGATTCTAACTTGTAAACATTCAACCTTTTAGAGGTCTTTCTTGTTTTAGTCAAAAATCCTTATATAAAAGGGAGGTTACTACCTTACCCTCGAAAGGTAGAGAAGTTATATCTTAGCCTTCAAAAGATTATGGGAAAAGGCTACAATCCAAGCCTTCAAAAAATTAAAAGTATAAAAGTTATACTTCATCCATGAAAAATAACATTTTAAGATAGTGAATTAGAAACTCCTCCACAAATTAGGCCAAGGGAGAAGATATAGGCATCGAAGCTAAATCTTTATAAATTCATTATGTTTGATTTTCTATCCCTTTTTTTTATTTGCATTACTCTTAAAATAAATTTCTTAATTTATACTCCAAAGTTTTACATTGTAAAAGAAATTGAGAAATCAATTCATCCCCTCATATTGCTTATGTCTTCCCATAAAAATTATTTATAATTCTAATCATTGTATGTTTAAGTGTGCAACTAAATAGATATTGACAATTATCTATTTCTAAATTAAGAATCTTGTTTTGTAATTGTCTTGTTTTCCTATTCAATGTAGCAGTTTGTTATAAATGATTTTAGTGAAGGTTTTATTAATTGTGATATGGAACATAACCTAGGTTAAATAATGCAAGCTTATGTGTTTATAGCTTAGATCAACCTATCTTTCTTATCTAAAAGCTTTTCTAAAATTAAATCTAGATAGCTTATTTTAGGTTACTTAATAGTTAAGGATTAAATAGAGAGTTTGTTGAGTTAACCAAAACAAATGGAGAGCTTCATTTATTTAATGACAAACTAAAGAAATATTAGGATAACAGAGCTTGTTGCTCACATTTGGTAGTTTCAAAAGATAAATAGAGATAATTCTGATATTGATTCATAGTTTATGTTTAGAGGTGGCAAATAATTCATTAACCATTCTTTTCATCATTACTTTTAGTTGTTGATATAAAATTTTGTTTCCCCAAATATTAGTTTTACTTTTATGTTTTCTTATTTAATTTGCATCTGAATATAATCAACTCCCCATCAAAGTTTATTTTGTTCTTTTAATAAGCCTTTTTAATTTGTTTGGCCATTTTATATTAGAGTTTTGCATCAATAACTTAAAAATTAAAACCATCTCTATGAATACGAACCTTCATACATAATAATAATATAATTTAGTGTAAGGATTTAAGAAATACAGTATCTAGTGTATCAAGTTTTGGTGCCATTTTTGGGGATTGTTTTCTTCAATTTATTTTTTAATTGATTTTGTTTTCTATTTTTATTTTTAGTTTTAATTAGTTCTTCTTTCTTTCTATCAAGTTTTCTTTATTGAATGTTTGAGCCTTTCAAAGAAAAAAAGATTAAGATAGGCTTCAAAGGATCTTGAAATTCACAAAGTCTTATCACAAATCAAATAAGGATTAGCAAATACAATTCAATCGAAGCAAAGTGGGATGGCACAGAACAATCAAACTTGGTAATTGTAGATCTTGATCAACAGCCATTATGCGTTGAATATCCTATTAAGGTAGCATTTATGCTTAAATCTATTAAAATCTATCTTCTCCAAACTTTTTATGGGTTTATAGGTGAAGCTTCAAACATCTTTAGGAGTTTCATGTAGTACGCTCAAGAGTGAAGCCGAGCGATATTTTTCAAGAGAAAATCAAGTTGAGAACCTTTTCATTTTCTCTGGCAGACTTCACAAAGAAAGGCTCTATTATAACCTTTTAAAGCCATTACTACATGGAATAAGATGAAAACATTATTCTACAGAAATATTTTCTTGCATTCATGCCTGTTAATATTAGGAAAGAAACTACAACATTCACCAGTACAATAAAGAATCTTTGTATAAGTATTAAGAACAATTCAAGAAATTATGTGCAAGTTATGCTCATCATTAGACATGTGAACTATGTTTAATATGATATTTTTATGAAGGTCTTCTGCATATGAAATAGAGCATGATTGATGCTACAAGTGGAAGAACTTTAGTTTATAAGCCATAAGGATTCTTCCAACATGGCATTTAATTTCTAACAATTCAGCATGTGACATGACCTACCACTACCTAAAAAATAAATGAGGTACACATATATTCTCTTGAACAATAACTCGCTCATCTTATTCTCTTATGCAACAAATAGTTGCAGGGAATTTATAGCAAGTAAAAGCATGTGGCATCTGTTCCACTATAAGGCACACAACTAATATAAGCCTAACGCTTCAAGATGGTCTTAATAAACAAGTTGATGACATGGATGGATTATCAAGCCAAACATGCAAGAATAATCCCTTTAAAAATACATATGATTCAGGATAGAAAGACCATCCAAACTTTAACTACGCAAGAAATCAATAATAAACTACTTTTTACCCAATTATTAATAGACCATCAAGTATTCAGCAAAGGACGCAATAGCCATTTCAAGCTAAATTCTTAAGACTTACGTACATCTTTGGAAGACATTATTAAAGCCTTTGCAACCAATGTTATGCAATTTTAATAGAAGGTAGGGCAAGTATCCAAAGCTTAGAGAATCAAATAAAGCATTTGGCTACAATAGTGAGTTGATTAAAGGTAAAGTATTCAGGTAAGTTACCTTCTTAAAATAAATTTAAAATTAAAAAAAAAAAACATAAGTAACCAAAATAAAGATTGAGAATAAACCCCTTGATTCATTTATTCATATCATATTCGTATATTTTATCATGTCATAATCATGTTTAATAGTTTTTATATTTATATCAATTTTGATATGTTTATGATTCATATTATATAAATTTTGAAAATATATTCATGTCGTGTCATTTTTCTATCTCTGGCATGTTGTATTAGTGTAATCTATCAAATATTGGCACATCTTATTGAAAACATAACAAAAATTAAGCTTAGAAAGTGTATAAAATTTATGATTTGTGAACTTATCAATTTTCATATTGCAACATGTTCATTAAACTCATTTTAGTAATTGTAACGTTAAATCCAAGTTAATAGGGTCATGTTGGCATTTTCCTATAGATACATGTTTATTGAGGTTACTTAGGTAATTTTGCATTTTAAGAGTTAGTTTGGCACTTTCATGTCTAAACTTGATTTGAGAATTTTTCATTGTCAAGTCTTTAATTATATAACATGTGTTTCAATAAAAAACACAGAGAATATTCTTGAGTTAAATTTGTCCATAGATTCCTTCAAGTATATGGATAGCTCTATTGATTATTTTAAACGAAAGAATACCTTTTTTCAATCATAAATCAAAATTTTCCTAACATTTCAAGAAATAAAAATTCCATGTTCTTCAAGCACTTTGGAAGGTTATCAAAATCACTTTGGAAGGGTACGAAAATCATTTTGTCATTCCAAATTAATAAAAATCACATTTACCCTTAAAAAGAATAATTAAATTAGTTGTAAATAATTTGGAAATGCAAGAATTATGCTTAAATATAAAAAAAAATTAAAAACAACTTAAATTAAGATTTAGGATAACACATAATTAAGATATACTGATTTATGAGTGTTATGGGACTGCTAATCCTTTAATGCACGAATTGACTTTCGAACCTTTTAATGTGATCTCTAGTTTATACGTGGACTTTTAGATCTATTTTTGAGGATTTTGAAACCCCAAAAATATGAGTCTTATTAGATGACTAATTTTACTTAGCACAAACAGCTTGGTGGTGATTCCTAATTCCTTAATCATTTCATAATGGCTATTTAGGGAGAAGTTGGGCATGCGATTCACTTTAATAACTTTCTCCTAATTTTGAACCATTTTCTTTTTTATCTAAGTCTGGTGCATAGGATTCGTATTTGGCATGTTACAAAAAAGATCAGTTGGTGTCGACAATGTCTTTGTTTGTCCTTAACCACCTCTGTATTTGAGCTGAAATAATACATAACTCAGGATAAAAAGGAGAAGTATGTACTGCCTCAACTTGCACTGCAGGTGACTATAGATTACCAAGCTCTAAGCGACCCTTGTCGATCTATATGCCTAGAGGACTAGTGGTGAAGTATTAGTCAACATTATCAGCGAGGTTCAATATAAGGACTACAAAAGATGTCTTTAGTTAATCAATAAGGCTTGAAGGGTGAGGTACTGGTGTAAATGACATATGTAAGGCACTTACCACCATTATCGATCCATGATAGAGGCCAACTACTCTAAAAGCAAAAATAATAGCCCCTTACCTTTGCTATTGGCAATGACCTTTTCCAACAACTCGCATCCTATCTTTAACACCAATAATAAAAATTTTATTAGTGCTTATTAAGTTATGCAACAAATTTATGCATGTAGATATATAATAAATTAAAAGAAACACTCAAAATTCAAGCATGTACAAAAAAAGATAAATAAAGTAATTAAGTTTTAAACTTTTACTTTCTAATCACCATTATGGTCATTGATTATTCTCTTTCTAGATCATTAGTATCTTTATTTTCACCTACTTTATCATCCCCACTGTCATTTTTTTTAGATCTCCTTCTTTTTCGTTTTTAAAATTTTGTTTTTTTCTTTAGCTTACATATAATAATCCTCTTGAATGGTTCTCGCATCATTTTGTACTTCTTCAAAATCAACACTAATAAGAAGTCAAGGATTATTAAAATCCTTTGAAGGTGACAATAATGAGAGTAGGCACATCTATTTCTTGATAAACTTTTTAGATCAATTAATTCTCATACATGAGATCAAATGTCAAGTCTACTTGTATCCTCTGTTTTGAAAATGGCCCACCAATCTTTATGTTTTCTTCTAGTTGAAGGATGAAAATTGTAATAAACTTGTTAACGTTGATGGTTTAAAATAGAAAGTTCATTACTAGAAAGTATTGATCTATACTTGAATTCCATTAAACAACTGTGAGGATTCACCTGAATTCCTTTATTTATATCAAACCATCAATATTTATAAAGTATGATTTGATTTCTCCTACCAACTCATTTCAATTCTACAATACATAACAGCATTCCATAAATGTCATGCTCTCAATCGTTATTATAGCTTCTTTCTACACAAACACCTTTGTTCATGGTGTAAACACTTAATTTTGTCCAAGCACCGAACAAGCCTTATACAACTTAATTTTTCCAATTTTATGAAGAGCATAGAACTTAGACTGTAGCTCATTTTAGTTAATATAGTTGAATAAGAAATATAGACATCTAATTTTTTTTAAAACTTTAAGGACAATATTTGAGCACCCCAAATCCTTACTATGGCCATTTTCCTATGCCTAGATCCAACATCTATCATCCTAGATTAGGGTAAGAATGAAAGAGGAGCCAAAATTAAATAAAATGTGTAAAATTTTGAATGTATCAATACCTTATCCTGAGGTACTTATACATTGGCTTTAACAATCAAAATTTTTTAAATTAAAGCTTGCATCAATATGGCATACCGATGCAAGGGCTTGGCAATAACTAATATATTGATACATTTATTAATGTATTAATATTTTAGGCTAATGTGTTGATACATCATATTGATGCATTAGCATTAATTTGGAAAATTCAAGCCATTTTGCTTTAAATTTTCCATAATGTTTTCCATAATTATTGCTTCTATTTATTTAAGAGAGAACCAAAATTAAAAGATGATAGAATTATGGGGGACATTGCATGCGAAAATCATTATTAAAAAAGGTAAAATGCCCCTTCAAAGTGGCATTTTTGTTATATCTTAATAATGAGCATATTTATGGCAAATAGGAATGCTTTTTGTTCTTAAGTTAAAGGATCCTTGGCCAATAGAAACTAGATAAGCATTTAGCCAAGGATAAGGGGATCATTTTTGCTGAAAATGCATGAAAGAGACCTTTAGAGGGGCTTTTCACAAACAAGAAAAGGGCTACTTAGCCATCCCTTCATCTTTTTTCAAAATGCATTCACTTTTACATTGTCTCATCTAAACCCTAGCATAAATTTCAGAAAAAATAAAAAAAGAAAAGTAAAGAGAAAGCAAGCAAAAAGCTAGAAAAAATAAGAAAAATAAGAAAAGATTTAAAGCTTTAAGGTATAACCTTCATTTAGTTCTCATTATTTCCTTTTTTTTTTGTTACATGAACATGTGTTAGTAAGCCCTTCATGTTTTGCCATGCTTCTTCCTAGGTTTCATGCATTTTCTTTGTTTGTCATTAGTTTGATTTTATTGATAATGTGCTTGGATGTTTTTGGGTGATCAAAACCTTTCCTTATACATTGTGATTTTCAACTAAGACTTAGTCTTCATGCTAGTGTGTTTTGCTTTATCATTTACATGATTTTGTATGTTTCATGCCATATTTATATTAATCTTGTATGTTCTTAAGGATCCATATCATTTAGCATGCTTAGTTTAGAAAGTGTTTAATGAAATGTCTCTGCATTATATGTTTAGTGAAATGTACGCTTGCCTGATTATTTGATGCTATCTTAATATGATCATGCTATGAAATGTTTGGTGAAATGTATGCTCTCTTTGTGTGCCAAAGCTATTTTTTTTTAAATCCCTCCAAAATAAGCCATGCCTAGTCTAAACAATGAACTAACTATAGCTTGTTTTCCACTATTTAATGCTATCCAACCTAGGGTGAATCAAAGCTTTGAATGCTTGGATTAATGGTTGGGAAAGGCCAAAAAATTCTATTTTAGTCCACCTTCAATTATTTTTATGCCAATGAATATTTAGCCTTGTCTTAATCCTTGTTTGGATGATTATGCTTGAGATTGTGGAAACTTAATCCCTAGAACTATCATTTCCAATGCATACATGTGCCCAAGTAAGGCCTTTCCATGACAAGAAAAGAGCCAAAAAAAACATTTGGATGCTCAACAACCATTGGTTTTAATCGACTTAATGTGTGGTTAGTGAGTCTTTCGAGTGCTTCTTTTCTTAAAGACCTAGGATGGATTTACAAACCTCCATGTTTGGGCATTCAGGTGTCTAAATCACAATTTGTACTTAGGTAACCAAAAAATTGAAATTCCTCTATTTTGAGCTACTAGTAGAAGCAATAAGTAGGGTTGAAAAAATTGCTCTTCTACCCTAAATGATTTTCTAAAAAATCTTAAGAATTTTCCCCTTAAAAAGCATTGAAGTAGCTTTCCAAAGAGCTTTTTGCGCAAGAGTTTTTTATCTGTATCAAAGAGTTATGACTTTTTAATTGTTTGCTTTTAAAATTTAATGATCAACACCCATAACAAACTATTTTGGACTCATGAAAGGGTTTTGCTTTAATTTAAGTCTTTTTCCCTTAAGATACATTGCATCACCTTTCCGGTGATACATCGTTTTTAAGTATGATTGAGTCTAAGGCAATTTTCTAAGATCGTTATGCTAATTTTTCTCTTTCTGTTGCTAGAGTTACATTCAAAAAATGCTTTGAACTAGGAAATGATTTTCTAGGAATTTTTGACTATTTTTAGGTGAAATCTCTTTAAGTTACCTTTCTAACAACATATCATTTACCTTGTTTGGGGTTTGTTTAAGATAGGAATAAATTCAGAAAGCCCTATAACATAAGTTATCCTTTATTTCTAGTACTTAGCACAAAACATGATTTTTTTCCTTCCACTCTTTGGAGGTGTTCGAATGCCTTAAAATGAATTTAATTAATGTCATAGAAGGAACAAGGTGGCATACCACTTGGCTCATGACCGAGTGAGCTTACCTTGATCGACAGAAGTACATTGAGCACCTCTAGATCTCCATAGTGAGGGCTAGTAAGCTAAAATTTAATTTTGATCAAAATCAAGGACAAGAATCATTGTACTTCTTTAAGGATTTGATAAAGAAATGCAATCAAGTCCAATGTTATCGAGTCTAATAGTCCAATGATGTAATCAAAAGATATTTGTATTATGTTGGTATTTAATGAAAGATGTTTTTGCCCAAACCTAAATTTGTTTGAAGTATTTGCATTTTAATTTAATCATTAAATTTGTTTGTTTATTCATTTACTTATTTATTCATTATTCATAAATTTTCATAACCAAATCATGCCATGAGAATCTTATTTGAAATCATCTTAAAAGGTGCAAGGAATTTGCAAACATGGGAAAGTGTGCGAAACAAACCGTCTGATATCAATACAATGCTTGACTTTGTTTGGGAACTATGGAAAATGACCAGTAGGCTAAAATCAAAAGATCAGAGCTCATGCACAAAGAGGCTTAGAAACAATATTGAGAGATTAGAGCTTATGCACAAAGAGCCTCAAAAACAAATGGTGAGCAACTAAGAAAAGATGAAAGAATAAAGCATGAAGTTAATGGATATGATGTCAGCCTCGACCATAGGAAAAGAACATGCTAAGAACTAATACCAAAAAGAGGCTGACAAGCCCGAAGAGCAATCTAAATGGTAGCATTAGAGCTACATCTACCCAAAAAGGGATATCTCAAAAGTAATAAGCTAGAGGGCACTAGTCATAAGAGCAACCCCTGTCATCTATTTGAACCCCGTTATGGCAGCTTATATGCATCTTATTTTTCACAAGGTAATCATAGGATCCTTTTTGACTATTTACTCGTCCCTAACCTTAATGCTCTATTTAAGCACAGAAATCAAATAATGCTAAACCTTTAGGAACTGTTGAGGACCTTAGCAAATATAAGGTTTTAGAAAAGAGGCTCAGGGCCATAGAAGGGATCAACAAGCTTGAAGCAATAGATGTCATGGAGTTAGGTATAATGTCAAATTTAATCATCTCTTCAAAGTTTAAGGTCCCTAATTTTGAAAAATACAATGAAACTATTGCTTTCATAACTCATATAAGAATGTATTAATCAAAAATGGCCAACTATGAAAAAATGGAATGTTATTTATTCATATTTCCAAGACCGCTTGACCGAGGTAGTAGGTTAATGTATATTTACCTTGATAGAGCCAACATTTAGACATGATTAGACCTAGCTTTCTTGGACCAGTACAAGAACATTTTTGATTGGGCACCAAACAAGTTATCTTTACAAAATATGAAGAAAAAGCCCATTGAGAGTTCTAAATAATACATCCGATGATAGAGAGATAAAGCCTTGCAAATGCACCCTTCCTTGACTAAAAAGAGATAATAATAAATTTTATCAACCCTATTCTTATTTTTATAAGAAATTGGTTTGGAATACGGCAAAAAAATTTGCTAATGCAGTCTTATCTAACAAAATGATTGACATCACTATTAGTAAGGGCAAGATGTCAGGTGGAAAGGGCAGGATGTCAATCTACCATAAGCCATCTCAAATCCACACCTTATGACAAGCCTATACCACCATAATGTAGCTTATCCAAACATAAACCTATAACATCTACACATTAACGCTGCAACTTTATATTCAACTAAATCTAATCCGTTATTCAATTTTCCACCCAATACCACCCAAAACATTTAACCTAATACCACCTCAAACAACCAAAAGACCATAAAAGTGACCTCGGAGAAGCCTCAGTTCCACTCGATTTTGGTGGCACATAGGGAACTATACCCTAAGCTACTCCAAGGTTAGCTAGTCATATCTTTTATGTTGTATCAAGGAAACCCTCGTATCCCAAATGGTACAATTTCAATGCCTACTATGAATATTGCATTGGGACATAAGGCACACTATCAAGAATTATATTACTTTCAATGAAAGGTGCAAAGCTTAATTGATGCTAGGAATTTACTATTTGGTGCTAAACAAGGGCCAAATATTGTGGCAAACCCATTGCCAAATCATATAGAGTAAAAGGTCAACATGATAGTTGTTAAGTGGAAAAAAATATCAAAAGAGTCAAAATTCCAATGAATCTAATTTGGCAAGCTTTAGTAATGGCCAAGTTAATGCCAATAACAAAAAATTTGAAGGATAAGCCTATCAATTTTTGTTAGTATCACTATGATAATGGGTATACTATACAAACTTGAAAAGAATTAGAACCATGATTCAAAAGATGATGAATGATGAGGAAATCAAGTTTTATGAAGAGAAGAAAAAACCACTAATAGTATAGTAAATGCTACAAAGAGGGATAAGGCAAAACTCCTCGCAAGTTTAATAGATCAATAATCATCTACTGTGATAAGCAAGTTCTCAGGTAGCCACCACAAAACCCATTGTAGACATTTAATTTCATTCATGCCTTTTCTCTAATGATCTAGAATAATTGAGACTAAAAATTGAGTAACCGTCTCAGTGGGCGTTCACCTCTTCCATGTGGTTTAAGCCTTTTTAAGACCTATTTGGTCAAATTAGGATTACCACTAGCATGCATGTGAAATTGCAATTTCATGGTTCATAAAGAACAAATATTTGATAAAAAAGGCAAACCATTCGAAAAGAACAATTAGTTTTTAAATTTATTTTTACGAAATTGTGTTATATAAATATCATGGTTAAATGTTTCCTTTTTAGAAATTTTTGAACCCTTTTTTTTACGAATTTTGTGAGTCAACCGTCATATATTTTTATTGATATCGATGTAGTGTTTATCCTGATACTCAATCCAAAAAATCCAAAAATATTCGAGAAAAGTCCACATTGGCGTTTATGCCTCGAGGTGTCAAGTTGTCAAATTTATTAATAAATTTTCAACTTCAAATGGTATTACAAGTTCTTGTAAAAATTTTTTCATTAACTTATTCTAGATATTTTGTTTTCATCACTAAATACTTTGATAAATGCATCAAACTCATTTCAATTTTTCCAAACTCAAGCCCATTTTGTAATTTAGTTTGCTCATTTTATTATGAAATTTTCAGTTCCGTAGAGCATTTTTTCGTAAGATTTTTCCAAGTCTTACTTGAAATTAAATATTTTGAAATTCAATACTTCTAGATTTAAATTCATTTTTAAATTTCCATTTCTCTTCAATGTGGATTTATCCTTTTCAAAGGTTATTTTTAAATTTTTTATGAGTTTGAAATTTTTACCTATCTTTTCCCACATGGGATTTTCAATTTAATTACTTTTTAAAAATTGAATTTCATTTTAGAATTCAATAGTTGGGATTTCTTGTTTTTGTTTTTGATTCATGTATAAATATCTTATTTAGGATGTTGGTGCATGAAATTTCACACGAACCTTTTAGCATGGGAATTAATTTTAGAGATTTTGGAATTTCTCATGATTTTCAATTCTTTTTCAAAATTTTCTTGATATTTCATCCAATTTTTTTTTTCAATTGAATTTTTACACATTAGGTTCATAAATTAAAATTTTTCCTTATGGATCTTTATTTAGAATTCCTACATGATTGATTTTTCACATGTACAAATTTTAATTCATCATTTAGAACATGGATTTTATTCTAACTTTTTTTCTTTTTTCTTTTGCAATTTAGCCTTTCCAACTTAATTTCTTCTAATTGATTTTTAATTAGAGCTTGCTGCATGTTAATTTCTTAAATTTAATTTCTCTTTATGGTCTATTAATTAGAATCTTACATGATTAAATTGTTAATTGAATTTCATCACATATAAAATTCTAATTGACGACTTGTGTATATTGGTTTTAATTCAACTTTCACCCTTTACAATTTAGTTCTTTTGATTAAATTCTTTCATGAGATTTTTCAACTAGGAACTTCAATACATAAATTTATTTTATTCAAATATTTAATACATGTGAATTTTAATTGGGATTGCATGAGCAGATTTTTTTATTACCTTTTTTAAAATGACATTTTGTAATTGGAAATTTCTTTCTTTTTTTTTTCTTATGAAAATTTCATTTAATCTTTCTATAATTGCCATAAACTTTACTTAATTTGAGTGTCTCACTTTATGCGAATATTTTTAATTAACCATTTTATTCTTATCGTTTAAACATGGAATTCTTTTAATTAGGTGCTTTTACATGTAGGAATTCTTTATACAAGTAAATCCATGTGTCATATCCAATTACTTTTTTTAAACTAATCAAGATTAAAGTGGAATTCTCCACCAATTACCAACTATTAGATCAATTCTTGACTAGTTAAATGTGTTGATGACTATATGATCAAGTGTTATTTGTCTTTAACTTATAAAATATGTTGTTTATGTGGCATTTTGATTCAAATTTTGACTTGTAAAATTTTTTCTAACTAATCAATATTAAAGTTGAATTTTTCAACACATTTCTAGCCATTAGATTAATTTTTGACTAGTCAAAAAAAATTTGTTACTGTTGGATTAAATTTTGTCTCTTATAAGTATTATTTTCATTCAAAATAGAAATTAAGTAAAAATAGAATTAAATTGTCTATCAAAGGGGAGAAGTTTAGTAGATCTATGACATGGGGCACGGCTAAGGTATGGGTTTATGACAAGTTGTCATAATTTTCCACCAAACAAACAAAAAATAAAGACATTAATTTATTAAAAAAAAAAAGAAAAAAATGGCCTTCTTAGTAGCCTTAAGTTAAACCATTTTAGGAAGAAATTTGTATTTTCATCTTTTCTTCTCCCAACAATAAAAATTCTTAGCTTTTATAAGTTTCTACTTGATTCTCTTTGGAAAAATTTTTGAAGTCATTGAAATAATTTTTTTTTAAGAATGGTACATTTCTTTTAATTTTCTTTTTTAAAATCATATTCATTCATTTTTCATCTTTGGTAGCTTTATAATCCTTATTTATTTAGGTGATGAAGCTTATGCCATCGCAACTGTCATTCTTGAAAGGTTAAGCTTGGAGCAATGACCAAGTTTATGAGTATTTTGTTATCTTCTTTGATTAATGCTAATCAATTGTTTTCAATATTTAAAAGATTTTAAATAATGTTTATATCAGTTGATATTGATTTTGGATGTTCTTTAATTTTTATACCATGCATATGTTTAAATTCATTTTGTGTCGTGTGATAGAATTTTGCTAGCATGATTTTCCATGTTTTCTTTAAAGTAGCTTATCCGCGTTCTGATTTGAGTTTGGTAGTAACTTAGGATAATATTTCCATGCATCCATGCTTGGTTTTGTGAAAAAGAAAATTTTCTTAGGATTACTTCCTTGGAGTAGTTGAACTTAAAAAGGTTTATTTTTCATAAATTCTCTTTATTTTCTAAGCCATTAAGGGTTTTTTTTATGGTATTTGGTATTTTAAAGGGCCAAAATTAATATTTCCAAAATTTTCAAGGCATTTGAAAGGAATTTCCAAGCCTTGATCAAATGGTTTTGGTCAACTTTAGCAAATTTTGATTTTTTAGGCCATTTTGCAATTAAATTGAACTTTAGAAAATAAATTGAAATTTTTAAAAATTTGTCTGCTGGAGGTCCAAGCTTGGCCAAATGGTTGTAAGCAATTCTAGTAAATTTTTTTATCTATTTTAAATATTTAGATGCCTTTTCACACATTTAAAATCATTTAGAGGTCATTTTGTAAATTTAAAAAGTTTATAGGCCTTTTAGCAAAATCTTTCATCAAAAGCTACTTAGGTTATTTTCCATCAAAAATTACCTATATAGGGTATCTTTGTTCTTTTCATGCATTTCATGCATTTTCTAACCTTTTAAAGGTTATTTTGCACTTTTGTGAAAACTAGGGACCATTTGGCAATGTATTGCATTTTAGGGCTACTTGGGTCATCTTTTACATTAAATTACCCATTTAGAGCATTTTGGATATTTTAAATGCATTTAAAGTATTTTAGGTCATTTAGGCCTAAATTAACATACAAAGTTTAGGTGTCTATTAGCAATTTTTGTCATTTAGGTCACATCTATCTCTTAAGTTATCCATTTAGGGTCTTAAGGTCATTTCACTCCAAAAATTGAGTCCTTAGCTGTCACTTAGAACCTTCATGTCACATAAGTACTTTAAGGGGTATTTTAGTGATTTTACTTTAAAGTCAAGTCCTTAAGGTTCACTAGGATAGTTTCATGTTGAAGATCTACTGAGGTACATGTTGATCATTTTTAAAGTCTTTTAGGATCACTATCATAATTTCATGCCAAAGTATGCTTTAAAAAGCAATTTAGTAATTTTATCTTAAAATTGAGTCCTCTAAAGTCACCAAGATATTTTCATGTTGAAAACAAAGTGGTAGGTTAATCATTTCATGTTATTATCAAGTCTTTTAAGGTCACCATGTCAAAAGTGTACTTAGGGGATGATTTGGTCTCTTCGACCAAAACTAAGCTTTTATGTCTAGTTTCATACAATACCATTGAAACTGAATGCTAGGATCTCAATTTGTTTTCATAACAAAATTGTTTTTTAAACAAATTGAGGTAATATCTCTAAATTAAAGTGATACGTGGAATGTTTTCTAATATATGGGATAATTTTACATATTATTTTAATAATGAGATATCCTTTTCGAAATAAGTAAAATCAACATTTTTTTTAACTTTATAAAACAAAACTTCATATTTATCTAGCTTTATCCAGTGGGTATGAATGACATTTAAATTTAGAAAATATCAAAAACCTAGATTTTCTCAAGCAGAATAATAAATTTAGCTGAGGAAATTTTGAAATACGAGAATTATAGTTAAATATTAGATTTCAAAATCGAAAAAAACTTGATATTTAAGTTAACACACATAATTAAAGGTACTAATTTTTGGGTGTCATAAGAGGAATCAATCCTTACTCATGATTCTAGTTGGCTCCTGAACCCTTTTACATGATATTTGGTTAATGTAGACATCAAAGTTCATTTTCAAGGGTTTCATAACTCTCAAAAGATTGGTTCTAGTAGGTGACTAATCTCATCTAGCCAAAATAGATTGGTGGCAACTCCAATGCAAATGGTTATTTTGCAATGATTATTTAGGGTTAAGTCTAGTGGATGATTCATCTTGATGATTCGATCACCAAACATGAACAAAAAATATAATAAAAAGAATCATAGGATTCTCCTACTTTTAAGTTCAATGGCTTAGGATTCACGTCCCTACCATGTTGCAACACCCATACCTAAAACATTCATTGAACTTCCATTTCTATTCCTGTACAAGGATAATTAGATAGTCCTATGGATGTATGAGATTAAAATATTGATATATGGTGAATCAAGCCAGCAAACTACTATTATTAATCTTCTTAGAGTTAGCCATCTTACTCATTGTGGTAGATGCTATGCACCACTTGTACTAGGGGCATAAACATGAAAGAAAGCCATTGATGAAGCAACTAAAGCGTTAAAAGGTAGAGATGATACAGTAAGATATAAAGGAAAAGGGCTTCTAAACGAAAATGAAGCTTGTGAGTTCCTAAAGTTCATTAAGCATAGTGAATACAATATTGTCAATAAGCTAACTAAGTATTTGACAAAAGTTTTTGTGCTATCACTGCTTCTAAATTTTGAGTTGCATTAAATGCCCTTTCAAAGGTCCTAAACTAAGTTTATATGCCTACTAACATACTAGTGGACAAATTAAACCAACTAGTGAACAACATCTTGCCTATAATTATATATCTTCCAAAAATGACGAGATACCATTTAAAGTTAGAGGGAACTATAAAGCCAAATCACTACTTCTTGCAAAGGCCATATCCTACCTAAGGCATTTATTAACAATAGTTCAGCACTATATGTAATGCCTCCGGCACCCCTGATAAGCTACACATAGATGCATTGCATATCATGCATAAACATATAGTTGCATGAGCATCCAACTAGGTACCGAAAAGTAACTAGCATTCCTTTTGTAGATAGGACCATGCACATATGAGATAGAGTTCTAAATGATGGACATTACCTCTCCAAATAATTGTCTATTGGGAAGGCCATAGATTCACTTCGTGGGAGCAATCTCATCATCACTACATTAAAAGTTGAAATCTATAAGTGATGACAAAGTAGTTAGTATTGTTAGAGAAGAGGATATCATTGCTATAACCTCCACTAAAGACCCTTATGTCGAGCCTAAAAAAGATGCCCCAGAATTGTCCTTTAGTTACTTAAATTTGTTAATGCTATATTTATTAGTAAAAGATTACCAATCATTAAGCCTCAATTGTTAAGGAATACCTGCATGTTGTTGAAGTTGACCATTGGCAGGGGCTACCGCATTAGGAAAGAGTTAGGAAAGTATTTTTGAGACATAACAAGATTTTAAAGGTTGTTAACAATATCGATAAAATAAGGTTAAGTTGTAAGCCTAACAGGCAACAAAAATAAAGTAAGTTAAGAAAGCTAAAAAGAAGAAAATGGCCAGACTTCTAGGAAGGAATTAGGATGTGATATGATGGCATTCCCTCAATTAAAAAAGATTTTTTCTTTGAAAGGATGCATGGATCTAAGTGAAAAAAAAAGAGTGCTTTGAAGACATACTAGTAGTTCTGAATAGAGCATTTGACAACTTCTACATCAATATTATCAGAAAATATCAATATAAGACCTCAATATGTTAGAGCAGACAATACTTCAAATCATCATAGGGGCCCAATCAGTCAAAAGAATTGCTCATATGAACCTTTCGTATAGAAATACAAAAGTGACTAGCTTAAGGAGTTACCACTAATTTGGTTTTGCTATAAGTGTGATTGGTCACCTACGAAAACCATACACTAAAGAGTTATGAAACTTTCAAAGAACACTTTTATGACTTGCTTATACCAAAGGTCTACAAAGTTAGGCTTAGGAGTAGGTTACATAATTAATAAGACCCAATCTTTCTTGTGATGCAAAATAATTAGTATCAACTAATCAAACATATCCAAATTTGTTTTTCTTCGATTACAATCAAATGTATTCAATCATAATCCCTCCTTTATTTATTCAAAATCAAATAAATATCATTAAAAATGTATCCTAAAAATCTTATCAGGACTAGCTTGAATTTACAACTGATTCAGAGCAAAAATCATTTAAAAAAGAAAATTCTACAGAAACATTTGACTCCAAGAATACTCACTAATTGACTCCATTTTTAATTAGTTTTTGTCAATTTTAACTTCATTTAAAAGAAATCACAAAAAACAATGTACGTAGAATAAAGTGAAGAAAATACTTTAAAAACAAGATTAAAAATCAACTTTATTTAACTCAACTTGGAAGCTTTAATGTGAGTCAATAGCAACCTTCTGTACAACATTTCTAGACTTATTGACACACCAACATGACTTCCAAAATCTATTACGAGGCATCTAAATGCCTCGGAATAATAGACAATAAACCTAGAGGGACTTAAGACAAGAGATAAATTTGACCTTTCAAGCTCTTTAAATTTTTTTTCAAATTATTTCTATCATGTCAAATCACCAAACAAAACTTTATAAATAATGACTCATTATGCTTCAACCTAAAAGTATTCAAAAAATGCCATAAAATCATTTTGGCTGTCAAGTAAAATTTTTAATTGGACATATTGCATCACATAGCAAGTCAAAACAAATTGCATTCCATATTTTCTTTCTAGTTCATCTAGATTGCCCACTAGCTAAACCATACATGATTGGAAAGCTTATTCAGTCTACTTTTATCTAAAAATATGAGAAAAATTCATGAAAATGATTATCCCCATCAAATATAGTTCATAATACTAATTAGGCACTGAAATAGAGCCATGCGAATACCTCATGTTCCATGATTTTACTATATTCATCCAATTATCAAATCAAAGGTTTGAAAAGCCTATTTCACACCCAATCAATGAGGATTATGATAAAAACATAAAAAAAATTGCTAAGGTCTATAACCTAATCAAAATATATCTTTTTTGTAAGACTACTATGCTAGACTGCAACAATCGCTCTGACAAGACTTGTGATCATAAAGCCTTTTGTCAAATTTTTAGAACACATATGCATGTTACATATAAGGAATCAACAACGACTTCTAAGTGCCAAGACCCATAACTATGTTTCTTAAAATTGGCAATATGTTTCGGAGTCATGCAAATGTCTTTGAGTTTATAGCTTTTATTTATTATTATTTATTCTTAGCAAGCGAGTGGCACACCAATGCCACTCACTTCGATGCTGAAACTAGCAGCCAAGTGACTATAAACTGCACAATTTAACTCATCTAAGCATCACCTAGTGACTCATATTAAAGCTCACCTAGTTTAGACTCAATAAAAAATGTATTGACACTTAAAAAACATTTTTTATTTGCTCCAAATCAGCTTTAATTCTAGCAATTTTATTTAATATCCCCAAGTTACTCATTAAAGATCTTATTAAACAAAACCAAACCTTGATTTACTTATTAATTATGTGAACCAAAGCTTGCCTTTGGGGGATCTTTTAAGAAAACTAGGTTTTTACACAACCTAAATACCCTATCTTGCATTTTATCAAACATATACAATACTAACCTATAGTTCTAGCTATTAATCATCCATAAAACTTGTTCTAGACATGAATTCAACATGGCTAAATCTATCTAGGCTAATCTAAATATTAATTTCTCATCAAATTCTCATCATTTAACAATCAAACACAAGAAAACAAGCTTAGATTCAATTCAATCATGACTAACAATCAAAACATGTTTTTCACCATTTTGACTTATTAATTGAAAGAGTAAGCTTGTAAATTCATTTAATAAAACATAAATTTTAGCTTATCCAAGTTCAATTCAACTTAATTCATCTAGATTTCACCAATTAAGCATCAATTATGTAAAGCTCACTCAAGCACCAAGAACCCACCATAGCCGAACCTAGCTAAGTATACTTAAGCTTGTTTGATTGCTTCATTAAGTTCAAGAACTTAGAATTTTGTCATTTAGCACTTGATTCAAGTTTTAATCACTTAGATTTTGGCTCACACTAGCTTACATTAGCAAGGTTATGCAAAATTAAATCACTTAAGATAAAGATCCAATAAATCTACTCTAGTCAAACCAAGCTCGCTCAATTTCCTTATGTTTGAACACAATAACAAGTTAGAGGATTCAACATTTCAACATTGAAACTACAAAATTTTAGTTTAGCATAATTAAATCCTAGCTTAAATAATTTTAAATCATCAAAATCCTAATAAACTAGGTTGGCTAAACCCTAAGGAGATCTCATATTTAAACATTAGGTTTAGTTTATTAATCATGACCTGAGCTAGATTTCAATAGTTAATCATAATATCATGCTTTAAACAACAAGAAATCAAGTGAATTATAGCTAAAATTGTTATCAAAATACAAGATTATCATGAATTATCAAGGTCAAATACAATAGATCAAGGATATATCATGATCAAATGTGATGTAAGCATGAATAATCATGAATTAAGCATTAAAATCATGAAATTAAATTAAAATTAAAGAGTAAAGATAGAAATAATACGTAGTTTATGCTTGATCTTCTCTTAAAGACGATGAAATCTTGAGAGAGAAGTGAATATTTTAGAAATTATAAAATTTGTTAAGTGTTTGAAATGTCATGAAATTATGGCTAGTCACGCCTATTTATAAGCCCTAAAGTTGGTGATTTAAGCTTTAATCACCTCAAGGTGATTTAGCTTAATCACTAACCTCCTAACAAAATTAAAGAAAATTACATTAGTGCCATTAATGAATAGATAAACAAAATTTGAACATTTATCACATGTTAGAATTTGGCCAAAGCACTAATCCTACACTACTCTATGTACAAATTTTAGGCCTTTTAATTGATCATGATATGCATATGTGAAAATGCAATTGAATGTTTCATCTTGTACTAAAAATGTGTCCTAATGACTTTTTTTAACAAATCTAAACTTTCTTATCCTGAACCTCTTGGATTAGGCCTTTAAAACTCTTGGCATTCTAAATTCCTGTTTTTTTCATGACTCAATTTGGATTTGCCTTTCTAGACCTAAAGTCCATGTTTAATTTCATTTTGGTTTAATTAATTTTGAAATATGAGTTGTGAAGCTCTTCAATTTTTAAATCTAACTTTGAGCTAAAAAGTTGACACTTTACAGTTGACTTTGCCTATATTTGACTTTTGTCATTATGTTAACTTTTGATTATGACTTTTATAACAAGTCTCTTTTTCATCTAAATATCATGGATAACCACTCTAATCACTTTAAGAGACTTTACTTGTCAACTTTGACATTCTTAGACTTTCAAGACTTGGGTCTTAGGTTTTCAAATCCGATACCTACCCTTGAATAAGATAATTAAGCTTAAATGCCTTATTATATTAAACTAAACCCATGAAAACCAATCAAATCTGTAATCTGTCCTTTCTATCATCTATAACTCATCCAAAAGGATCTAGACCTAGAAAATTTCATTTCACTGCCTAAAACTAGGAAAAAGTCACTTAGGAGTCAGACAAAATAGGGTGTCTATAGCTGCCCTTCTTTGGCTATTGCAAAGAACTTAGAAATAAGGTAAATACTAAATAGATACGATTTTGTCTGGGACCTAATAAGCCTTTTTATGATAAGGTTTTTTTTTATAAAACATGCAATATTCTAACTAACTATACTAATGACAGCAAAATCAATCCCTATCAACCTTCCACTTAGTTAATGAGATTCCAGTTTTGCTGGTCTTCCACTTAACTAAACAGATTAGACTTAACAAGAAAACTAAAAATGTTGATTTTACTGGTCTTCTCCTTAACCAACTAAAGCAGACTAACGCACTGCCCACTTCATTGGTCTTTTGCATAAACAAATGAAGAGGACTTGTGTTGCCAACTCTATTGGTCTTCTAGATAACAAATAAGGTGGACTTACACAGAATGCCTACTTTGACGGACTTACAAATTGCCAAACAATGAAGACTTTGACTCAAAAAAGTATTTATGTGATCTTTTGCATAATCAAATGAGGAGGAAAAAGGAAAACTAACTTTATTGATCTTCTGCCTAGTTAAAAGAAGTGTATTAAAGGACCAAAAACTTCACGAGTCTTTTGCCTAATTGAGTAAAGTTAACAAAAAAATATCTCTATTCCATTTTCTGCTTAATCAAATAAAGCTAACTCAAAACCTACTTCATTGACCTTCCACGTAGTCCAATGAAGAGGACAACTGACTCCATTAATCTTCTGCTTAACCCAGGGAGGCTGACAAAAAAAAATTGTTTGACCTTTTGCTTAATCAAATAAAGCTAACTCAAACTCAACTACACTAGTTTTCCACATAACCAAGTGAAGTAAACAGAAAACTCCTTTTTATAAGGCATAACCTCCATATAAGATGCTTTCTCCGTTTTCCCTCTCTGCATAGCAACTATATTGGGTTTACTTACTAAAGAAGGAATGATATTACCTGTCGTATCATCCACTAGGGAATGATCTTTGTTTCCATTGACAACATTGGGGATATCTTCCTTTTAAGCAATTTTTGGTAATGTAATATGAATAGACATGCATTATTCCTACTTTCATGTTAACATGCAATCATAATATAGAATTCATCTAAATCATGATCCACTTTGCTTTGAGCGAAGCACTTGTCATGACAATTGTGCTTCCATTTATCTTTTTCAAATTTAATCATGGCTTTTAGTACTATCTTTCTCTTTCATTCTCATCTTTCTTTCTTCCAAAAGCATTCAATGCCCCTTTCTTTCAACTAGGTAATATCCTTAAAAAATTATCATTATTCACAGATCCCATAATTTTTACCATAATTTTTTTTTTTAATTCTCATGCTTATTTCTTTTTAAAGCATTCAATCTCTTCAATCCCAAACTTTAGATCACCAAAATTAGTAGTATGTACTAAATTTTTTGATAGAATATTGGTCTTTCTTATCGAAATATCAAGGTATCATACGTTTACTCCTTATCAATTTACTAATCATCATTAAAGAAATCAACAAGCGAGGACACAACATAGGGATAAGCCAAGAAAAAGAGTTTATAATGAATTCATTTCAACAATTAAAAACTCTTAAGAATCAATCAACTTTAAAATGTTAAAAATTAAAAAAAAAGGTTAGTGAATGCTTAACAAAAGAAATTCAGTAGTTAGGCTTTTTAAGCTGTAAGATCCTACATATTTTAAATACTGAATCTAGTTCAACTCTTTAGGATACCATCTGATAAATCAATTCATTTAAATGTAGCATTTCCTCTTAAACCTTTTCAGAACATGCTGTGTCTTTTTTTGCTTTAGACGTCATCCTAAACAAGAGTGGACAATTCCTCATAGCCATATGAACCCAACACTTTGGCATTTAGTGCGAAATCTTGCAAACCTAATAACCTTAGGCATTTGCCTTCACACAAATCCAACAATATTTTGTATTTGCCTTTATGCCATCTTTTCAAACATAATACTTTTTCATTCTATCAGAATCTAATATACTAGGTAACTCGTTTCCATCCTCCTCGATCAATATCAATGCTCTTCTAGAAAATGCTCTTTTCACCACATAAGGTCTCTCCTGATTAGGAGATTTATTTGCCCTTGGCATCCTTTTGAATTGGAAGAATCTTTCATGTACAAGCTTACCCTTGTAAAACTATCGAGGATGAATTTTTTATCACATGCTCTCATCATTATCCTTTGATACATTGTTCCATGAGAAATAGATCTCAACCTTTTCTCCTTAATAAATTGAGCTGTTCATACTGAGATCTAACCTATTCAGCCTCCTTCAATTTAGCTTTCATTAAAACTTATAATGAAAGAATTTCCACCTCTATTGATAGCACCATTTCCATCCTATAAACCAAGGAAAATAAGGCGACACACATCTAGGTTTGAATTAAAGTTTGACAGGTATGTAAAGTAAATGGCAACTTTTCATGCCAATCTTTATACATCTTGGTCATCTTTGACATAATCTTCTTTATGTTGTTCTTAGCTGTTTCTACTATCCCATTTCATTTTTGAGTGGTATTTTTCAAATTATAATGCTTGACTTTGAATTATGCCACACTTTATGCATTATTTTATTTTTCAAATTTGAAGCATAATTAGTGATAATTCTTTCTGGTATTCCATATTGGCATATGATTTCTCTTTTGACAAATTTACATGCCAACTTAGTGGCATTCACATAAGAAGTAGCTTCCACCCATTTGGCGAAGTAATCTATTGCCATTAGGATGAAGTGGTGCCTATTTGAAGCCTTAGGCATAATTAAGCTTATCATATTCATACCCTACATTGAAAATTGGCCATAGAGATGTCATTACGTGTTATTGTGATGGAGGCATATTGATCTTATGTGCATATATCTAACATTTGTGACATTTACACTCATATTTTATGTAGCCACCCTCTATGGTCAACTAATAATATCCCAGCCTTATGATCTACTTGGCCATCATATGCCCATTAATGTGTGCTCCACCATCTCTTCATGGATTTCTTCCATTACCCTTTTAACTTGAATGGCATTTACACACCTCATAAGCAGTTGGTCTCAACATTTTTTGTACAAACTTCACCACCAAAAATGAAATTCATGGCCATTCCCTGAATAGCCCTTCTAATCATTTTCAGCAGCATGATCTAGACACTGTTAATCTATGACATGTCAAAAAATATCATAATACCATAGTTAACCATCATTTTCAGCCTCCACATCATGGAAATTAGTAGGGATCTCATGAATACTCATCTTAATCAGTAGTACCTCAGCCCTATCAATCACCCTTGTCATGGCAAATAAAGTAGCCAAAGCATCAGCAACCTAATTCTCTTCTCTAGGTAAATGCTAAAATTCGATTTTCTCAAACGCTTTCACTAATTCAAGAATCAACTTCTTATAATGCACCAATTTTCGATCATATGTTTCTTATTTACACAAAAGCTGATATATCACTAAAGTTGAACCACCACACAAGAATTTCAATTTTTGCTCTGTAGCAGTTTGCAACACCGTAACACTTGCTTTCTACTCAACTATGTTATTGGTGCAATCAAAATTTAGTCTAGCAGTAAGTGGATAATGATCTCCATTTAAGAAAATAGATATCGCTCATATTTTATACATCATGACATTAACAGCGCCATCAAAGTACATATTTTAAGTGTTACCCTTGAGCCCTTAGAAATATGCACATCAAATCCTTATCAGAAAAATCAAAATCCAATGACTCATAATCTTTCACCTGATTTGCTAGGAAGTTAGCTATGGCGTTGCCTTTTGTGGCCTTCTAATTCATATACACTATATCAAACTTTGAAAATAACACCTGCCACCTTGCAATATTTCCTAAAAGGGCCAAGGTCTTACATAGGCACTTAGTTAGATCTAACATTATAATCAACATAGTTATATGGTGATACATATACTATTGAAGCCTTCGTACAGCCTAAGCTAATGCACAACATATCTTGTCCACTAATGAATAATTCACCTCATAGTCTATAAATGTTTCATTAAGGTAATAAATTGCTTGCTCTTTTTTTCCTATTTCATTATGTTCTGCTAGCACATAGCCTATAGACCTTTCAAAAACTGAAAAGTATAAGATCATTGGCTGTCTTGGCACTAATGGCACCAAATAAGCAGATTAGAAAGATTATGCTTTGCTTTCTTAAGTGTTTCGTAACATTCAACATTCCATTTACTAGGATCTTGTTTTTCAAAAGCCAGAATATTGTATCACACTTATCTATAAGTTAGGATATAAATATAGCAACGTAGTTTTATCTTCCCAAGAAACTTTGCATCTTCTTTTTTGCATAAGGTGGTGGCATGTCCCGAATGGCTTTAACCTTTGTAGGATCCATTTTTATTCTTTTGTCACTAATTACAAAGCCTAATAATTTCTTAAAAGTAATGCCTCTGATTAAGCTAAAAGTTGAAATTTTCTTAACCTTTCAAACAACATTCTAAGGTCTCCAACATGCTCACTTTCTTTAGCAGACTTAGCAATCATGTCATCAGCATACATTGCTATCTTCTTATGCATCATGTCATGAAACATAGTCACCATAACTCTTTGATGTGTTCCCCCAATGATCTTTAAACCAAATGGCATCTTTTTATAACAAAATGTTCCTTATAAGATCATAATTTTTTTCATATCCTCTAGCACCATCTTAATCAAATTATAACAAAAAAAGCTATCCATAAAGAAAAACAAAGAATTCTTTATCGTATTATTGGCTAATGTGTCTATATGAGGTAGTGCAAAATTATTGTTCATCTTGCCTCATTCGAGTCCTGATAATCCACACATGCACACTTTTCTATCCTTTTTTGAGGCAAGCACAATATTCGCCACCCATTCGATATACTTAGCCATTTTTAAGAAGCTAGCATCTATTTGCTTTTTCACCTCTTCTTTTATCTTCAAAAGCATCTCCAGCTTTATCTTTCTTAAATTTGTTGCACCGGTTTACACCTAGGTTTTAATGGAAACTTGTGCACTACCATGTCTCTATCAAATCTTGCATATCCTAGTTGTCATAACATTACCTGGATACGAATCCTGAATAAGCCCAACTTAAACGGCCTTTGACTACATAAATGGTGATGCATCATTATTTCAAAAGTATTTATTTTTCATTTTTTGGGCTATATTGATATTAATATTCTCTTATTTTTGGGGACTCGACAGTTAAGATGAATCACCCGCCCATCTTAACCCTAAATAGTCATCATGAAATGGCCATTTGATTAGAGTCACCACCAATCTGTTTTAGCCAGGTGAGATTTGTCACCTGTCAAAATTAGTGCTTTAAGGGTCGCAAAACCCTAAAGATAAATTCCATGGCCTACGAAGTACTAGAGATCATTTTGAAGGTTTACAAGTCAGTTACAGCCATAAGTAAGGATCGACCCTCTTGTGGCGCCCAAAATTGGTACTTTATTAATCATGGTTAACTTGAACTTTAATTTTTATCCAGCTTTAATATATGGTATTTAATTATAATACCTGTATTGTTAAAATAAGATTTTATTATTCCATGAGAGAAAATCAGGGTTTTGCATTTTGAAAATCAAAATGTCGTATGCACCCCCATCGGAAAACCAATGGGACACGAAAGTTTTTATTATTCCCTTTTATACCCCAACAAAAAACCAAAAGGACATAAAAAGTTCTAAAAAATGAAAATATCTTTCACATCCTACTAGAGCACCTGGCAGAATGTGAAAGGTTTTTATTTGTAAAAAAATATAAAATTCTCAATTTCCATTTTAAAAAGGTATCCAATCATTAGGATGATCCGTAAAACCCCTATCACATATAGGTGGAAGGAATTTCACGTATCACTGTAGCTCCGAGACATTGCATTTATTTTAGAAAGACATGTGAATTTTGTTTGAAACAAAAATAAAGGAACTATGACTTGGTCTAGACACTAAAGTACTAATTCGAATCTAAGGACTAAAAATATAAAAGAAAAATGAACCTATCCTTAAAGTATAAATTCAGCATAGAAATACCTGGTGATTACTTAAGACTAGGTTTTAAGAACAATTAAAATATCCCTAAGGTTTACTATCGACACTAAAGCACCGGTAACTACTTAGGATTGGCTTCTAAGGAAAATTAAAACATTTCTAAGGCTTATCATCGGCACTAAGGCACCCAGTAACTACTTTAACTACTTAGGATTAGGTTCTAAGGGAAATTAAAATATTCTTAAGGCTTACCATCGACATTATGGCACCCAGTAACTACTTAGGATTGGGTTCTAAGGAAAATTAAAATATTCCTATGGCTTACCATCGACACTAAGGCACCCGATAAAAAAAATTATGAAAATACCCTTTAGGTATACCTTCGACATTAAAATACCCTGATACCCCTAATGGACCTTAAAATGACCTTGGAAGGCTAAACCAATCGTAAATATTCACCTTTGGCTTAAAAGTGTCTCAGTGAGAAAAATTACTAAAATGTCCCTTTTAAAAAATTACATTTCATATTCTTCGGAAGACTGAACAAATACGAAAAGTTTTAAAAAATTTTATATCCCTACAGAAAGCCATAGAAATAATAGAAACCTTTAAAACTGGTAAAATGTTCATTTTACCCCTAAAAATGAACATTTGCTATTTAGTCCCTACACTTTTCTAAATTTTTATTTTAGTCCCTACATAATAAAATAACCTAAAAATTATAAAAATCATATAAAATTATGCATGAAAATGCAGCCAATATCTCAACAAAGATTCGACCAAATACCTTGCCCTAAATTTTTTTACAATTTACAAAATAACCCCTAAACTTTATAAAATTACATTTTTAACCTTATATGGTAAAATACTAGAAAAAATCATTAAAAATTATCAAACCAGCAAAGGATCAACGTAAAAATCAAGGTAACAATATGCAAAAAGGTTTGGGCAAGCATATTTAGCCATCAAACATAATTTTCATATTTTGCAATTGTCCTTAAACTTTTTGATATTTATAAAATAACCCCTAAAGTATTAAAAATACTTAAACAATGTTTGAAAACAAACAAATAAAAAATCTCATGGCTTTACAAAGCTCTCAACGAAGCCAAAAATGTTAAAAACAACTTTTACCAGTTTTGCAATTTAGTCCCTATATTTACTAATATTACAAAATGATCTAAAAATATGAAATCAAAATAAAAATAAGCACAAAATGATCATGAACAATTCCAATCAGATTCTGCCAAGGTGAAAAAACATGAAACACATACATGCTTTGACATAAAAGTTATGAAAATAAGCATAAATGATTATTATCAAAATTAAATCAAAGTACAATCATAAACTAAATATAATATTATTCTACTCAACACATCAACATGACAATAACATGAAAGAAACATCAACATAAATAAAACAAAATCATAATCATAATAACAAGAATAATATTATATGTATATATAAACAAGATTTAGCTAAAGAATAACTAAAAATACAAAAATTTTTAAAGCCACCATGTTTAGCCTTTCAACATGGATGAGAATCCATGGGCCTTAAAATGATTTTGGCTTATGAATGAGGATGAAAGTGAATCAAAATGGTGAAAAGAAAAGATTAATGTGACACCTTAAGAAAAACAAACTTGACAAACTAAGTAAAAGTATAATTTTTAGTGTTTTTTTTCTTCCAAACTTTCTTCTTCTTTTTTCTTTCTAGCTCCCAAAAACCATGAAAAGACATTCTCCCCCTTTTATAAAGGGGGAGGATTGGCCAAGAGGATTGCCAAATCCTCTTGGCCGAAATTCCGAGAGAAGAAAAGAAAAAAAATTAAATTTATTTCTTTTATTATATTTTTGTCATAATTAGCATAAAAAGGTGAGATTTGCATTAATTTGACAAACCATCAAAGGTCATTCAAAAAATATTATCATGATTGCTTAGAAAATATCATGTAATTGGTAATTAGAAACCAACTACATTGGTTAAGGAAATACTGAATATCAGCTGGACTAGTTTCCATGAAACTAGTAGAAAATAATCAATAATTGAAATAAAATTAAAGTGACAATAAAATATAAATTACAAATTAATAATCATAAACAAAATTTGGAAATGAAATAATAAAAAAACTGATTGGAGTTCCAAGACTCGTAAAATTATGCAAGAAAAATCCTTTTGGATAAAAATTATTATGTGTAAAAAAAATGTAAAACTCATAAAATAAATTGAATTTCTTATAACTGACTTAATATGATTTAAACAATAATATTTGAAAATTTTTAAAAATTATAAACCAAGAAAAATCCCACCGAAAAATTTTATGGGTAGAAAACTTCGTATCTCAATAACAAAAAAATTTTAAAACTCATAAAATAAATTAAAATTTTCAAAACTGATTTAATATAGATGAAATAATAGTATTCAAAGAAATTTAAAAGTTAGAAACTCGAAGGAATCTCACCAAAAAATTTATGGAGTATAAAATTTGTATCTCGGTAATAGAAAAAATTCTAAAACTCATAAAATAAATTGAATTTTTCAAAACTAATTTAAGATGAATTATATAATAACATTTTAAAGAATTTTAAAAACTATAAACCGAGAGAAATCCTCTCAAAAAAATTTACATAGAAAACTTTGTATATCAAAAATAGAGGAATTTCAAGAAAAAAAAGGAAAAACTTATGAAAATAAATGAATTTTCTAAAACTAATTTAATGTGAATCAAACAATAATATTGGATGAATTTTGATGTTTGAAACTCGAGAGAACTCCACCAAAAATTTTATGAGTAAAGAAAAACTTGAATTTTAATACAAGGAAAAATTACATAATTTCATTGACACTAAAGTAAATTCAAGACCACATATTATTCAAAACATTAATTCCTAAAGTGAAGAAAATGAACTTGTAAAATTTTTTAAAAAATAGATCAATAAGAACTAAAAATAAAATTCATGAGCATGATACTCATAAGACTACAAAAATTTAAAATTAATTATAAAATTTATAGTTTGACACCTCATGGTAGAAAATGCCAATACATATTTTTTCTTGAATATTTATGATTTTTTGGGGTGAGAATTAGCATAAAACACACGAGTGATGGTAAAAATATTTGACCACTAGTTTCCTAAGTTTTTCAAAAAAATCTTAGAAAATTCCTAACAATAGAAAAATTGATCGTGAGATCATTCGAAGAGGTAACTTCCAAAAATTTGTCATGAACTTTTTCAAAAACAAAAATTTTTCCTTTGCGGATTCGTTCTTTTTGCCCGAGAAAATGGATTTTTCCATTTTGTGTATACATAGTTATTTACATATGACAGATTAAAATTATAAAAATGTGAAACCCCTCTGGTGGAAGTTGACCTCCATCAAAGTGGCTATTATATTTTTGTTCTCGGATATTTGGGACTTTCGTAGACAAATAGCTCGGACAAATTTAGTTGTCTACAACTACCCCTCTTTGTCCGTTGTTAAGAATCAGGAATAGGACAAACACCAAATAAACACAATTTCGTCTAGCCCACAAAGTACAAGAAAAATAAGATATGAACATATATATTAGAGCTTATTGATTAGAAAGGGAACTTTCAACGTAAAATGAAGTTAATATTGAAAATGAGTTGGTCAAGGCCAAAACGCACAAACCAACCAGTAAGGTAAATTGACTAAGACCAAGCAGTCAGGTCAACAAATGAAAAGAGTTAATCGAGACTAAGTCGATAGGTAGATAAAGGATACAAAGGTAATACCTAAGGTTAAACGTAACAAGTTTGACCAGGGCTGAACCATGACATGGAATGAGATACAAAAGGGAGTTTGACCAAGGCAAAACCATCACGTCAAACGAAATGAAAAAAAGTTTGAATAAGGCTAAACCATTACATCAAATAGAGGTGAAAAGAAGTTTGACTAGGGTAAAAACATCACGTTAAACAAAATGAAATGAAATTTTGACGAGGGCTAAACGATCACGTTAAACGAAAGTGAAAGAAAGTTTGACCAAGGCTAAACCATCACATTAAACGAAGGTGAAAAGAAATTTGATCAGGGCTAAACCATTATGTCAAATGAAATGAAAAGGGAGTTTGACCAGGGCTAAACCATTACGTCAAATGAAAGTGAAAAGAAAGTTTGACCAGGGCTAAACCATCACATCAAATGAAGTGAAAAGAATTTTGAATAGGGCTAAACCATCATGTCAAATGAAATGAAAAGAAAAGAGTTTGACCAAGGCTAAACCATCATGACAAACGAAAGTGAAAAGAAAGTTTGATCAGGGCTAAACCATCATGTCAAACGAAGGTGAAAAAAAGCTTAACCAGGGCTAAACCATCAGGTCAAACGAAATGAAAATGGAGTTTAACAAAGGCTAAACCATCACATCAAACAAAAATGAAAAAAAGTTTGACCAAGGCTAAACCATCACGTCAAATGAAATGAAAAGGGAATTTAACCAAGGCTAAGCCACCACGTCAAGTGAAAATGAAAGCATAGTTTGACTAAGGCTAAACAATCATGTCAAACAAAAATGAAAGAAAAGTTTGACTAGGGCTAAACCATTATGTCAAATGAAATGAAAAAAGAGTTTGACCAGGGCTAAACCATCATGACAAATGAAAGTGAAAGGAAAGTTTGATCAGGGCTAAACCATTATGTCAAAGAGAGGTGAAAATAGTTTAACTAGGGCTAAACCATCATGTCAAACGAAATAACAAAGAGTTTGACCAAGGCTAAACCATCACATCAAACGAAAGTGATAAAAAGTTTGACTAGGGCTAAACCATCATGTCAAACAAAATGAAAGGGGAGTTTGACTAAGGCTAAACCTATCACATCAAACGAAAATGAAAAAACGTTTGACCAGGGCTAAACTAGCATGTCAAATGGAGGTGAAAAAAGTTTGACTAGGGCTAAACCATCACGTCAAACGAAATGGAAAGGAAGTTTGACCAAGGTTAAATCATCACGTCAAATGAAAGTGAAAGGAAAGTTTGACTAGGGCTAAACCATCACGTCAAACAAAAGTGAGAGAAAAGTTTGATATCTAGGTCTAAAGTTTGACCAAGTAATATATAGCAAGACTTGATCGAGTACGGTCGAATAAGTAAGAATTCGACTGAGTATGGTTGATTAGAGACAAACCTTAATAAGGTTGAAGTAATTTGATATTTGTGATCTTTGAGAAAAGCTTGACTAACCTTTTAATTTTGAAGCAGTATCCATTCTGATAATTTTTCTTGCTTTAATGCTTTAAACCTGTTAATTACATAATTATGAATATAGATGCATGATAAATGTGCATGGATTTTCATGATTGGATTTATTCCTCATTTTCTTATTTTTCATTTATTTTCTTTTTAAATCATGATTCAAAAAACATCTTCAAAGAGCGTGAAGAATATTTTTGGCTGTAAAGGGCTAATCTTGAATCTGACATTTTCTTTACAAAAACAATTATTCTTACCCTCTGAGGAATTTGGATTATGATACACTAGCATCATCTAGTGATTAAAAGAAAATGGTATGATTAGGAATGTGTGTGGAATGCCCCTTATGGTCATGTGATGCATCAATACCATCCAGTGGTTGAGGAAAAGGGATATAATTGGAAATATAAGGGATGTCCCTGCCTCAAGAGAAAATAAAACTTTATGATGCATCAATACTATCTAGTGGTTGAGGAAAAGCGATATGATTAAAAATGTGCGGGCGATGTCCTTACCCCGAGAAAAAATAAGACTTTGTGATGCATCAATACCATCTAGTGGTTGAGGAAAAGGGATATGATTAGAGATGTGTGGGTGATGCCCTCCTTCAATCAATCTATGGTTTTCAGAATGTAGCAAGGACTTGATGTTTCCATTAACTCCCTTGCCAGTCGAAACAAAATGATCAATATCTTCTAAGAGGTTGAGTTTCCTTCATCGTCAGAATTCTATGTAAGGCCGTTAGTTATCCAACCTTAATGCTTCTTAAAATGTTCAAAGGAATTAAGACGTGAACCAAGATTTTCTTAATGTTTTGACCTTATTCCAAAGTAACTCAAAGAAATTAGCCTGTTGTCTATTTTAATCCATTTTTATTTCTTTAAGTCATTAATTATTATTTAACAAAAATGTTAGCATGATAAAAAAAAGTAGTCTAACAGAGGTTGCATTTCAAGAAAAGAAAGTAAAATATTGGATTTTTTGTTTTTACAAAAATAATGGTAAAATGCCTAAGAAGAGATTTACAAAGATAATGGTAAATGTCGAAGAAAAGGTCTGGACATCTGAATTTAGATCTTAGAAGATTTCTTCTAAATGAAATATCCGTTTTTGCGTAGATCCATCTTTTAGAAATGTGTTTTATCATATCATGCCTATGATTTGATCATTTTTTTTCTTTGCTTGAGCCTTCCTTTCGGGTTTTTAGCTTGAAGCCTTCCCTTTATATCGCTTTTAATTGAACGCCCTGTTTAGGTTTTCATTCAATTTTTGCTTTCTTTTTCTTATTTTTTGTTTTTTTTATTTTTTATGTTTTGTTTTTGTTTTTTTAAGCATAGTATTTCTTTACACTATTTGCATTGATGAGGTTTGGCAAGACATTTCTATTCGTTTCGACAAGGATTAATGTGCCTTCTAAGAATGCCTTGTGAACCACATAGGGCCTTTCCCAATTACGTGCCATTTACCTCATGGATCTTTTTGTATCGGGAGAATTTTTTTTAGCACCAGTTCTCTTTTATGCAGTTATCTTGGATGAATTTTCTTATCATGGGCCTTCATCATCCTTTTTTGGTATATTTACCTATGCTAGATTGCTTTCAACCTCTTTCCTTCAATAAAGTTTAATTGTTCGTAGCGATCTCGTGCCTATTTAGCTATTTCCAATTTGGTCTCCATTAATATTCGAAGTGATGGGATCTCAACTTTATTTGGTAGTACTGCCTCCGTGCCATACACCAATGAGTAAGGTATTGCCCTGTCGAGGTCTGTACTAAGGTTTGATAAGCAAAGAGAGTGAATAGAAGCTTCTCGTGCCATTTATAAGTCTTCACCATTTTTCCCATAAGTTTTTTAATATTTTTGTTGGCAGCTTCTAGGACCCCATTCATCTTCGGACGATATGTGATCGAATTGTGATGAGAGATTTTTAGCTGTGTATGGACCTCCATCATTAATTTGTTGTTCAAGTTGAAGGCATTATCCGTTATAATTCTTTTAGGGACCTCGAATCTACAAATATATTGGCCTTTAGAAATTTAATCACCATTAATCTTTTGACGTTTGCAAAAGAAGTAGCTTCTACCTATTTGGTGAAATAATCAATGGCCACCAAGATGAAATGATGTCGATTCGATGCTGCAGGAGTAATGGGTCCGATGACATCCATACCCATATAGAAAAAGGCCATGGCATAGTCATAACATGTAACGGTAAGGGTGGGACATGAATGTTGTCAACATAGATTTAAACTTATGGCATTTTCAGGCGTACTTGATATAGTCACTCTCCATAGTCATCCAGAAGTAGCTCAATCTCATGATTTGTTTTGCCATCTTATGTCCGTTGGCATGAATCCCATAAACCCCTTCATGTACTTTTTCTATTATTTTCTTTGCTTCTAAAGCATCAACATACCTTAATAATGTTTGGTCAAAACTTTTTTTATACAAAATCTCTCTGTCTAAGACAAAATTCAATGCTAGCTTTCTTAAGGTTCTCTTATCAATTTCTGAGGCGTTTGGTGTATATACTCGATCCTTCAAATAATTTTTGATATTGCGATACCATGGAAAGCCATCTGCCTTAATCTTAATGTTATGGTAGTATGCAGGGAATTTATAAATACTCATCTCAATGGGTGCCACCTTCTGCCCCTTGTTTACTTTGAACATTGAAGCCAAGGTGGCTAAAGCATTTGCCATTTGATTGTCATCATGGAATAACTGAATGAAGTCTACTTCTTCAAATTCTTCTAGTAATTCTAGAATTAATTTTTTATATTGTTGCAACCTTGGGTCTCATATTTCCCATTCTTCACGCGTTGGTAAATTACCAAGGCTGAATCTTTGTAGACTTTTAATACTTGGGTTTTTTTTTCTACTGCTGCTCGAAGGCCCTATAATACACGACTCATATTTTGCCACATTTTGGTGCAATCAAAAATTATCTGGGCTGTAAAAGGGTAATAATCCCCTTTTAGAGATATTAAAATTATGCCGATTCCATGCCCTAATGCATTTGATGCTCCATTAAAATACATTTTCCATGTAGATCCTTCCAATGACTCTTCTTTTTTTTCAATTGTAATATTCATCAAGTCCTCGTCAGTGAATTCAAAATCCAATAGCTAATAATTGTAAAGCGCCTGACTTGCTAAGAATTCAGCAATGACACTTCCTTTGATCTCTTTTTGGCTTACATAAATGATATCATGTTTAAATAGTAGAACTTGCCACCCAGCTATCCTTCTTGATAAAACTGGCACTTCGAACAGATGTTTAATTGGGTCCATTTTGGTGATCAACCATGTAACATGATACAGCATGTACTGTCAGAGCCTTTTCGTTGTCCAGATTAAAGCACAACATATCTTCTCTATATGGGAATAGTTTACCTCGTAATCTAAAAATTTCTTACTGAGGTAATAGATTGCCTGATCCTTCTTTCCAATCTCATCATGCTGCCCAACAGTAGCCCATGGATCTTTCGAACACTAACAAATATAAGATCAAAGGTTGTCTCGAAATAGATAATACTAATACCGATAGATTAGAAATATATTGCTTAACTATTTTGAAAGCATTTTGGCATTCACTATCCCACTCACCAAGATTTTGTTCTCATAAAAGTCAAAAAATTAGATCACACTTATCTATGAGTTGAGATATGAATCTAGCGATGTAATTCAATCTCCTCAAGAAACTTCTCACTTTTTTTAGTGTGTGTGGGGATGGAAACTCTTGTATAGCTTTGATCTTATCTGAATCAACCTCAATTTCTCTTTTGCTTACAATAAAACCCAACAACTTTCCAGACCTAGCTTCGAATGTACATTTCATTGGGTTCAGCTTTAACTAATATTTTTTTAGCCTTTCAAACAACTTCCGTAGGTCCACTACATGACTTTCTTCTTAAAGAGAATTAGCAATCCTGTCATCAATGTACACTTCAGTTTCCTTATGCATCATGTCATGGAATAGGGTGACCATTGCCTTTTGGTAAGTTGCTCCCATATTCTTTAACCCAAATGGCATTACTTTGTAACAAAATATATCCCACTTTGTGACAAATCTGGTCTTCTCTACATCTTTTGAAGCCATTTTAATTTGGTTATACCCTAAAAATCTATCCATGAAGGAAAATAAACAGTTCTTCGTAGCATTATCCACCAAGGTATCTATATGAGGAAGAAGGAAGTTGTCTTTTAGGCTTGCTCGATTGAGATCCAGGTAATCTAGAAACATTCTAACTCTTCTGTCTTTCTTGGGAACCAGGACAATGTTTACAACCCACTCTGGATATTTTACCACCTTTAAAAATCCAGATTCAAACTGCTTCTTAACCTCTTGTTTTATCTTCAAAAGAATCTCTGGTTTTATTCTTCTTAGCTTTTGTTGAATCGGTTTGCATTCCAACTTTAAGGGCAATTTACGAACCACAATCTCTACATCCAATCCTCGTATGTCTTGACAAGACCATGCAAAGATATCTCAAAATTCATGTAGCAGACTTATCCAATCTTCTTAGATGGAAGCCTCTACGACGATTCCTATTTTGATCTTTCTCTTGTCGTTTTCATCATTTCCTAAATTAATCATCTCAGTGGGCTCTGCATTGGGTATTATGCGCCCTTCTTCTTGTTCAATTATTTTTAACAAATTAGGAAGCAAGACATGATCATCGACATCTTCTTTAAGATTAACCTCGTTCAAGCAAATAGCCTATTCAAAATTAACCTTTGAATCCTAATCAGATTTATCTATTTCTCTGTAAAGGCAAAAGCAAGGAAGAAATAAGCAAAAGAATATGAGATATGAATGAGGTATAGATACAAAAAAAGGAAAAGAGATGTTGAGATAAAAAATCATAAAAGAAACGAATGTAAGAAAAAAAAAACCAAAAAAGATTATATAAGGAAAGATTACATGCATTTCATTTTTACTGATGATAAATTAAAATTATGAGTTTTTACAAAAAGATTTATAGACAACATAGTTTATTTCTTAGTTATTACTTTGGGATTGGCCTAGACACTATGCTTCTCTCAACACATGTCTAATTTCTTAAGACATATCCAGGGGGCGAATCCTACGATCCTCAGTGAACTCTTCATCATCTCCTTCAATGGTAGCGCTATGATGCTCTTCGAAGGCTTCATTGATCACTAGAACAACTTTCTTGGTTTTTTTATCTCTATTTCTCATATTGACTCCTCCATAGTAGAAAATCTCCTCCAACAAGGGGTAGGGAGTTAATTTTTGGCCTGACTGTTGGCCAACACTCATGGATGGCTGCTTTCTTCTTATTCTTTTTTTCAAACTTCTTCTTCTGAACTCTTTTCGACTTGAAGCCTAATCATAATTATCTTTCTTACCATTGACATTAATGACTCGACTGATTCTTTATAAACATTTCTCGAGTCTTTTTTTGGCTAAAGCTCTTTTCCCTACTGTTAACTTGAGGCCTATACATATGTATTTTGATAACCTCGATTTAGGGATGATTGACTCTTCTGATATAAAGGTCACGTTGATAATCTCAAAAACTCTGAAAGAGCATTCATCAGTTTCAACATTTATGTCAATGTAAGGAGCCTCTATAGACATCATAGTGACTATGTCTTCTTCCCTAGACAGTTTCACCAATCTTTCATCCACTATAAGCTTGACTTTTAGTGCAAAGACGATGGAACAGACCTGCCGAGGTGAATCTATGGTCACCTTAATAGATAAGTGTATGATGGAGTGATATCCATAATGTGGAACTTGATTTCAAATGGGCAAGGGCCAATTTTTAGAGTAACTGACATAGTTCCTTTGATGTCCCTCATTGTTCCATCAAAAGCCCTGACAATCGCATGGCTTTGTTTGATTTGGCTAACATCTACAAGTAAATAGGATAGTGTACTATATGGCATGACATTTAGAGTAGAGCTATTATCGATAAAGACTCTGGGTAGTATGGTCCCTTTACACTGAGTCATGATATGGACGGCTGTTGTTAAAGTATTACCTTCCGATGAAATTTTATCCTCACTAAATGAGATAAAGTTGTCAGT
>JAQSVH010000002.1:1767303-1792542 GCA_029448705.1 Adansonia digitata | reverse complement strand
CTTACCAACTCTTAAATCTTAGTCTTATACTCTTATTTATTTTTCAAATATAACCATCTGGCCATTTAGATTTAGTTGTTAGTATGTATAATTATATTTATATGTATGCATAATATAAATTATAATGTATTTACTTGTTAAAATTCGAATTCATTAAATTAATTATTTTAATTATTAATATGAGTAACAGATATTAATATATCATATTTTTTTATAATAAATTGTTTAACAAATTGATTTTACATAACAAATAAAATTTATATCTTTAAGTGCCAACAAATATTAATTTTGATAGATAAATATAATTAGAAATATTGTATTACGAGGTGAAGAAATTAAACATTTAATCCTGGTTGCCATCTTTAAATGTTTGTTTTTGAAATGAAGCAGCTGGGGGAGAATAGGGTTGAGGTTGTCATGGTCTTGGGTCGGTAGTTAAGAAAGAGTTTTGAGGTTAAGACATATCAATATTTGAGAGAGTAAAACATCGATCCTATGTTGAATGGTGGTTGTTGGGGAAGAAGGGGGGGTTAGGGTTTGAAATTGAATCGAAACAAACCTCGAAAGATTCTGCGGAATTTCTGTTTAGATTATGACACAACACGACACATCAGGGAAGGATGAGCCAAGCCGGGTGTCAAGGCATTGGATGTGCAAATACATCTGATCATCTCCTAGGGTTTGCTAAATAAAGCATTTCAACCAAAGTCAATTCCCGCAACCTATGCAAGCACTCTGTCATCTGCATTTGATTGTTTTTGCTACATAAAATACATTAAATACTATACAGTTGAATACAAAATTTAATTCAATTGATTCATATATGTTATTATTTTTAAAAAATAATATTTAATAGATTTAGAGTAATTTCAATCATAACATTTTAAAAGTTTAATCTTTCAATCAAGATAAGATTACTTGTATTTACAATTATAAAAAATTAAATAATTTCGATAGTTGGATTGGTTGACTTGGTGGCTCTTGAATTGAGTTGTTTATTTAATTACAACATTTATGTAATTGACTTTAAAACTTCTGATTGAATTAAACATGATTTTTCAAAATAATTTTAAATTAAACCTAAATTCGCATACTAATTATTAATAATTTTATTATTATCACTAAAAATTATTTTTTAAATAAAATTTTAAAAATAAAAAATCTTTGTAAACTTAGAATTTTTATTTTGTATTTTTTAAATGATATATAATGGATATTTTTAAGCTTTATATCATAATTTTTAGTTTATACAACTACACTAAATATTTATATAATCTATCATATTTTATCAACCCAATATTAAGTTAAATGCCCAAAATAATTTTTATAATCTTATAATATATATATATATATATATATATATTGGCAATGCTGGGTGGCTCTTTGTGGTTTAATTAATTTTGGAACACCAAGTTGAGAATTATAAGAACAGCTTTTACCCCAATCCTTTAATTGACCATAGATCTGATCACATTAGCAAATCTGCATACAATATTTTAATGAACTCTGGATTATCACCCACTGTATATAAATTAAGCACCTTTCAGCAACGACGCTCCCACACATAAACCAATTTTAATTACCAGGAAAAAACGAAATGGAGTACAAGAAACTTGCTTTTCTGTTAGCTGCAATGGCGGCGCTGTTACTTTTAGCGACGGTGGCTCCAGTGGCCTTCGCTGAAGGCTGCTTCCCTGACCTTTCCGCCTGCGTGTATTCAAACGAATGTTGCAGTGGCTATTGCAATATTGGAGCAGGCGTTGGCGGAGGATTCTTTGGGTTGTGCTGGCCGCAGTAGTAGTTCCAATCAGGAGAACCGTCTTTTCTATTTGGTTGTATCCTTATACTTTAAAAAAAATTATGGATTTTAATAATCAATATTTTAAGAACACTTTTTAAAATTATTAATATATTTATTCAAGTGATTAATAAATTTATCAGCTATTGCATTTAATATTAATAAAAATAATATATTAACTAACCTTAAAGAGTGTAAAAAAACACTTGTTTCATTTGAGAACAAAAAAAGAAAAAAGATTTCAAATATTAAAATTCAAATCCAAACTTATTCAATGTCTCTTAAGAACGGCAATACGAAACAACGAAGTAAGCCTTCTTTATTTTATATTAATGCTATAACTCAATTTTTCATACCATCAAAGAAAAATCAATAAATTAAACAGAGAAAAATGAAATAAAACAAACCTAAATCCACGATTCTATGTTATGCCATTGATATTCTTTAAAAAGTAAATACCATCATCCACAATTATATTACGTCCATATAAAGATGAAAAAATAAACAAGAACCCGAAAACCTACTTAAAAAAACCCAAGCTCAAACCTGTCTAAGTTTGATTAACCAAAAGTTAAAAAACTCAAAACCACATGTGCCTAAACTCAAAATGACTCCAATTAGAAAAACCCAAACTCGAAAAAATAAAGCTAGAAAAAAATCCAAACTCAAGATCTGTCAGAACTCGAACATGAATAATACTAAAAGTAAGAATGATTAAATTGTAATTAAGTAATTTTTTATAAGGCAAAAACTTTAATTATCGAATTTATTTTTTAAAAATTTAGTTTTAAATTAATATTAGATCATTACGACAAATAATTGAGCAATGATTCTTTTTATTGTCTTGCCAGCTTTTAAATCTTAATGTTATACTCTTATTTATCTTCAAATATAGCCATCTTATCATTTAGATTTAATTATTAGTATGTACAATCATATATATATATATGCATAATATAAATTACAATGTATTTACTTGTTGAAATTCAAATTCATTAAATCAATTATTTTAAATATCAATATGATTAATTTATAATATATTATATTTTTATATTAAATTATTTAACGAATTAATTATATATAATAAATAAATTTTATATCTTTTTGGTGCCAATAAATATTGATTTGTACATATAAATGTAATTAAAAATATCATATTATGGGGTGAAAGAAACATTTAATCCCGGGATCCCTTATATTTGAAGTTGCCATCCTTAAATGTTAATGTTTGAAATGAGGCATGTGGGAGAGAATAGGATTGGGGTTGGTCTTCGTCTTCGGCTGAAGTTAAGAAAGAGTTTTGACGTTAAAGACATCTCAAGCGTGAAACTTGGATCCTATCTTGAGCAGTGGTGGGGGGGTAGGGTTTGAGATTGGATCGAAACAAAAGCATGAGTGATTCTGCGGAAATTTCATTTCAGATTATGACACACAACACAACAGGGAAGGATGAGCCAAGCCATTGAATTCGGATCTTTTGCACATACATCTGATCTCATAGGGATTGCTAAACAAAAAACATTTTAACCAAAGCCAACTCCACAGGCCATGCAAGAACTCTGGATCATCACCCTTTGCATATTTTAATTTTACACCAAGTTGAGATTTTATTAAAAAAAACTGCTTTTTTCCCTATCCATTAATTGACCAACGATCTGATCATATTAGCGAATTTGCATACTATATTTTAATCAACTCTGGATCATCAGTTCATCACCCTTTGTATATAACTTGAACACTTTCAGCAACAAACGCTCCTACACCATAAACCGATATTAAGTACTAGGAAAAAAAAAAAAGGAAAAATGAAGTGCAAGAAATTTGCTTTTCTACTTGCTGCAATGGCAGCGGTGCTTCTTTTAGTGAACGGTGGCTCCAATTGCCTTCGCTCAAGACTGTACATCTGACTATCTCCACTGCAATTATCCAAATGATTGTTGCAGTGTTATTGCTTTATTTATGGTCCTGGCATTTGGATGTGCTTGCAGCCGCCGTCGTAGTTTCCAATCAGGAGATGGGACTTCCAATGTCTTCTCTATTTGGTTGAGCTATGAGAAATAAATGCAGCTATATTGTTGCATGGTATTGCTTTCGTTTCGTTCTTGTAAGTTAATATAAGAGTTGTTGCTTTTGCTGCTAATGGTGTTTACTGCTGTTGTTGTAACGTTAAATAAATTACCATTTATATTATCTATCCATAAGAACATAGCCAGGTTATCTGTTCAACCTGACCCATCTGGATTAGGATTTAAATATGATTTTTTTTAATATATTTGTTGGTCCAACCTGATCCTAAGTACTATTTAATAATTAAAAATAATTTTTATTTAAATTTAATTATAAAAAAATATTAATATTAATATAAAAATGAATTTTTTTATATTAAGATATAAACAATAAATTTGAGCTAAAGAATCAAATTAGGCTCGGTTTGAACTTAGATCAGAAATGAAAACTATTTCGTGTTGCAATCGACTCAGCCCACACATACCTCTACATTCAAAATGTCCATTATTTTATTTAAGTTTTTATGAATTATATATATAAAAAAAAACTGTTAAAATCACAAGGAATATCATCACACTTCGTGCCCAAAGTTGAGTTTAATCAGTTTATTTAATATAATTATGTTAAAAGAATTTAAATCTCCAACTCCTTTTCTATTTTCAACTATGACTATTTAAAAAAAAAAAAAGCATGCTTCATACCGTCACTAACTATTGACCTTTATCCGGCATTCCATCATTTTTTGCTATTTTGATCTACGATTGTCTTTGTTTCTGTTATCCGAATTGTACGAGATATTAATATATGTTGTACAATATAATATTCATTTTTTAATAAAATTATAATTTGAAAAATCATATCCCAAGTTCATATTTAGATCAGACAATAATAAATACAGATTTGATTACATAATATGAAAATGATGCAAGAAAAGAAAAAAATATAAAATAAAATACATATAAATAAAAAAATAATATAAAAATAATACGAATATATCAAAAATCTATACATTATAAAATATAAATAAATCAAAATTTTATATAAATATATGATACTTCAAATAAAATCCTGATATGTAACAGAAAAACACAACATAAATGTACGCATATTCACATAACACTCTTAACGGAGAAAGCCAAGATCCCATTTCCTGGAAACTGATGTCCATGGCCTGAAAGATTGCACACTATCTACGAGGGTCCTCGACCCATACAAGCTTCCAAACCGAATCAGCCAAGATCCCCATAAAGTGCAGCATCGATTCGCCGCAACTGAATGTTTCGACTGTTATTTTTTAATTTTTTTTATTATAATCGATATTTATCGTGATTGAATTGATTGAACGTTTTTAATTATAATAAACACGACATAATAAAAAATGTAGTTTTGACCACAATTTAAATCCCTAATTGCAAGAGTTTATATTTGAGAGAAACGCTGATTATCCTGATTTTCTACCTCAATCTGTTATGTATAATGCCATCAACGTTAGCTTTAAATGGAAGTTTTATTTTAAAATATATAAAATATATATATACATACATATATCTAATACAAATACTTCAAAATAAAATTCTATTAAAATAACTCATCCTGCATCCTCTCCTAAGGGTCTTTTATTTATCCCTAAGCCCAATTTGAATTATTGCAAAAGTTGATCTAATATCAATCACGACTCTAAACCCTATTTCTGTCCTAAGGGTCAGTCTCATCTTAATCCTCAGCTAATCTTTAGCAAACCTGATTAATTTCAAAGTTAATCCTTTAGAATTTAAAAAAAAAAAAAAAGAGCATTTTTTGATTTGGGAAAAGAAAATTTCATACTTGGCCCTCATGTATGCTGAAATCTTAAAATCATACTCGTTCCCATCAATCTCTATCCCTATTTTCTTATATAGATTTTGCTAAGAAATTCATCTTTATCCCTTTTCTTTATGAAATTTGCTAGCTAATGTTTTAAGAACATTTTTTAAAATTATTAATATAATAATATCCTAATTCAAATGTATTAAAAATACAAATAAAGCTATTAATTATTGCATTTAATATTTAAATAATCTTTATATATTTTGAGAAAAAAAAGTTCATACCATCCAAGAAAAAAAATGAATTTTACACTAAAAAGGATGAAATAAAAGATGAAACCCAAATCCACAGCTTTATATTTCTTTCATTAATAATACTTAAAGAAGTAGATATCATCATCCAGAATTGTATTACATCCATACATAAAATTAAACCCTTCATCAAACTCAAACCACACATGATTAGATAAAGATGGATAAATACTGAATAATTATAGAATTTTTAACTATAGTAAAGTTCGAGGCCCATGCCGTCATGGATCTCGTAATCTTTAAGGGTAATATGATCCTTATAAATCGTATACCACTTCTGAATCCGGATCTTTTCAGCTCGGGTACCGGTTTGAGTCGCCACCAGCTTCTTCAGGTCTCCGATCGTGTCGTCGTCGTTGCACTTCACGCGCACCTTCTTCCCTAGCCGATCGTTCAACACCACCTCGATCATCTTGGATTTTTTATCTGTTTTTTTTCTCAAGAATTTCAGAGAAAACCCTAATTCCCAAATTCGTTGACCCCAGAAAATTAAGAATTCAAGCGTGGGATGAGGTTTTCTTACGCGAGATTATGACTAATATGTAACCTTCCTGATGCGAAACGGCACCGTTTAAGTGTTGGTTTTTAATACCTGATTTTACTCATTTGTCCCTTCTTTAGAAACTTTATTTATCTTATCAAAGAAATATTCCATTTTTTTTAATATTAATGTTTGTGAAGTAAAATAATTAATTGGAGGGTTCTTTTAGTCAAAATCATTGATTGAACTTTTCTTAATTTGTTTTCGTACTTTAATTATTTTATTATAATTTTTTACATTTTTTAATAAAACTTAATTTAATTAATTAATGTTATTATTTTTTAAAAATAATTTTTAATAAATATTAAATTTAAATTTAAAATTATATTTTACTTAAAAAACGACCTATTTATAAAAATAAAAATATCTAAACGAATGAAAAATAGGGGAGAAATCGTCAAAAGCTTTGGAATAGACAAAATAAAAAGGAAACAAATTTTTTTAATGTTAGAATTGATTTGGATATTCCATGGAATATGAGATTTTTATAGTGTTTTTTTTTCTAACAAAAGGAGTCAAATATTGAACTATATAATAAATAATCATAACTTTTTTAGGAAAATATTAATTTTATTTTATAAATATAAGATTTCTTACCTAGGCTTAAAAGCTCGAATTACTTTCATAAATTAATAAAAAATAAAAATATTATTTTTATATTAATATTTATATATTTTTATAATTAAATTTAAATAAAATAATTTTTATTATTAAATAGTAATTTAGATTGAGTTAGATTAGATTGATTTGAATTAAAAAATATACGTTTAAAGCTTTATCCGAGTGAATAACAGACTCAAAAATAGTTCTAAACATAATTTTTATTTGAAATAAGAGTTTAGTTATACACAAATCAAAAGATAAAAATTTATTTAGACATAATAAAAGTATTTGCATTTATCTAAATAAAGTAATAAAGTTCATGAATTTTTTTGGCATATCTCAATTTTTTATATAATTTAGGGGTTAAGTAGGGGATGATGAAGCTCAAAACCAAGCTCTCATGCCATTAGAAGTTTCTTGCATTAAGCTAATAGATTGTTAGCGTTTATCTCATTTTATTTATATAATCACACTTAAAAAGATGACATTGAATAAATAGATATTCGATATTTAAAATTTAGGTTAATTTTTTTATTTCCAAAATTTGATATTCTTTGTAAATAAAAAGAGAAAGTATAATTTACCTTTATAAAAATCAATTGCTCTGAGTAATTAGAGAAGAAAACTTAATTTTTATTTTCTTCGGATATATAGAAAAGAAAAAAAACTTAGAATAGACTTAAACGCAATGAAAAAAAAAATTAATTAATCCAATTAAAATTTTAAAATGAATATATTCTTTTAGATATTTTTTTCAATTTCCAATATAATTTTAAATTTTATTATACTAAAAATTTAAACTCTAATTAAATGACTTCTCAAAAACCAAACATGAAATATATGAATTCAAAGGATTTCAACTCCAAACTATCCTAACTTAAATCCTACAGTCCAGATTCGTTTTTTGGATAAGGGTTCATCGAAGCTCAGTAAGCAATGGCAAAAATATCCACCAGGGACTAAATTGTCCATATGATACAGTTACAACATATAAAATTCAGGAGGCAGGTGGCAGCTGCTGAGCTCACCTAACGCTTTCTTCCCCAGCTTACCAATTCCAGTTCACTTCCTCTGTTTCTCAGCCCCATTTATTTCTTCTCTGTCTGATCAAAACCTCCCACCTCTTCAAATGGAAGGTAAAAAAAAGATTCAGCTTTTCATTCATTTTCCCACTTGTTTTGACACAAAAACGGGAAAAAAAACTTTCTTTTGGTTAATTACATATCCTATGATTAATTTTTTTGATGGGAATTTGGTGCCATCTTGTTATTTGAGTAAATTATGATGAACCCTTTTGAGTTTTTGGCTTATATATTAGATTTGTTTAGTCATTGAATTGATTTTTACTGCGTTTCTGAATTTGGGATGGATTAAAATATTGAACTTAGTTTAATTTGGATTTGTTTCTGATAAGTATTTATGAATTGTGATTGAACTCTTGCTTCTGATTTATTCAGTAGTTACATAAGTTCAATAGTGGTGAACGGTTTATGGTTCTTGGTTTTTTCTAAGCTACTGTCTTTGGATGAAGGTTGTGTTCTTCGTTAGAAAACTTGCTTAGAGGCCGGCATATTTCTTGTTGGTTTTTCCCCTCATTTATTGGAAGGAATGTGAAAAAAAAAAAATTTAAAATGGATCGAGAAAAAAATGAATATAAAAAAGAAAGGATGCCACTGACAGAAATAACAAATTTGATTGTGTCGAATAATAATAGTTGATGATGAGGTTAGCTAAATGCTAAACCTAGTTGAAGAAACATGGTCAGGGAAATTACGGTTTTTAATGGGAGTTAAAGAATTATTAATTATATGGATGACTCTGAACTATTAATTAAGAGTTTACCCATGTGAAAATCTGATAAAATTGCAAATTTTATGCAGCAATGTCAGGGAAAGTTGTTCAAAATGTTTTTATTGCACAGTTCTACCAACAGAATAGGCAGTTCGGGACCCAATATCAAAGGGACAGTTGTGCCCCTTGTATGCGCACCTTGCCTCCTTTTCATGGAGGTAAGTTAGCATGGACTAGCATCTCCTCCATGCGAATGTGCAACTTACCAAAATACCAGAGTGGTTTTGTTAACCGAGGAACTTTTTACTGCAACGGTCTGTTCTAGTCTCTCTATCTGTTCCTATCAAATACAACAATTTGTGTGTTAAATGAAACGAAAGCGCTAATTTTCATTTCATTGCCATCATCCATTGGATTAGCATTTTTTCTTTTTAACGTTTATTGTATCTCTTTTTAGTTATCAGGGCAGATTCCATTTGTATGATGTTATTACAACTTTGAATTTTTATTACATATGGTCCATTGAAATTTTAAAAGATCTCTATCTTCTGAATTCTTGTATTTTCATTTGGAACTTATACTGCAGCGGCTTCCTCTGCTACAGCAATACCATCTCTGGACAAAGTTGATTTTCTGAAGCTTCAAAATGGCAGGTGAGAAGTCTATCCCATTGTATCATGCATTCAAATCTGTAATTTTCTTATTTGATATTTCATCATAACTGTTCCTCAACCATTAGTTTGCATATATTATCACTCTTCTCCTTGGATCATCTGATCTTAACTGCATTTCAAATCTATTAATTATACGTTTGGATTGATTTTAGTTCAGTTTTCTGTGGCTTTGAATCTTAGAGAATGGTTGTTGTGTACCCTATCTGTTAAACAGTTTAGCAGTTTTGGCCTTTCTAAGTCGCAATAGGATGTATGATATCTCAAGTAGTGTAAATTTCTGGTGGACTGATTTTGACAGGCATGCTTTATCCGTTGGTCCTAATATGGAAGAGAAAAACCTTACTTAGATGCTGAGGTCTGTGTTACAAATCAAACTGCTCCACCTTTTAGAATGCCCCATGGCTGGCTACATTGTGTTCAGTGCGTTGCAAGGTCTTGCGAATTATGATAAAATGAGAGAGAAGAAAAGGAGTTTTCCATCGCTTTATCTATTTATAAAGTCAAGTATTATTATTTTACAGCTGCATTCTTATGATTCATTTATTGTTCAGTTTCTTTTGCTGCTAGCTTTTCTATGTGGAATGACTGTTTCATTGAAACTTAAAGGAGATTTCTATCCCTATCATTACACCTAAATATTCAGTTTTTAAGTTGTTTCTTCTGTTGGAGCATGGCTATTGTTTAACAAAAGGGTCTACGCTATGCTAAGGAGCGATATAAGGCCTGATTAGGGGGAAAAAAAAGGCTTTGCTATGAAGATAGTTCTGAAAACCAAAAGAATGCAGTTAACCTAATATAGCTCAAATATAGGGCAACCATCAATATAATCTTCATTACTGTGCTTTCAGTGGCACTTGTTAGGCATTTTAGTTAAGGACTATAGAATTTTGATGGAACCAAAATGCTTTGCTATTGTTTTTGTTTGATTTTTTTTTTTTAATGTTTATCTATGGTGATCAGAAATTGCTTCTTCATTCCTTCCCCTGATGACCATACAGTGATATTCGAGGTGTCGCTGTTTCTGGTGTTGAGGGAGAGCCAGTGAGCCTTACTGAGCCAGTTACAGAAGCAATAGCTGCTGCTTTTGCGGCATGGTTGTTAGATAAGAAAAAGGTTGATGCATCTCGACGGTTGAGAGTTTCCATTGGTCATGATTCTCGTATATCTGCTCAACTATTACAGGTATCCCCCTTACCTTAGTATTCAGTCTAATCTAAGTCTTGATATGAATCTTACCCACCTGCTATCAGTAGATTTTACATTTTTCCTGTTTGTAAAGTATTTTTCATGGCCTTGGATCTTCTTATTGGTACTTTATCGTCATCCGTGACACATGCAGTAATCCATGCCTATTTAGGTATTATACTACTTATAGTTGCACTATGTGGCACAGCTTTCACATATGATATAGATAGTTATTTCCAAATTTTATGTATAAAAGGTAAGAAAGATGAATCTTGGTTTCATTAGGGATGGTATTGCTTTTCTGAATGCCGGTTCTTTTCTTTTTTCTTCTATGGCAAGAGTGTGTATTTTGATTTTACAAATATTCAGAAAAAGGAGGGTACAAGTGCTATTTTTGACTTATGTTATTGTAATTATTAACGCTAGAGAATTTTCCTGCATATGAATAAATTTCTTTGGCTTCTGAGAATTGGTCAATTGGCTTTCCAGGATGCTGTTTCTCGAGGCATTGCTGGTGCAGGAATTGATGTTGTTCAATATGGGTGAGTTATGATATTCTATTTTTATGTTAATCTAATAATTGGACGACACAAATGCTTAATGATCTGTCATGGGATGGTAATGGGTCCAAGCAAGTCTTGCTAGTCTGCAATTACAGGTTTTAACCAAATCCTTGGATTGGACATTTGAAACTCTTGATTTCTTGTTGGAGACAGGTAGGATATATGCCATGTTCAAAGTGATTAAGAGTAATCGACCTGAATTGTTTAAGCTTGTATGAGTTGTAGTTTTAGGCTAGGAAAAGTAATTCCAGTCAACTTCTATACTAGCTGTCAGCTCATTTGAGTTTTGATGTAACCTTTTGTTGATTTGGCAACCTATTTCAAGGTCATACAATTCAAACTGTGGCTATAATTCAGGTGGTTCAGATATGAACGACTTAAACATGGCATTAGGTAGAGTTGTTTCTCTACTACTGTCAAGAAGTACAGTGTCGCTATAGTGTATTTAGGGCTCACCATCATCCAAAATGCTTGTTTCCCTTCTGAATACATACAAGCTGTTTTGTTGATTGATACAACTTCTATTTCATCGATTTTCTGTTCACTAATTTAGACTTTAGAACTGGAGTTACCGCGTATTATTATTGAGAACAAATGTTTTCCCTATCTGTATACGGTTAAGTAATTTTTTTTTCCCTTTTTGCAGTTTAGCGTCTACACCGGCAATGTTTAATAGTACAATTACGGAAGACGAGGGATTTTTATGTCCGGTTGATGGAGCTATTATGATAACAGGTAGGCTACGGCTATGTTCTTCGGTGGATAGCATCCTTGAACGTGCATTTTTTATTTTCTTGTGGGCAATTGAACATGTAAGTAATATTTCACATGCCCAAAAATTCAGCTGCAGAGTGGTTGTAATCGTATTTTGGGTGAACTATATTATGAAATCAGAATTTTCTTCATTTAAATTGGAATATTTTTCAGAGTTAATTTTTGCCTAATAAACATTTTATCTTGTGAACAGCTAGTCATCTTCCTTATAACAGGAATGGGTTCAAGTTCTTCACTAATGCTGGAGGTCTTGGGAAAAGTGACATAAAAGACATCTTAGAGCGTGCTGCAAATATATACAGTAATTTCCTAGCTGAAGGTTATTTACTAAAAACAGCTTCAGCATCAGTTAAAAAGGTTGACTATATGGCTATTTATACATCCAATCTTGTGAAGGCAGTCCGAAAAGCAGCCGGGAATATAGGTAATAGCTTCCTAAATTTTTAAATAAGATGGAAATTATTTATGGATCATTGTATCTTTCTTTGTCATGGGAAGTGCAATATAAGTAGATTTGCATGCTATTCTTTGGTGTTTATCATCTTTTACCATGGTCGGATAATTATATTTTATCGCAACTTGTAAAGGTCTTTCCTTTAGTTCTGCTGCTGAAAGTGGTTTGATCTGCTTGCTAATTGTTGTTTGGTTGTTATCAACTATTAGAGAAGCCATTGGAGGGATTCCACATTATTGTCGATGCAGGAAATGGTGCAGGAGGTTTTTTTGCAGTAAGTTTAATTATAAATTTATGCTGCCTCTCGGATTGAAACATTCCTTTTTCTAATCATGATTTTACTGCTAAAGATAAGTCAAAGGTGAAAGGTGCCCTTGTGGTGCCAACCACCAAATTCTGTTTTCTTTGAAGCATTAGTTTCTAATAAGACCACTTGCCTTGGTTAATCAAACTGCATATCTTTCATTTTATCGATATTATTGTAACTGCGATTTGTTTCCCTATTCGGTCCTAAGCTATTGATTAAAATTGCTTTTCCTAGGCAAAGGTACTTGAGCCTCTAGGTGCCATTACTTCTGGCAGTCAGTTCTTGGAACCAGATGGTACTGTTTTATCCTTGAAACTTTCCCTTATGATTTTGTGTTTACATATTAACATTATTAACGATGTGTGGTTATCGGATCAGGTATGTTTCCAAATCATATTCCTAACCCTGAGGATAAGGCTGCGATGAACGCTATTACCCAGGCTGTTCTTGACAACAAGGCCGACTTGGGGATCATCTTTGATACAGATGTAGATAGGTAATAGGTTAACTGCCTATATGTCCATTTTATCTTATTCAACTCACTTTCTTTTTCCTCTCTTATAAGCATTTCTTTAAAGGTCTGCTGCTGTGGATTCCACTGGTCGCGAATTCAATCGAAATCGTTTGATTGCTTTAATGTCGGCCATTGTTCTCGAGGAAGTAAGATTTTCCCTGAATCCACATTTTCAAAACCCCCTTTATGAATAAATCAGAGTTTAAAAAATTTTCAGTTTTCTTCTCACGTTTAATATCACTCATCTTGTTCCCCTCAGCATCCAGGAACAACCATTGTTACAGACAGTGTGACTTCGGATGGGCTTACTTCATTTATTGAAAAGAAACTTGGTATGATAAAAACTGAACTGAAATGTATGTATATGCTTTGTTTCTTATACAGCCAACTCATAGTTGCAATTTCATTTAGGGGGAAAGCACCATAGATTCAAAAGAGGCTATAAGAATGTCATTGATGAGGCGATTCGTCTGGTAAGTTTCATATTCTTCGATCTTAGTTTTACTATATTTATATCAGTTATAGTTCCAACAGGCGGAGTGCTAGAAGATGAACAAGAAAGAACTTGGATCTAAATAAGTGAATGGGATATTAACAACTTAATATGAATCATTTATTTCGCTCAATAACTAGGGCTGAGCATTACTTATATGATCCATTGCCATTTATAAGAGTAGGTGAAGGAGTTCCGATCAACAGATTGATATTGGTTTATACAGGGATGAGCAGAAACTTACCTGCATGCTTCATATAATATATGTTGAGTATTTTCTAACATTAGTCCTTGGCGAATTTCTTGATATATTTTTCATCATTTGCTATGTCCCTTCTTAAGGATGTTATTATTTCTACTCGACGATAGAATTTCTGAACATAATGTGACATACCCTGCTATGTCATGGTTTGGTACTGGAGATCCTCACCATCTATTCATACCATGGCCGATCATCTCGTTGAACTTTCAGTTCTTTGTTACCCATTAAAAATTTTAAACTAAAGTAGAACAACTGCTGACAGAACTCTATTGGAGAAGAATCACATCTAGCTATAGAAACCAGTGGCCATGGAGCTCTCAAGGAGAATCACTGGCTTGATGATGGGGCATACTTGATGGTAAGCCTTTTAATTTGAGTTGTTGAGATGCCTATACTTGCAGATTAGGTTGGCCTGTATATATCAACCGAAGCATTAACTTTAATGCTTATGGACTTGTCTGTCTCATACAATTTAATTTCACCTTCTGCTGAGTGCAGGTCAAACTCCTAAATAAACTTGCTTCAGCCAGGGCTTCTGGCAGAGGTGATGGAAGCAAAGTTTTAACAGATCTGATTGAGGGTTTGGAGGAGCCAGCTGTTGCTGTGGAACTGAGACTAAAGATTAATCAGAATCATCCTGATCTTAAAGGAGGGTATGGTGCTCTATATAGCTCCGATGTTTTTTAAGTCTGTGTGATTTCTGTTAAAGTTGCTGAGAGTTGGAAACTTGCAGATCCTTCCGGGAATATGGGGAAGCAGTTCTGAAGCACTTGGAAAACTCAATTGCTTCAAACCCCAAGCTTCAGAAAGCACCTGTGAATTATGAAGGAGTAAGTTTTGATATAGGCTTCTTTATTGAAATAATCATGAGATAGTTTACTTAAACTGAATAGCAAATGCCGCCACAACAATTTGACAGTTGTAATCTAACACCAACTTATCAAAACAGGTTTCACTAACTTCCTTCTGAAAACAGGTTCGAGTTTCTGGCTTTGGAGGTTGGTTTCTTCTTAGGCTTTCACTCCATGATCCTGTCCTCCCTCTTAACATTGAGGTATGAATGGTAGTATCAACCTATGTTTTATTTTGACTTTTCATTTTTGTTGACATGTCTGTGTTAGACACAGTTTTGGACATGAGTATGGGGTTATGAGTATGACTCACCAAGAACCCTCCAAACACATTAAAAAAAAACAAAAAACTCTAAAAAAATTGAACGTGCCTCTGTTTGAAACATGTCTGTATCTGACACTCACATCCAAGTTTAAGTAATATAGGTATCAACATTTCATAAGTTGTTAGAAGCACTGTAATTCCATGATTGGATATTAATAGAGCACGTTGCAGGCACCAAGCCATGAAGATGCTGTGAAACTTGGACTTGAAGTGGCTGCTGCCGTGAAGGAATATCAAGCTTTGGACACATCTGCTTTAGACAAATTTGTCCAACCCCAGTAAACTGAAGGGCTATCTGCTTTCAGCTTTTGAGTATGTGTTCCAGTGGCTGCCTGTTCTGGAATGAGCTGACCTGTTAATGTAATAATGGTAGTTTTGAGGTTGAGGAAGTCTTTATAAACTTTGTGGAAAGTGACTTGAAAACAGCCAAGACTTGTTCAAGTGTTGGCAATTTTCCAGGTTTAAATAATAGAGATAAAGGCCTTTACAGTCAAAAACACTGGTGGCTTACCTGGTTCCCAGAAGCCAGGTGGCAAAGCTGACTTGAGCCCAAATGACATGTTGGAAACTTGGCTTGACTCCCTTTAATTCGGTCTTTTTATTGCCAAACCTGATCCGAATCTAAAATGATTCGAGATTGAAACCAATGACTCAACCTTCAGATTTATTCTTAAAGTTGATGATCCAAATCTTATACAACCAGCATCTGGAACTTAAAGTGACCTAATTCATCTGTTGCTAGCATTTGTAACGTGCAGTATCAGCAAGATAGATATGCATGATCCGTAAAGTTCTGTCACAGCTAATCCCTGATGGTGAGAATTGGGGCCCAAATTTGAAACTTCTGTTAATCATTTCTGGCAATAATTTGGAATAGAACTGCCATGCAGCATGCCCATGAATGCAGTTTATATTCCGTGTTTAACCGAAGCAGATCGTTGTCACAGGCACAAGATGAAAACTGATAGGAAACCCGAAAATTCAGAAAAACTTACAATCTCAATCTTAAAACTCAAATCCCAAATGCTCAATCGAGCAGTCGAGTAACAGCTGAAGAACAAGCCCGGAAAGTTATCTCTTCTCATAAGTTGCAAAAGAGCTTAGCATAAGTGTCACCTATCCATACACAACTGACTTTGAAACATTAACATTATAGACAATAAATACAGTGACTTCGAATATTTGAAGCTAATCCCATTTAGTTTAAAATTATATACAACTAATTCCAAGACATCCTAGATATTTATTTGCATTTTTGATAAGTTTTATGATTTATCTTTTTTGATGTTTGTAAAGAAATTTATGCCATGGTAGGGTTGTTTAGAAGCTTCATCATGAAGTTGAACTTCACATCCGATGAGGTCTTAGGCTGCGGCCAGTTTGCGCCTTCTGGCACCTTAATGCATCTGAAACCCTGGCCTCTATAAAGTTTTGTTGCCCCAGGGTTGTTCAAATCACAGTGCAAAGCAATGGCACGGCAGCCCCAGCTCCGCGCTTGAGCTTCCGCCTTGGCTATGAGCCTTTTAGCTATTCCCTTCCTACGAAATCTCTCCCGAACCGCAACGTTTGATATGTATGCAATTCCGGTCCTGTAACAAAAATGCCCTAGTGTCATTCGTATGATTAATCACAATATTGATACCATACAAGTTAAAAAAAAGGGGTATATAAGAAAGGACTAATAGAAACTTTGCCACATCAGTAGAACTATAGAGTACTTTCTGTATGTAAAGAGTTAAACTTAAATTGCGAACAAAAGTTGATAAAAACCAATATATAATGCTTAACATTTCCAGCAGACCTAAACTACAATAACAACTTCAAATTGGAACCCTAAATCCATGGATCTTGAACTGGACTAGAGTCTTTACAAATTTCAGTCGAAAGAACATAACAATAAAAATAATAAAAAGAAATCGCTAGCTTTTTAACTCTAATCTCCAATCACTAGAGTTTCATGCCTTTGCAGTTTTTCTCACTACCTCATTGTTCCTCTTTCAGCCTTTGCAAAATCATTTGCCAGGTATATTTCCGTCCTAATCTGAAAACTCGATTGTTTTCACTAAATAACATTAAAGGAAAATGAGGTCTAAGTAAGCTTCTTTTATCCCCATAGGTTTCAACAGGCATCAATATCTCATAGTAGCATAAAACAAATGTTATTAGAACATCTGGCAACAAGGCAAGATGCAAAAGTATTGAAGTAGCTTGCACATAGGTAGCTGCTTATGGACTGAAAAAGAAAATCGGAACAAAAAGAAGCGATTCTAAAGGAGAAAACCTCTTTCACATTTTTCTTCCCCGGCATTTTGGTACATATATGCAGGGTTCTGTTTATCAAACAAAGGTGGATGAAAATAGTCTGCTACTGGTCCTGAAAGCGATTTTATACAGCCTCAGAGTAGTTATTTCAAACTAGCACACAGGGATCACAAGTACTCAACCGTAATCAGCTAAAAGCCTTCAAACACTCTAGGCTGGCTAAACAAACGGTTCTTCACTTTCGTTAAATAATGGCTCTGTACGGACTTTTTATTTTTGGCAAATAGTTTTCAGACAGGCTTTTCGACAACATTTGGCTGTGACATTGACATAAAAGGAAGGATCACCATAAGACTTCAAAGAAATAAAGATAATCAGGTAATCTCCAGGCCAGGTTCCAAATTAGCTGGCAAGCTAAATTTTGATGAGGCTGATCAATCAAGCTAAGACCTTGCTCAACCACCATATTTTCAAATTCGAAAACAAAACTGGTTATAAGTAACATAACATGCAGTACAACATCATAAAATCAGGGAGGTACTGTAAGGCAAGCAAGGCTTGGAGTGCAAATGCAAAAACCGTTAAGAAAGTTAAAAGCTTATGTGAACTTCTTAACCAACAAATACCAATAACCGCAACTGCATTTGCAATTATTAACAGATTCCGAAGACTGAGCATATAAGTTATTTATTGATAGCATTTAAGGGGTGACATACAAAATGCAAATAAAAAAAACAAGGACAAAGCTGAGGTAAATTTGATGGGGTGCATTACGCAAACATAAAACTGAAAATTTTTTGACATTATCATTTTGCAGCATTAAATACTTAATGGTTAATAAGACAAGTTTCTTATAAAGTAATTGTCAACTCGCATTTCACAGCTTTAAATAACATTAAGAAAAAAAAAGCAGCAAATAGTTAAATTCACCTTCTCTGTCGAAGCGGTCCTTTTCTAGGAAGAAAATCGGCAACAGTATCCACAGTTAAAATACCAGTGACATAACCTTTATTAAGACTAAATTTCCCGTCAAACCCTCCGATTTTGAAATCTTCACTCCCAAATAACAATGTATTATCAACTGAACCACCAACGACAGCTACCAGACAAGTTCTCCTGCAACCAGGCGGAATAGAGAATCCAGACAGCATTGCCACCAGTCTGTCAACTCGTAGCACAAAATCCAAAGGGAAGGAATATTCGGGGAAGAACGAGCTACAGTGAGTCTCAGCCACTTCCCAACAGTCCTCTAACCGTGCCTCCCGAACAACGATCTCGGGAGACACAGTTGGAAAGAGATCAACAATTTGAGTAGCTCTACATGCTCCTACACCCAAATACCAGCATGACCAAGAAAACTATGAACATGGACATTTCAACCAAATACGGCTTATAATCATAGCAATTTCACTTTCGGGATTCTTTTATCCACGTAATAGACAATCAAACATGCAATATACTCAATAAATGTAGCATCTCCAATCTAAAATACCCATTGAATGTCATGCCAAAAATGAGGATAAAGAGCATACATTCCATCACTAACAACAAGTGTCAGAAAAAAAAGACAGGTGCTTTCTCACTATGAGATTAATCTTCCATACAAAAGAATCATTCATAGACATCAAAAAAAAAAAAGAAAGAATCATCCCCCAATACCACCAATCAGTACACAGATATTTAAGCAATTGGCAAAGTCAATGCAAACAACAAAATACCCGAATACAACGAATCCATGGACAACTAAATTCAAATGTTGACAAGTCCCAAAACCCAAAATTTCTCTTCAAAAGAAGAAATAATATTGACATGGGTCAAATCCAGAAATTCTAAAAATACCCATTAAATAAAGATTTTTTATTACCTAATTTGGAAAGAGACGAGTCATGAGAAACCCTGGAAAAAGGAGCAAAAAAGGGTGTTGATTGTTTCTTCGAAAGGGAGAGAGAGGAAAGAGAAGATTTTGAGGAAGTTGTTGGAGTTGCGGATGTGGGAGAGACTGTAAGTGAAGTACCCAACGTTAAGCTTCGCATTTCTAGGAGACTTGCTCTCTCTCTCTCTCTCTCTCTCTCTTTGTGTCTTCTCCTCACTTGCCTTTCTTTTAATCTCTCTGGAGATTCTTTGATTGTTGGTTTGGGTTTTTTGGGGAGAAAGCAAGTGAAGGAAGGAAGCAAAAGAATTTTTTTAACAAACAGACAAAAATAAGCGAAGGTAATTATGAATCTTTGGACACAAATTTCATTGTTCTTTACTTGGTTGCCTGCTTGACTTTTCCCTGTTCTTTCTTCATTGCATTAGGACTTAATTGGTAATGGCTAAACTCTTTCTTTTTACCTAATTTTTTGAGAATTAATTTAAATATTATATACTAAAGTAACAAATTTATTTAATAATTATGCTAATCTATTGATTTCTTATTTATAATCAAAATATATCTTTAAAAATTCTATAAGTGCGATTTTGTTCGAGTCAGATTTGGATAAAATTTTTTAAATTTTATTTGATTTCGTTCATAAAATATTATATCATTAAATTATTTTTTTATTTATTGTTATCTATAAAATTTTTTTAAATATTAAATGATTGTATAGTAAAATTTTAATAATGAATTTAAATTAAGCATATTAAATGAATCTATTTCATAAATTAAGCAGAACATTGAAAACATTCTTTTAAAGAGTTGAATAGCAGTTGTGATCAAATTATGGACAACCCTAACCTAACCTAAAAATTCTATCAAGATATTACATTATATATATTTATGCATGCATATATGCATTATTCATACATACATGCATATATATATATATATATATACACACACACACACAAACACTACACATCAATCAAACTCTTTGATTATTTGAATTTAATACTATATGTTAGTTTTTTTTTTTTTGTTCTTGATCTTTCAATTTGTCTTATAAGTTAGTATTATCAGATTTAAACCTTAAAAAAGTATTTTTAATAAGTATGTGATTTTATATTGTTAATGTTAAAGTATAAAACTTTATATATATTGTTTTTAATAAGTATGTGATTTTATATTTTTTTTATTTTAAAGTATACAACTTTATTGTATTAAAAATAATTCATTTTTATATTTAATAATATTTTAAATTTTATTTATTAATACGTTTTATTATTTATGTAGCAACACTATATTTCCCATTAGCACTTTTTCTTCCGGTTGAAAAATTCTAATAAGTGAGCCAATCTTGCAAACCTAGGTGGGCTAACTTATGTATGGATGTAAATTTGGGCTTAAACTAGGTTTGTATTTTGCAAGCTTGATTTTGACTTCACTAAAAATACATTTATACTGCCACAATTGATTATACCGATTTAAGGGCATCGATGAGATGAGTTGAATTGAGTTATTATTTAAAAATTTTTAAATTTTTTGTATAGCTTTATTTTTGGTTGGGTCAGTTTGATTTGTTATATTATTAATATTTATTTTTTATAATTAATAAAAAATTAAAAAATATTTTTATATTAATATTAATATTTATATATTTTATAATTAAGTTGAATGAAAAATATTTTTTTTAAATAGCTTTTAAAAAGAGTTGATAGTTTTAAGAAAATTTGTATTTTGCTTTAACAATATTTTGTAAAAATCTAAAAGATATTAATATCTTTACTGGTTAATTTGATATAATGATTTATATACAAGATTGTTTGGTACTTTATTTAATTAAATTAGCATCCAGTTAATTCATGATATTAATTCAATTAATTATTTTATTATTAATATAGATATTTAAAGTTTTTAATTAAGTTAGGTGACACAAAATCAATCAAACAAATTATCAAAGAATAAAAAATAAATAAAACATTAATAAAAACATGAATTAAAAATATTTATGTCTTGTAATATATATATTTTAATTTGTGTACATAGAACCCAGATTAATATTGGCTGCTTGCTGTGTCCGCAAGGCTCAGGATGAATCAGTGCACCCATGTGTTTCTTCCACGGTGCCTCCAGCGAAGGTGTTTGAAACGAGGTATGTTTGTGGGTCTGACCTTTTTCTGCAATTAACTATGCTTTCTAGCTTGACAGCTTTCGGAACCGGTTTCTGATACAAATTAAACGACCGGGAGCACCGGAGCTTTGTATGGCAGCATTTTGGCAGTGTTTGGTTTGATATATATCAACAAATCGAGATATTTCCGAAATGATAAAATAACCGTTAAAAACCCAAAAAAACGCAAAAGACGCCTTAAAATCTTTTTTTTTTTAATTTTTTATAAATACATTATGAAATTTTAGTTTTTTAATTTTTAAATTTATATTAAAAATCATACTGATCAAATACAATATTTTTATTAAATATTTATTACATATAATACTTATTTACTATTAAAATTATTTATTTTTTTACTATTATCTAATCAATTAAATCGATTGCACAAAAAAAACCTCACATATTTAAATTTTTATTTGATTTTTTAAACCTTGCATTTTGAATGACTTGGTATGACGAAATTCATTGCTTTCGTGATCATACCTTTAGTTGAGAAAAGCATGTAGTTATAATCATTCGTATATTTAATTATACTTATTTGTATATTTAGTTATACTTATTTATGTATTTAGCTATAATCATTCACATATTTAGTTATATTTATCTATACATTTAATTATAGTTACACATAGTTGGCTTTTAATGGTTCCTAGACAATCTAACGTGGAATTGTATCGGGGTATGCTCATATTTAACTATAAGGTACATTAACTTATTAATAGATGTACATATTACGTAATAGTCATATTGGAGGTCCAACTCATTAGCATAGTTGTATCTGACATTTGCGAACGATTAATGGCCGTAAGGTTTAACATAGATTCAATTTTAATATTCTGTACATTCATTTCTAGTCATCTATATATTTAGTTATAGTCATTCATAAATTTAGTTATTATTTTTTATACAGTAATTCGACATTTAATATAAATTTTTTATTTTTGTTAATTTTATATAGTAATTCAGGATTAAATATAGAATATTATTTAATTATTATTTTTTAAATGATAATTTAAAATTTAATATAAAATATTTTTATTTTTTATTATGTTTAAATAATTTAAAATAAAATATCTATTATTTTTAAATAATAATTCAAAAGTTAATATAAAATACTTTTATTTTTATTATATAATATATATTATATAATATTTATATATAATATATATTATTTTTAATTTTTCAAAATAATTTGAGATTTAATATAAATATTTTTATTTTTATATAATAATCTAAGATTTAATATAACATATTTTTTAATTTTTATTATTTTTAAATAATAATTCATAATTTAATGTAAAATATTTTTATTTTTTATTTTTATTATATATAATATTGATAATATTATATATTATATAATATATATTGTATATAATACATTATAATATATTATGTATATAATATACAATATATATTACTATATATTATATACAATACAAAAGGGAGAGTCGGCTCCTTTGTCAATATGTGGGGTGGGGTGGGGTGGGGGAGGAACATTATATGTTATATAATAATATGTAATAATATATAAATGTTTTTTAATTTTTAATTAGTAATTTAAAATTTAATATAAAATATTTTTTATTTTTTTAATAATAATTATTTTTAAATAATAATTTGAGATTTAATGTAAAATAGTATTAATTTTAAACAATACTTTTAATTTATAGATAATTCATATAATATATATTATATTTTACAATATATTTACATACGGGCCGGTTCCCTTACCTAAGCATGCCACTCTCTAATCATTGCTACATGAAAAAAAAAAACAATTGAAGAAAAATAAAATAAAAAATAAAAAAATAATTATAATCTTTTTATTAATAATTTTAATAATTATTATTTTTTATTTTACCTTTTTATAAGTATCAGTTTATTTCACATATTTTTTTTAATTATCCCAACATTGTACAGCAAAGCCTTGGAGTTGCTGCATCCCCATCAGCCAGCAGGAAATAGGTCACCCCACCGTGCTATCATAAATGTAATTTTAACTAGTCAGTGAAAGAAAATATACTTTAAAATTCTACCTCATCATTAGTTCAATGGAATTCAAATGGAGTCTTAATCAACAAATTAGACCTTCGATCCGATTTCACCTTAAACCAAAAACAAAAAGGCCGCAATTGGGCGAGATCGGGCCATGGCCATCACAGGTCTAAGACAAATGATGCAGTGTGTGGATCATAAGGTAGATTAAAACTTAGTGGACACTGTGGATTGCCAATTGTATTGCCACCTGGTTTGGCTGATGAGTATGAAGTTAAGGGAAGATTGACCTGTGAAATATTAGCGGTATAAATAATTAATAGCTGTATGGGGGAAGGATTAACCGATCGAGTTAAGTGACAGGATACTTATTTTAAGCTTAAGATGTCAAATCCTGCTACGTATCATCCACCCAGAATCCAAACATCTGCCCTTTGATGATGCTTTGATTGTTTATCAAGTCAGGTTTTTTTTTTTTTTTTTTTATGAGTGTTCTTTTTTATTCTTTTTCGACACCGAAGTGGTTTTCAAAAGAGTTGATTCTTCGATTAATGGCCAAAAATGTATATTTTTCTTTGATTAGCAATTGTATTTCACATTCGCTTTATCATAATGACCCATCACAATTTCGGTTTCTTTTTTCCAATTTTTACTTCCATAATTAGGAGGAGTAGAAAAATATTCTGCTTAAATTTATTTAATAATTTTAACTGTTTATATTTTTTTTCAAATATAAATAATGCAATTTTATTTTTTTCTAGTTAAAATTAAGTATTCATCTAATTAAAAATAAAATTATTTATATTTATTTTTAAAATTTTTATTATTCTCATAATTTGAACAAATAATTCACGTAAAAGAAATGATAAATAGTAATTTTAAAAATTGAATACTAAAGTAAAATGAAAAGGATCTGTTTACTAAATTTGGAAGAGGTTCAGCATGCTTGGTTGAGTTTAGTCTGTTTGTCTATCGTAAGGTAGCTAGTATCGTACCGTGAACATATTATTTTTATTCTGGTATAGGTGTATATCGGTATCAGTGTGTTTCGGTGTACTGTTTTAGGTTTATTAGAGTTTGAATAATTTTAATTTATATATATGAAAATATTTTCAAATATAAAATAAATAAGATTAAATAAATTTTATATATTAAATATTCATTAATTATATATAATGTTCTATAAAAAAAGCTTCATCAAATAAAAAAAAAATCAATATCAGTTAAGTAGTAAAGTTAAAATTTTTTAATAATCATTAAATTTATGAGTAATTTTATCTAAGATTCATCAAATTTATGAGTAATTATATATAATATTCATCAAATATAAGATCAATGTTGGTTTAACTTTTTTTTTGCAAGCTTATATTATGTATCGGTCGATACAGCTATTTTCGATCGGTACCAGCGAAACAAACTGGTACTGCCAGTACAGACCGAAATCAAGACCGAAACGAAATCAACTATCGTCGGTACCATTATATGTCAAAATCAATATATACTAACTGGTACAGTCGATACCGATACGATTCTGACTACACTGGTCTATCATCTCTTTTTCGCGGTCCCACCCACCACCCGGACATAAATGACAAATTGAGATAAAATGAGTAGCATTTTTCTCTTTCTTTTTCCTTGAAATGTATTAGATCTGTTAATTTAAATTCCATAAAATATATATTAACATAA
>JAQSVH010000002.1:1695311-1716472 GCA_029448705.1 Adansonia digitata | reverse complement strand
TAATTATTTACATACTCCTTTCATCCCATAAATCCTGTCTTAGTTCAAAATTTTCAATGTTGATATAATTGTTGATTGAAAATGACATCACGATCGATTTAAATGATACTAACTGAAATGATAAATTATCCAAAAATTAAATAAATTATTAATAATTAATGTAAAATCAATGATATTTTGTCTTTTATAATTTTTAATAATTTTCATAAGAAAGCTGCTCACTCCTAACCAAAAAAAAAAACCACATCTTATAGTAGTAAAAAGTACTACATAACTTTCTAAAAAAAAAATAACATCAAATTCTAATATATATTCAAAACTATTTCATTCATATCAAATATTAAATAACAAAGGAATATTGCTTATAATGTATAACAAAACAAATTAATTAAAAATAAGTTAAGTCCCATGTTCATTGACAACTTTATTTAGTATAAATTATCTTTCAAGTTTACCTAGTTAAAATCATTGTCCTATTTAAGGGAAATTTTTTTGGGAAGGACTGTATCCCCAGTGATTCATGGGATTTAATGAGGAAATTGGATCATTTCCCTTTAAAATCCATTTAAGTTTATTTTGCTTTTGTTACTTCCCATCAAAGATTTATATAATATATATATATATATATGCAATTGTCTTTTTTGCAAAAAGTTTTATACTTACCAATTAGATCCTAATTTAAAGAAAAAATCAAGAAGGAGGTGCAATTCTTGCTTTATAAATCTTATTCCGTTTATGATGAATGGTGAAGCTTCCCATTAGTTTTCAACTTGCCTAATGGTTAAAAAATAGTTAATATTTTCATAAATTAGTGACATGCACCATAGAGATGTCCTTAACCTTAAAGAGTCTGAAGTGATTAATTTAGGAATAGATTGATCAGATCAGTTTTTTTCACTAAGTACATGAGAAGTTGACGTGCTAAAAACCAAAAAGCAAAAGAAAAAAAAAAAAAAGAAAAGGGGGCTATGGAGACGAGGGAAAAATAAAACTTAAGAAAAAAAAATTGCATACGGTAATAAGCTAGAAATTTTGTTTCCAATGCTCAAAAAAAGTTATTGATAAAAAACTAGATCGAATCGGTTAGTTGAATCAATTCAACTGAGAATTAGTTAATGGTATAGCTCGGAATATATTAAAAACAATTAGTACGTAAATTCTTACAAATATAGGTTTAATCGGTAAAAAGTAAAAAAACTGAATTTGAATTATTTAACTACCTGTTTTTTTTTTATTTTTTTCAAAATTTCATTTGTAATTAATGAGATTTAATTCTCCAACTTCTTAGTTTTAGATTAAAGATTATGAATATTAAGAGAAAAAATTATTGAACCGACTAATCTAACATGTTAAATCAAAAACTGAAGATTTAACCAATTCGATCTCCGATTTAATTTTTTAAACCTCAAAAGAATTATACTTTTTACGAAATAAACCAAAAGCAAAAGCAGTGTTGAAAAAATGCATTGGATCTATTGGTAAGATCGATTCCATTGAAAATTATTTTTCTATCCGGTCCGATATATATTAAAGAATTTAACATTCAATGTATTGTTAGAAAACCAGTTCATCTAAAAAAACTGAATTAAATCTGTAAAAAAATTTAGTTTTTTGTTGTTTCAATTTTTTATTATTAAAATTATTTTCTTAAGTGATAAGATTTAAATTTTTTACCTCTTAATCATGTATTAAAAATATACTATAAGTCAAGTACAAATTTTTATTAAATAATTATTATATTTAATATTTTTTAATATCAAAATCACATATTTAATATTTAATATTTTATTAAATAATCTCTTTCAATCCGTTAAATCAATAATATGAAGATCACGTCGGTTTGACTTCAGTCAGTTTTTTATTCTTTTATTAAAGATGAAAATTGAAAGACTAATATGGATTGAAGTAATTTTGGGGTGTTTTTTTTTTTTTCAGTAAATTGATTTTAGAGTTTGCATTTTTTTTTAATTTAAGGTTATATTAAGTTTTAAATATTATTTTGAATTTCAAGTTATTCAAATTTATTTAACATTGCTTTAAGTTTGAATGAAATTTATAATAATTTGTATTCTATTTATTATTTTTAATTAATTAGACACACTTAAAAAATGAAAATTAAAAATAACTACTCTTATCAAATTAAGTTTTACAATATTTTAAATCTAAATTAATCCGAGTTTAGATCGTCAACTAAGTGAACTTACGGCGTCGTTTACAAGCTGAATTTCCTTCTTTCCCTGTTTTTTCCTTTTTTTTTTTTTTTTTTACAGTTGTTTTCTTCTTCATATGTTTATGATTCACTGTCTACAAATTCGATGGATCAAAAAAGAAAAGAAACAATGAGAGAGAGAGAGAGAGAGAGAGAGAGAGAGAGAGAGAGATGCATCTACGGTCAACGGCTAGAATAAGAGCTTTATTAAGACTGTAGCGACTCTTCAATTAAAATTTAAAATGATCAAAATATATTTAATTTTAAAAATAATATTTAAGTGTATAATGATTAGTTAATTTAAATATAATATTTTATTTATCGTTTTTAGTGAGAATAATATACACATGAAATTGAAAAAAAAAATTAAGGGCTGTGGCCACTCATGCTCCTAAAAGATCGGCCCTGCATTCAGAGCCACAGGGACTCGATCGAATGAAATCAGTGAAACAATCTTCTGCTTTCCCAAGGACCCCAAGCAACCAACAAAAACTCTTAAATGACTAAGAATCTGCATCATCGTGTAGATTCTGCTGAGAAGTTCCCAAATACGTATGCTCAGACAGGGATTGAGTGTCACACATGAATGTATAAATAAAAAAAATCTACAAAACATAGTTCCTGATAACCCAATAATTAACCACAATAAAAAAAATTAGCTCTTTCAATTGCAGTACTATTACTTAATGTTATTCTACGGAGGAGGCCTTTCGCAATGCAATAACATGTTGAACTACCTCATCATGGCAGTTCAACAGGATGAACAATTTGGTCAATAGCATCCTAAACAAGCAATGCCAACAATGGAAGAACGCTACCTAAGCAAAACTTAAAGCCCTTAATTGGATAAAGTCACTGCCTTAAATAAGCACAAACAAACTGCAGGAAAAGCAATAAAATTGTTAGCCAAGAGGCATTATATCAATGTTTGGAAAACCAAAGACAATATCATTGGTCATGGGCAGGAATGGTAGCTGGAACTTTCCCCCAATCACCAATTTCCTCCCAGCCCTGACCATCCAAGAAACACAACTGCTAGCACGTCAATCATTTGCCACCATTTTCAACATTCATATGTTGCTAAATAGGGCATTCAATCAAAAGCTGACCTAGCTATAATTAGTCAAGACAAATTTATAAAAAAAATATATGATCACTATGTATAGTTTCCAAGGAATCCAACAAACTAAAAGGTTAATCCAAATCCTACCTATTATGGAAACACTGAGTCGTTGATTCACTTGATCAGTGGCTTGGGTTCCAGCAACAGAGAATAGGAAGCCAGAAACTGATTAAGGAAAATTGATCAAATGTCATAGGACTTCCCCAGACATGGAACTACAGGCAATCATTGAAGTTTAACCCAAGAAAACGTAGGTGACAGTGGCCAAAGTTCCACCCTAATCTCCTAGTGTATCTTGTGCCATTGTCCTTATGGAAATAGCCTAGAGTTCACTCTCTTCTTTCTTCGCAAACGAACGTTTATTTCAATTTGTAAAAGTGCTTCAAATTCAATTAGCAGAAACGCCCAGCAAATTATGGAGGATATTGAACTTGGAAGCACACCCTGCAATGTAAAAAAGAAGTAGCTGCATGAATGGACTGTAAATGAGAAAAAAAAAATCTCAAATATCTTGGAAGTGGACCACATTTGAATTTACAGATTTTTGCTTGTTGAACCTCACATGAAGTTAGCTACATGGGACCATGTAAAATATTTTTATTATTATTTACTATTCTTCATTTCCTGCAGTCGTTCAATGTAGGGTATTGGGATGCTCAATGTTGCCCCCACCTTGGGCATTGAAGCCATGTTCTTGTAGAAAATCATCTCTCAATTTTTCTGTCTTAAAATCATGCACCTACTCAATTCAATTTCTTTCTTGCACTTGATTTACCTTAGTAATTCTATAGAAGCATGTAAAATTCAAGCTCGAAACTATATTCTCTTTTGCTCTTATACCTTTGGGTGGAGTAGGGACGTTGCATACAATTATTATCAAGTATACTTACCATAAAATTATTTTAATTTTAGAAATAAAATTAAAAATTTATCATATACCTTATTCATTTTTTATTATTTTTAAAATATACATTAAAAATATATAATAATTTTTTAAATCTACTTATATAATTAAAAATTTTCATTACTAATATACATGAAAATGATTCCGTTAAATAAGTGATAGGCTAAAGATTTTATCATCGAAAAAAGTCTACCGATCTTATCCAATTACCTTATAGTCAAACTAGGCCAACCCTAAAAAACATAGTAACATGACCTGGGTACGGCAATTATGGACCTGGAAATTTTGGTCGACCAAGAAAATGGGCCAGAACCTAATGTTTTGATCATGTCACAGACCCGAGCTTGACATTTAGCATTTCATAATAATATTGAATATGATTATATTAATATATTATAAAAATAATTAAAATATAATATAAATATAAATAAATAAATATTTTAAAATTTATATAATATAAATTATTTATATATTTATATTTATATAAATAAAAAATATTTTAAATATGATTATAATTAAAAAATTATATAAATATGATATAAATATATAAATTATTAAATTTAATTGAGATGATTTTTAGATTTTCTTCTTTTGCCCAGAGAGTATGTCCCTAATTCAGAGGCTAAAATTTTCAAAGGTACAATTAAAGTTTTAGTTGATGTTGGAATGTCATTATCCTTTTGCCAACAATTTGTCAACAAGGCACAAGGGAAATGACTTGGTAGGATTAACAGGGTAATGGGCTGGAGATAAATTGGAGGGTGGCAAAATACACCAAAAGAGAGAAGATCAAGAAGAAGAAGCCAAAGGAATATATGCAAATGTATAGTGTTTAAAAAAATTTAGATCAAGAATTAAATAAATAAAATTTTTTATTAATAATTTAATTTTTTTGATCAGTTAAATAAATATTAAATATAATAAATATTTAATTTAAATGTGTATTTTGCTAAATGATATAATTTTACTATAAATTCAAAAAGTTAAAAATTTAAATTTTATTACATATAATATTTTTAAAAAAATTAAAAATAAGTTTAAAATTGATTTTTTTCAAATATTTTTTGGTTATTACCAATTCTACCAGCTTTTTATTAGTTCAAAAAATTTTTAATTTTATGATATGTACTGATCAAATAAATAAATAATTTTTAATTCAGACAACTGGATCAACTGAGTCTATTTTTTTTCTAACACTAAAACTAAGAACCTTCTTAAGAATAAAAAGTTAATTATAAATTATAAATTTTAAAATTATTTTTTAAAAAAATATTATACAAAATAATCGGGTTAATAAATCATGTTCATGCAAGCTATGTTTTACCATGTATCACGGCTTGTTTTTGCGGTCCCCTTGACCTTGAAACTCAAGTTTCTTAGCAGGTGGACTGTAAATGACCCGTCCGCCCCCCACCCCAAGGCGCAATAAATGCCACTAAAACTCCCACCCACACGTGCATGCATCACCACAGCTGTTTCAGCGTGGCTTTTATTTTTTATTCTTTCAATTTTTTGGGGAAAAATTAAAAAAAAAAAATTGCTATAAAGGAGGTTTCTAGATAAGGGAAAAGTACTACAAAAAACTTTAAACATAAAATAAGAGCAAGATAAAAATAATTTTTAATTATTTTTAATTAATTATATTAAAAATAAATATTATTTTTAATTTAATAGTCTCAAATTTTTTCAAAAATATAATTTTAAAAAATAATTATTAGATATAATTTTTTATATTTAAAAATTATTAATTATCTTCGATTTTTTAAATTTTGTAGTGAAATTTTAAATGTCAAGATTCGAATATCAAATCTTGGTAGATATCACCTCTTATAATTAGCTATATGAATCAACTAAAATAAATTTTAAGCTTAAAATTTCTTTTATTTTAAATAAAAAATTTAAATTTATCTTTTTAATCTGCGATAATATTATATATATATATATACACAATAAGATTTTAGTTTTGGAATTTGATAAATAATCTGATACGGTTTGATTTAGTTGATAAAAATAGAATACTTTAAGGGTTAAGTTTAATTTTTGTTATCAGTGATCTCTCTTGATTGACTAATTATAAATTTAATATAATTCTTAGTTGAAATATGCAGCATATCTTAATTCATAAATGAAATAACCTCACCTCACCTAAATTAAAAAAAAAAAAAAAAAGCAATAAACTTTGGCATTTGATATCAAGTGAAATATCAAAGCCCAAGAGGTATTAGTGAATTGTTGATCATTGAGATTAATGTAAGCCATTGAACTAAAATCAAAAGATATAATAATTCCATTGTCTCAAAGAACTTAAGAACAATAGCAAAAAGTTGAATTTGGAGCGTAGTTGGTTGTCAATTAAAACCAATACAAAGGTTAATGGAAACTCTTTTTAAGTTGGAAATTTCCTACCAAAAACAATGGCCATTTGTCACTCGTGAATGTGATTTTGGTAAATCCCACTAACTTCTAATCATGGTTATAGAGACCACCAGCCGTAATTAGTGGATTAAAAGTGCCTTTTGTCTTACAAGTTATTAGTTACCAATTAGACCTAAACCAAGAAAAAATTTGTACATATGCACCAATGAAATCCCTAAAACATGAAAGAGTTTCAGACTGGCACAGGGAAAAAAATAAAGATATTTTATAATTCGAATTGATAAGAATTATTATTTATATATATTTTTATTTAAATTTAATTATAATTTATAAATATTAATATAAAATAATTTTTTATATTATTTTAAATAGTGACATAATTTTTAGGGTCGGTCAAAACCTAGATAAGGAAAAGAAAGAAAAAAACACTTTTGAGCTTAGGTCCACCCTGATCTATTAATACTTATAAATGAGATTGTGCATTCAGTTGTATCAGTTAATAAATTAAATTAGATAAATATTAACCAAATTAATCAATAATTTATTTTGTAATTATTAAACTAATTGAATTAAAAAAATAATAATAATTTTCATCGATCGAAATTATTTTCATTAATTTATTTCGTTTTCAATTAACCAAATTTTTAGTCACTTTCTATAACAACTTAAATACCAACATAAGCAATACTGTCAACCTTTAATACCTGATTTTACATGACTTAACAAGCAATACATACAGCCAACTTTTAATAACATAGCTACTAATGTCAAAAAGATGGTATCATAAAAAGTCTGAAAAATGATATTAAACATCGATAATGAAATTTTTAAACCCTTGGAAATATATTTACGATTTTTTTTCTTAGCTGTAAATAATTAAGAATAATTAAAGAAAATTATTTATATTGATATAAGTGAAGTGGATCATCAAATATGTTTCCAAAATTTAAAAATTTCAATGCACGAAATAATAATTATTCAGACTTTGAAACAAAGTCCTATTAATCTTTCAATTTTTTTTGTAAAGGATGTGTTGAAAAAAAAGAAGACAATGTTGTTAAATCTTCGGAGGAGGCAAGATTATTTCGCCATTCTTCATCACTAGCATTAAGCTTAAGACCAGTAAAGCTAGTGCAGAACGTCATAGGCCTGAACATTTTAGCTAGCAGAGCAAGATTGCATCTTATAATAATAATAATAATAGTAACAACAACAATGAGGGTCAGAACACTAATTTGGTGCATGAAAGAAATGTGGAACTTGGCTTTATCCTCCGCCTTTTATGAAGAATTATGGATTCTTTGTTCCTTTCATGCTATCCATTTTCTAAGGTTGATTTTAATGATTTGATTATAGAAAACTTGTCTGATAATTTCGGCTCTCTAATTTCGTAGGTAATATATAAATTTCGTCACTGATAATCTGAAATTTTGTTGAAAATAATTCCGCCGCTAAATGTTCTTTGCTGTATTGTTATTTCAAATAGTTGAACGTGTTGATGGCCCGGAACAACTAGGTTTGTTTGACAATGTGAAAATTTAAACCTAGACACAAGTTCAGTTTGTCAATACATATCATATCTATTATTGTATTAATAAAATATTATATAAATATTTTAAAATTTTTAATATATTTCATAATTAAAATTATATTATTTATTATAATATAATAAAATTCTCAATTTGAACTTGGTTGGCCTGGATATGAAATTTTTTATTCGAGGTTCGGATCAAGTGGGGTCAAGCTCAAGGGATAATGGTTATTTAATTAAAAGTTCTTATAGAGATGTTCATGAGCTAACTAAGCTTGAATACAAAAAAAAAAAAAAAAAAATTGCTTACCTCAACTTGGCCTACCCCAAAAGCTTTACTTACTATTGAAAATATATTAAAATATTGCATCTTATAATAAAAAATTTGATTATATTTTTTCCATTTCGAAATTAGCTAAAGCCATGGATTGAAAAATGGGATCGGATCAATTGATTAAACTGTTTTAATTAAGAATCAACTGGTGATTAGAATTGCTTAGTAATTGAACTATTACAAAACCAATTCAACCGATAAAAACCTAGATTGAACAGCTAAAAAATATATTTTACTTGTACTTTACTTTTTTAATTTTATTTGTAATTAATAAAATTTAAATCTTTAATCTCTTAATTGTATATCAAAGAGCTAAATATTTTTTTAATTATTAAATATATTTAATATTTATTTGACATTACACTTAATATTTAAATGCTATAAAAATTATTTTATCAATTGAATCGAAAATTAAAAATCTCAACACTACCTCTAATTTGGTTTTTTAACCTTGGCCAGGGCCTGGTGAACTCCTCCAACATTAGGTAAAAATTGAGAATTAGTCCAAATAAAACAGTTCTTTGAATGTGGATTATATTTTATGTAATATGGATGGTTTTTATTAGTACTCATATATTTTAAATTCTTATTTAATAGAAAACAATTGCTTTCCAACATTAGTTTATAATTATGCGATATTTACATAGAAAGACATCTGCAATCAAAATGACTACATGCACGCTAGACATGCTCAAGGATCGGGTTATCCGTCCAAGCTCGAAGGTTCGCTTAAAATTTGGGAGGATTTGGACAAATATAATAGGCTCGAAAAATGGGCTTGAAAAAAAAAAGCCCGATTTAAAAAATGAGCCGAGCCTTGGGCTTGACTTTCAAAGCCCGAGCCTGGCTCGGCCCGGCCCATTTTACTATTATATTATAAATATTTATTTTATATTTTATATATTATATAATTTTTATCATATAAATAATACATATATATATAATATTATAGTGTAAACTTTAAAAGCTAAGTTAAATTATTTATATTTATAAACTTAATAAAAGAAAATTATTAAATTTATAAAAATTAAATTTAAAAAAATATATTTAAAAAAATTATAAAAAAATATAATATGAGTGAGCCTAAACGAGCTTGGACTATCTATTTACAAATATGGGCGAGCTTGGGCAAAATTTGATGCCCATATTTTGGGCCGGGCCAGGCTTGGGTAAGCACATTTAATGTTAATACCATGCTCAAGCCCGATACGAATTCGACCCGGCCCAGCCCACGAGCAGGTCTAATGCATGGTATAATCCCTAAGTTTTCCTTTTCTTTTTTTTTACATATGAAACATATATGAAGAAAAACAGGGATAAAATGTTAAATTTCAACCATCTTTAAAAAAAATAAAAACTGATAAATAAAGTGTAAGTTGCTTAAATTTAATTATTTTTTAAACAAATTTAATATTTCAAGTAATAATTTCTTATTTTACTAAGAATGAACAAAACAATTTTAGTTATTATAAAAAAAAAAAGTATTTTGAGATGACAAGGAAAAAAAAATGTAAACTCAATTCTTTTAAACAAGATACATGCACTAACAATTGCATAGAGGAATCAAGAGTTAAATGTAAACCATAATCCAGAAAAATAATGGAGCATACCGACAATCAAATTCAACACTTTAAGATTTTGAACACGGTTCTCACCTTTAAAAAAATGTATCTAATCATAAGACAAAAGCACCATGGTTTAAACCTTGATCAGTTGATTATTCTTTCTGTCATCAAAATATTTTTGGGTAATTTTCGTTCCAAATCACTGAACTTAGTATTTATTTTTATGTGAGTCACAAATCTTTAATATTATCAAATTATATCATCTATTAATTAGGTTACTCACATTAATTTTGTTAAGTAGTTCTAATGAAAAAAGTGATTCAGTATACATGTATGATGTATTTTTTACATCTCATTAATGTAATGTTTGTAGATATATATCATGTACGCATACTAAGTTAATTTTTCTTATAATTATTTAGTGAAGTTAATGTGAGTGTTTTAATTTATTAATAATAAAAGTTCAATGATATAATTTAATGAAATTAAAATTTTTTGACCTATGTAAAAGTTAATGTTAAGTTTAACAACTCTTAAATGTAAATTAGCTAAACTTTTTCGATGAAAACTCTGAATAAATGTATTTGCATAATCCTAATAGACAGAGAGATTATTAATTTAAGTATATCTTTATCTTTAATTTAGAATGTTTATAGTATCCAAACAAACGATTAAGATTTATTTATCATTAAAGGACAAATATTAATTTATTACTAAATAAATTAAATAATCATTATATCAATTATCTTAAAAAAATAATTAATCATTAATCATAATTGATAATTATTTTTAAATATCGGATCATTATCTTATATTAAATTATTCTAAATAAATTTGGACTTAATTTGATAGCAAAACATGGACCATAAAAGGTCCTTTCACTTAGATTAAACCCTTTCTACGTTTGGTGCTATTTATTCAAGGTGCAAGAAATTTGAAAGAAAAGTGACTAAGGCATGAAATTAGATGGGTTTTAAAGATGTTAAATTTTGATTAAAAAAACATATTAAATAAAAAAATATATATTGGGAAAACTTTTTGGAAAATATACTAAATACAAAGGTAGTGAGGAAATAGGGGTTGGATTTTGTTAAGGAAGTCTTTGGTGAGCTCTTTTTTAGTGATTTTTCCATAAAGTTTTTATCAGCTACAAAAAATAACGGTTCATCATTTTATATTTCCAGATTTGTTGCGAAAGTACTTAAAACTTTTAATAATATAAGAATAATATGTAATTTTAAAAGAAAATATTTAAAATAAAATTTAAACAATTTTCTTATCAATCAAAAGGTAAAATAAATTATAAGATATGTAATGATAGTAGATTTGTCGAAAGGTTGGATAGTTCTGTTGACTTGAGAAGCTTAGCTTCGGCTTTGATTTTATTGTTTCGGCCACCCCAAAATAATATTTTTTAATTAAAATATTATATTTTATCTAAATTTAATTATAAAATATATAAATAATAATATAATAATATTTTTAAATATCTTTTAATAAAATAAATAGTGATTCGTGTGAGCAGTTGGACCAAGCCAAATATGAGTGTGATATTAGAGTTCATATTTTTTTCAGGCCGTGATTCAGTTTAGCATAAGAATACCGCTAAATGATAGTATTAAAAAATTAAGAATATGTAATTCAAAAAGATATAAAATAAAAATTATATAATTTTCTTATCATCCATTAAAAAGGATAAGAAATTAAGTAATTTAATGGAAAAAAAAATTAATGATATGGCATGATAAAACTTTAGAAGCTCATTGAAAGGAGCTTCCCCTTTCCCTCCAACCCACCCCCCAACTCCCCCTTTTATTTATTAATTGAAAGGAATATATGAAAATGTCAAGCGTTTTTCTTTTTTAAATAGAAAAAACAAAACAGAGAGGATTGATTGAAGAGGACTTCACGTTATGAATAGTCATACTCCCAAATCTAAGAACTAAAAAGTTTCTCCACTGTTCCACGTCACACTAAAACCTTTCCTTATGGCTTTCTCCTAAAATTACTTTGTGGTCCCAGTTAGTCCTTCCATCAAGTACTAATTAGATCCAATTAACGAATTGCGTTAAATTTTTATATTTAATTAATTATTTTTATAAAAATTCAAAAAATTATTATAAAATTACTTTTTTTATTTTTAAATTTTTAAAATTTTAATTAATATTTATAAGCATCAAGGTAACTTTTTTCCTTATTAATTTATTAGAGGTATTCATCATTTATAATTTATAAAAATATTTACAGGTCGAGTCAGTCCTAAACTTCATTTTATTTCTTTACCCAAAGTGTGGATCGAATTGATTCAAATCGGTTTAAAAAATTTACATAATTATTAAAAATAATATTAAAAATTTATATTTATATTAATATTTATAATTTAATTTAAATACAAAGATACATCATATCTCGGCTAACATTTATATAATATTCAATTTTCATGCTTTAGTTTTTTTTCTTTTTTTCCATTATCGATTTATATGCGTGTTATTTTTGCCAAGTAAAATTGATAGATAGTAACAATAAACACTTATTTTTTCTGTTAGCTTATAAAGTTAAAATAATGAATTTAATATTTTCAAACAAAATACAAAAATAATAAATAAATTTTATTTTAACAAGATGTGAATTAAATAATTATTTTTGGTGATTGGATTAGTGCAAGAGAAAAATAACAATGCCATCAAATATTATAAATGCAAAAATCAAGTATTCACACAAATAACTTCGAGTAAATCTTTTCAATTTTATAAGTAAACTAGAAATAAACCCCACTTCGCTGGGGTTTCTATTTTTTTAATAAATTTCAATTAATTATTAATAAAAATTAATTTTAAATTAAATTTTGTATTTAGAATAGAATATATATTTAAATCAATTTACGAGTTAATATATAGAGTAATCACTTTAAATATATTATTTAAAAATAAATTAAAAATAATTAATAAAATAAATTTATTTTTTAACTTTTTTCTAAAGCAAGTCAAAAACAAATCCTAAATCTATACAAAACAATTGTTTTAAATATATTATTTAAAATAAAAATAAAAATAAAAAATTACTAAAATAAATATTTATTTTATTTTCTTCTCGAGTAGATTAGATGCAAATTCTAAATTGATCCACAAAACAAACTTTTTAAAATAAATTATTTAAAAATAATTAATAAAAAAATTTTTAATTTTTTTCTGAATAGGTTTGATACGGATATTAAATCAATTTACAAATTAATCTACAAATCAATCTTTTAAATAAATCATTTAGAAATTAAATAAATATGTTTTTAATATTAAATAAAATTGATCAATTAATAAAATAATTTTCTAAATTTTTTCCAAGATTGTCAAGTATGTATCATACATTAACCTATATGTCATGTACGAAATAATTTTTTTAAATATATTATTTAAAAATAAATAAAAATAAAATCTTAAATAAAAAACTAAAAAATTAATAAAATAAATTTCTTTTAATGTTTTACCAAACAATCAAGTACAAATTTTAAATGGACTTTGTGAATTACCATGTAAATTAATTATTTTAAATACATTATTTAAAAATAAAATAAAATTTTAAATATAAAAAATTAAAAATAATTAATAAAATAAATTTTTTGAACGAATCAATTATTGATTCTAAATCGACTCGTAAAACACTCTTTTAAATACTTAATAATTTAAAATAAAATAAAAAATTTAAAAATAATTAATAAAATAATTTTTTATTTTTTCCATTGAATTGAAGGTAAATATTAAGATTATCTATTAGTTCACGTGCAAATAAACTCTTTTAATATATGCCTTTAAAACAAAAATTTTAAATAAAATAAAAAACATTAAAATTTTAAAAAATAAAAGCCTGCCATGTTGTGGCGGCCTATTACCCCACTACGGGAGGTTTTTTTATCTATAAATATAGATTAAAGAACAAACCAAATTATTTTATAAGTGAATTTTTTTTATCAAAGTTGGCACAAAAATAAATTTGATAATTTTAGATAATATACAAAAATTTAGTACCAACATAATATATGTGATAAACATGAAAGCAGTGAAATAAGTATTGTTTAAACAAGTTTAACATAATTAATAAAAACATATTTAATATATATATTATATTAATATTTAAGATTTTGACATATTGATTAATTTTTAATATACAATTGATAAAAAATAAATACAACATAAATGTATAAATTGCTGTTCCATACTAATGTTTAAAAAATCAAACTAAAGATTAAACCGGTGAGACTGTTAGATCATTGATTCAATGGGTTCGATCAATTAAACTATTGAATCATATTGTGTAGATAAAAAATTTTAATTTTAAATAAGTACTAAATATAATAAATATTTAAAAAATAATATATATTTAGTTAAATGATATAATTTTTAATATAGATTTAACGGGTTAAAAATTTAAATCTCATTAAATAATTTTTTAGTATAGAATATAACATATAAATTAAAATTCAATTTTTTAAGTTTTTTTTTGGTTTTTAATTGATTTTTTAATAATTCAATTAATTTTTTACCAATTTCCTAAATTATGAATTTTATGATTTATGTTAGATCGAACTAGATATCAATTATCTATTCAATTAATTTTATTGACCGATTCAATCAAATTTTTTTAACATTAACCTACACTACAAAGCCAAAAATAATTAAATATAATTAAAATTAAATTCGGATACATTCAACCGTAAAAAAAAATTGTGTATATAATTTTTATTACAGGGTAAGTAATTGAGTATTAATTGAATTGTCCTTTCTTTTTCACGTATTTATGCGTGCTTGCTTGGCATTTGTATAATCATTATTTATAGATAAAAAATTTAAAATAATTAAGAACTTGTCACTTCAATTTAATTAAAGTAAAGAATTACATTTTTTTTATTAATTTGGAACTGTTGTTTTCCTCTTGTAACGTACTCATTGAAATTATTCAATCCTAAAATAAAACGGTCTAATTGTTGAAAAAAAAATATTGTTTATTTCAACTTTAGTCAGTTTGTTGACCAATTTGTCCCCTCCCCCTACCAACAATAATCTTATCCACTTTTTTTTTTCACCATACAGTAAAATAGATAAAAGAAATAAACTCTTTTTTCAAAAATTGACCCCACTTTTTTTTTTAATACAGAATGGAACCCACATTTTACCCGAAGGGCAAATTTGTCCAGAAAAAAGTTTATATATTTTTGGCCATAATTAGTGGTGCTCCTCCATTCTTTCGCCGACGGTGGTGGCGCCTTGGCCCCACGCGGTTGACGACAGGCGCGCGAGATTAAAAATAAAAAAAATTATATATATATAGTTTTTTTTTTTACTTATTTAGACCGTTGATCACGGACCAATAGTAATGACAAATCTCCACCGTTTGATCAAAAACCAACAAACAATTACAACCGTTGGTTTAGCCCTTGCTGATTCTCGAAAACGGTAAATTAAGTTTATTAAAATAAATTAAAAAAAAAGGAAAAATGTTTTTCTTTTATTTAAGAAGCTAAAAATAAACAGACATCCTCTGAAAGCAAACTGCTGCTATTGTTGTTCTTGCCTTGGCCTCCTTCCTTTCTGGTTTCTGGGTTCTTTTCTTTGTCTTCTTCTGGGGTTTTTGGCCTTCTTTTTTTTCCTTTTTTTAAGGGCTTTTGATTTCTTCTGATGGTTGTACTTAAACGAAATAGAAAACAAAAGACAAATTCGATAGATAGATAGATAGATGTAATTTGTGAAACTCGAAGGCCAAGGGCGTGAATTTTGAAGCAGAATTTTGGAGATTTTTTGTTATGATTTTTTCCATTTAAAGAAGCTGATAGATTATTGGTTGAACGTTCTTGTCAAACAAGGTGATACTTACTTTGGAAAAAAAATTCTTCATTTATATTAATGTTATTATTATTCATTGTTAATTAAAACTTACAGAATTTCCATTTGGGCTTTTGCAGAAGAGTTTTTCCTGTGAGAGGCTGGCGTTAATGACAAGGTTGTCGAAGGAAGTAATAATTGCTGCTTAGTAGAAAGTAAACAAACGAAAAGGAAGCGATCCCAGTTTGGAGTATGCAAAAGATTTTTACTTCCTAGAAAATAGAAGTTGATTTTGGGGGTTATTGGTGTTTGATAATGTCGTCGAATACTTCATCAGAGATGCAAGAACCGAGCATCGACACAGATAAGTTGAGTTACGAAATCTTTTCGATTTTGGAAAGTAAATTTTTGTTTGGGTACGATGATCATCAGAAGCTATGGATTCCGAAGCCGATCTCTCCAGCTTCTGAACCGATGGAGCCGCCGTTGTTTCAGTCGGGTGATGAGAATTCCCTTTCAGCTATCAAGAACCAGAGGGGTAAAATCTGTATTTTGAGTATCGATAGCGGTGGCATGAGAGGGATTCTTTGCGGGAAAGCCTTGGCTTATCTCGAGCACGCCTTGAAATCCAAGTCGGGTAATCCGAATGCTCGAATCGCCGATTTTTTTGACGTCGCCGCCGGTTCTGGCGTTGGTGGTATCTTCACCGCCATGCTTTTTGCCACCAAAGATAGCAGCCGCCCGATTTTCACTGCTGAGGAGACGTGGCGGTTCCTTGCCGAGAACGGGAAGCGGATATACCGGTCCGGGCGGGGTAAAAACGGCGGCATCTTGAAGAAGATTTTAAAAAACGGTTCGACCGGCTCCAGTTCAACCGGTTTGGAGAAGGCGATGAAGGAGGCCTTCACGGCTGACGGAAGGAGTTTGACGTTGAAGGATACTCTTAAACCGGTCTTGATCCCCTGTTACGATCTTTCCAGCACCGCCCCGTTTCTCTTTTCCCGGGCTGACGCCTTCGAGACGGATAGTTTCGATTTCCCATTATGGGAGGTCTGTCGGGCCACGTCATCCGAACCGGGTTTATTCGAACCGGTTTTGATGCGGTCCATAGATGCTCAGACCAGCTGCGTGGCTGTCGATGGTGGTTTAGCCATGAGCAACCCAACGGCAGCGGCAATCACCCACGTATTGCACAATAAACAGGAGTTTCCTTTCGTTAGAGGGGTCGAGGATTTATTGGTTTTGTCACTGGGGACCGGTCAGCTACTCGAGATTAGCTACGAATACGAGCAAGTCAAGAACTGGAGGGTCAAGGATTGGGCCAAACCCATGGCTCGAATATCCGGTGACGGTTCAGCCGACTCGGTGGACCAAGCCGTGGCCATGGCGTTTGGACAAAGCAGGAGCAGTAATTACGTACGAATTCAGGTATTATTTCAGGGACAAAAAACCTTTATAGTATTTATTTTTGTTACGTGCAAGTAATAGTATTATAACCCAACATTTTTATGATAGGGAGTTGAAACATTTGTGATTGTCTTTAGCAGTCTCTGTTTTTTTTTTTTTTTTTGGTCATTTCCAATGAGAAAAAAAGAAAAGAAAAGAGGGACAATGGAAGCCAGGCTGGTAGGAGCAAAGGGTCTTGTCTTTCGCACATTTGGAATTCTTGAATAAATAGGTTCAAATGTTGGTAATGTTTGTTTATGACCTCGGACAATGGGGTCGTCGGTGGTTGGTATTTTCCAATTTTTCTTTGGAAAATGTTACCGGTAAAGGGCGCCGATAGTTTCATTAATTATGGTCGAATATAGTGAATATTAATTATAAAAAGAATTAAAATTTATCGTATGTCCAATTTGGGGAAATGGGTAAAATTGATTACCCCAGTCTCATGATTCTCTTGGTCTTTAGTCCTGAAGAAGAGTAATTAATCTTAGGTTGGTTTTATATTAGAGTTCAATAGGTATACAAGTATTCATACTGTGTAAATAAAATTAGTATGAACTTTGATATTTAATATACGAGCCAGCGCTAATTATATTAGCTATTTGTCACTAAGGATACTGACCCTCCCTAGAGTAAGGGAGGACGTCATAATTTTAAAAGAGGAGAAACTCATGTGATTGCGTGTTAAAATTCACCAGCGGTTTTTCTTTTTAACAAAACCTTGAACCTAGTCAAAGTCAAACACTGCTTTTTTGGTCGGCTGTGGTGGTTTGGCGTGTCACGTGATAGTTTTGGGGTTTTGGGCATGTTTTGCCTTGGCAAATTCCTAAAACAGGTTCCCCCCCCCTTACCCCTAGACCAATTGATGTTCAGGTTATTTTAGTTAAACTAGAGTTCCATTGCATGCTGCAACTGTCTTTCAAGTTGTGTGTTTCTTGGTCAAATTTGTCAGTTCTACTTTGAACTGCCACCTAAAGCAGCCGTTGAATTGTTCTAAGAGAAAAGAGATTCTTTTGGTCAAAGAGAATTCTTTCAGTTTTCCCCAATCATTTTCCCGTAATTCAATCCATTAGGAAAAGCTTTTTGTTTTTTTTATTTTTTAAGCTGGGGGATTTGGTTCATTCCTCCAAGTTCTTGAATAATTATGGGGTATGTCTTCAAACACTTTTGGAAAAAACCTTCCATTTGATGCCTGTGGGGAGGGGATATCTTGCCTTGTTTGTTAGAACAAAGCTTTGCTTAATAGTGTGGGACATCATTGAGTAGATCAGAAAATGCCGTTCATGATTCATGTCCCCTGTATTAGGTAAAGTCTGGTAAACATGCCCTTCTATAATTAGCTTAGCCTGATTTTGGTAATATCAGTACTTTCTGGCACTGATATTCACTGTTAATAATCACTGTAATTCATCATGATTTTTAAGAAAAAAGTTGGTAGGAGGAGTAAGTTTCCTCTAGTTTGGATTTTCACCCGAAGGACCAAGAAATTTAGTGGTCGTATATAGTCGTCCTTTTTTCGAGGGGGGGGGGGGGGCAGGTTTAGGGTGAAAGTGGGGAAAAAAACATTCAGGTTTAGGTCCCATTTAAATGAATCCACTAAAAGGGTTTAAAGGTTTGGTCACTGATTAAATAATTCTCTTTAGTGATTATATTTGTATCCGATACTAACTCTGAGTTTAGGAAATATAGACGTAGACAGAAACTATGATTTATGGGGACCCTTTGATTAATTTACTATGTTTGTTGGCTGAAATTTCCTTACATTGAATCATGGACTCGCCATTGCTTCTCTGCAATCATTTTTTTTTTAATTTATTTTGCAATCAATTTTGGGTGTGACAGGCAAATGGGTCCAGTTTAGGGCGGTGTGGGCCTAATGTAGACACGGACCCCAGCCCCAGCAATGTAAAGATGCTGATAGGAATAGCCGAAGAAATGCTGAAGCAGAAAAATGTTGAATCAGTCCTGTTTGGGGGTAAAAGGCTTGGACAACAGAGCAATTTCGAGAAGCTTGACTGGTTTGCCGGTGAACTCGTGCTTGAACATCAGCGCCGGAGTTGTAGGATTGCCCCCACCGTCGCTTTCAAGCAAGCTAACCCTAAGACCTAACAAGAAATTTTCTCAAGGAAATTTGTACCAAACTCTAAACCCAAAATATATATATATAATTTATGCTTTTTTTTTTTTTTTACAAATGTATGCTTTTTCATTTTTTTTAACAAATGGGTTTTAGTTTAACTATTGGAGAAGCGATTGTAGATACTGATATTTAAATTTTAAATTTATTGAATATCACTTTTAAAAAATAATTATACAAGTTAAATTAGTAATTAAAAATTTCCTAATTTTTTTTACGGCAATCTAAATTCAATTATAAAAGAAGGGTATAGATATTGATATTTTGAATTTTGAATTAGTATTTTAAATTTTAAATTAATTAAATATTAATTTTTTAAATGTTGCGGGATGAATTTGTTTTAAATTCTTCTATATATATATATATTTATGCTGCTACTAATATTTTTCAATGTGACTATTTTTAATGTTCGTTCAAAGAAAGCATTATAAGTGGACCAACCTTTCGTTAATGAACATGATCAAATAAGGACATTTGGATCATGTTTTGTTAGGAAGAAGCTGACATTTTTTATGTTAGAAGGTTGTAAAAAGAGATTTAAAAAGCCTAATTGATTTTGTCAAACATAATAAAGTTTCTCTCTTTCATTTTCTTTTTTTTTTTTCTTTGCAAATGACACCAGAATGACTTACTCAAACAAAAAAAATTAATTTAATAGATTTATATAATTATTTTTTAAAAAATAATATTTATTAAATTTAAAATTTAAATGTTAAAATATGGTGACCCATTTGACCCTTTACTTCAAATCCAATTTTACCTTATTCAACTCTCGAAATGTCCTTTGCAGGTGATATTAAAACAATTTCACACCGAAACAGAAAATTCAGCACATTTAAGACCTGCAACTTTCATCAGAGTTTTACTTACTCGAATTGATTTTTTTTTAATGAAATAAAATCACCTTTTAATTTCTTCTTTTTTCTTTTTTTTTATTTTGCAAATTAATTTCTATTTTTTTATATTTTTGTTGACATAGTTATTTTTTTCCCTACCAACTGCATACTAATCCAAAGAAATTGTCAATTTTTACATCTTCAAACTGTGTAATTCATACTCGAAAATAAAATTAAATATAAATAAGTATTTGATATAAAAATATTATTTTTATATATTTAAAATTATATATATTCAAATATGTATTTATTTTGAAAAAAATACTTAAATTGTTTTTTTTTTATTAAAGAACAGAAAAGAACGAGAGGAAACAGTGACATGGAGAAGACTGCTCCGAATGTTGTCGGTCTACCGACACTCGTGCTTTGAAAGAGTTAAAGGGTAATTTAGTCATTTAAGAAGGACAAACCTTTGATTTAATATTAAAAAATTTATTTAAAAAAACCCCCCCCAAAAAAAAAGTCTGTCCGTAGTCCGGAAAAAAGGGTTGCTCTTTGAATCTTTGTGATCATGTTACGTTTGAAAAGCTAAATTCTTTGGCCTTTTCTTTTTCTTTTATTTTTAAGACCATTTACTTTGAGCCAACGACCTTTTGGTTTTACATTGTCACATCCATATCATTTAATTCAATAATTAATATATAATTTCTTATTTAATGACCAAAATTCAATTTTCCTTTCTCTATTTTTTTTTTAAAAAAGCAAGCATAAAGCTTTTCAAAAACATTTTATTTGAAGCTAAAAATAAATATATGATATTATTATATGTCTAATATAAATATATATTTTTTAAATTTTTTATTATATATTTATAAAATTATATTTTTATA